>JARPRG010000538.1:220724-350999 GCA_031001745.1 Hartigia nigra
GGAGGTGGATACTCTGGAGGTGGAGGTGGATACTCTGGAGGTGGAGGCCATGGTAGCGGAGGATATCCTTCAAGTTATTCATCACCCATCTTGAGCAGTTATACTTCTGGTGGACATGGTGGTGCTTCCGGCGGTTATAGTCTGGGCGGTGGTCATGGAGGCGGTGGCTATTCTTCCGGTGGTCATGGCGGCGGATATTCATCTGGTCTTGGAGGTGGCAGTGGAAAAATTATTCTAATTAAGGGAGGTAGCGGCGGTGGTCATGGAGGTGGCGGCTATTCTGGTTCTTCAAGCTATTCCAGCGGTCCCAGTTATTCTAGCAAACCATCCTACTCCAGTGGCATATTTGGAGGAGGTAGTAGTTACAAAGGTAAACTCGCAAGTCTAGGAGGAGGCCATGCTATTAGCTCAAGCTACTCTTCCGGACCAACTTTTGGAGGTGGACATGGCAGTCTTGGAGGTGGATACTCCTTAGGAGGGCACGGAAGTGGCGGTGGATATTCTAGTGGTGGATATTCCAGTGGAGGTCATGGAAGTTCTTTTGCCGGATATCCGTAAAACATTCTGCCGTTAAGACTGGTGAAAAACGGTTCATTTCAATGTTAGAGTGTGATTTTGTATAGACTTTTAAATATTTATTTCACTGCTACTTAATTATAGGTGTCTAGTTTGTACATGATTTTTAATAAAATCTAGATCTGCGCGATACATGCAGTTATGTTTATTTTATCACACCCTTCATTGCTTAAGATATATTAATATGGAGGCTGCAAGAGTTATTTACTTTGTGGAAATTGCTCTGGACCTCATCTCGTTACCTGGCGCTTGATTTCTTGACATCGCCGATTGCGGAGGCGTCCTGAAGATTTTTGGTTTTGCTAAAAACGCTTCCTCCTCTTCAATTTCGTGCTCTGACATCTTCTTGTACTCAGAGGTACCAATTGTCAGGTCGGTACTGTTATCATTTTTTCTGGAAACAGTGACAAGGCTTGAATATAATTAAATGTAAACAAATAGAATATATTTTTACACTGACAATTAAATAAAGGCAGTGGCTTTTCTAAAATACATTTTATTAAATGAATCGGGTAAAAATATAAAAAATTCTTCTTGTGTAACGAAGAAAATAATTACTCCATAAGAATCTTTTTTTTTCACTCACAGTGACGCAATGCTGCTCAGCTTATCGACGTCTGAAAAAAATAGAAAGTAAGTTGTCTCAGAAGAAAAAAAAGAAAAAGAGAATAAAAAGTAAAGCTTCATTATATATATATTAATTTTAAAAGTGTCTGAGAAAATTGGTCGAATGTCTTATATTGATCTCTACAACTTTCATGCGTGTGCTCCAGATTTTCAAGAGGTCAAGACCAGTCGAGATTTATAGAGAAAGTCAGGAAGCTTTCACTGGTCAGCAACGTCTCCTTATTTCCGCTTTACGGTCATCGCTATTTTCGACTGACCAATTTACGAAGCTCTAGTTACCCGTTAACATTTACGCTCGAAATCCTTGATAACTAAATCAGAAGAGTGTATGGCGTGCAACAACTTCTTTCAAGAAAGTTTACAAACCTTCGACGGCACTTTCACATGCAGATGCGACATTTGCCAAGGAACTCAGTGTCGTCTTGCTACTCTCTCTAAAATAAAATTAAACCACACAATGTATTCCTGGCTTTAGATTAGAAAGTTAATGAGATAAAGAACCAACATGAGTGCTTCTATTAACTACAGTATAACGCACTTGGAACTCTGATTGGCGTATAAACAAACAGCAACATCATTTTCCTTTATCTCTTCCCTAGAATTCAATCCCAGCGACTTTAATTTCCGTTCTCGCGATAAAGCCAGCCTTAAAGTTTCTTGATTATCCTCATAAACCTCTAAATTCTTTCTTTCAGAAAATTTGTCTTTTCTCTCAAATTTCCTCGGATACACATCGTCACGCATTTTTCCTGATTTACTTGATTCTAACTTTTGTTCGAGTGACTCGTGCAAATTATCTGTTTGTTCGTATATTCTGGTAAAAGTAAAAAAATATGGCGACATCGTATTCGTCAAGGATGCAATATCAAGATATTTTTCAATTTTAGAAATGCTCTCAGTGCTTGATTCTTCATTTGATTTAACATCATCTAGTAGATCAATTTTCGTTTGACTAACGGAAGTACACTTTGATTCCACTAGAGGCTCTGATACTTGTTGCCCCTTGAAAATGAATGATTGTGCAAATTACAACCAAAATTGAAATATTAAGAAATTTTTTTTGAAACCTCGTTATACCTTGTTAACAATGACTGGTACTTTTTTAAGAGTTATAGATAATTTTGGTTCTACTTTTTGAGTAAGAGTTTCACTTGTTTGTAAATGAATTGGATTTCGCTTATGGATTATCAATTGCATGGGTGTTAATCTTGATAAAAACATATTAAGAACTTAATAAACATCGTTATTATGTATACCATTATATAACGTCAATATAAATTTCAAATACCTTGGTGATAATCCTTTGTCGCGAATGAGTAATCGATTAACGTCAGATGACTCCTTATCCAAAGTCTGCTCCTTCCGTCGTGGACTCTTAGCACTTGCACTTCTCGAATGCAGCTTTGGTGTTTTCGGTACGGACACATTCAGAGTCATACTTCCGGTCTGCAGCGTTTCCGGTAACAAGGAGTAACACGAGGCAAGGAGTGCTTCACCGAATAATTCCCCGGTATGAACTTTCACAGGATCACCTTCCTCTAATTCATCTTCCAGTACATCCAATTCCTCCTGTGGGAAATGGATTTCCTTTAAATCTTAATCCTTATTAAAATTAAATCATATAAATTACATTATCATCATCAGCAGTCTCCTCGTCTTCCGTGTTGTCAGTATAATTGCGCTTGTGTATCTTCAGTATGTGTTCCAGATGTTTTCTGAGTATAATAAACAAAATCCATATGATTGTCCATAAACAATAATTAATAACTATTAAATTAATTAATTAAAATTTTCTTTACCTTATTTCTCCACTATTTTGTTTACGATGATACTCCAGAACCGAAGCCATACCTGTTTTCTTAGCCTCTTCGTTTATCTCATGATTTAACAAAAAGCTATTCAATGCCCCGTTAACGTAAGGCAGTGCCTGTTACAAAAATATATATTAATTTACTCTTCGTTAATTGAAAAATTCCCGAACACTTTTTACACTTACAGGCATATGATCCGTAGACAAGAGTGTCGTTAACGTTGAAATTAGCAATGGAGCAATCGCTGATACCTTTATTTGCGCTTGTCTATGTAGTGATAAATTCATCAGCAATGCTGTAGCGTATTCCAGCCTATATGTTCCCATTTTGTGGCTATCGGATTTTAAGTGATATATTAACCACTCGACTAAGCCAGATTCAATCATGTAAATTCGCTGCTGCTTGCGTAACGACAGTTTTTGTAGCGCCGCTATAATCATGTCGCAAGTGAACGCATCGATGGACTGATTATCAGTACCGTTCAAACATCTGATGACCTGTGGTTATAGATAGTCAAATTACTATTATGATTACGCATTAGTTTTGCTTAACAATTAATATATATATATATATATATTATACTCGCCACATTAAGCACGGTGGGTCCTACTGATAAATAATCACGTCCGCATCTGAGTGACGCTAAGGCATTTAGTAATCTTGCTGTAGACTGTTGTAATGGATGAGGTACAGCTACATCCTCTGGCATTAATAAACATGGCAAAATTGGTTTACCACTGTCACTGGCTATTTGTCCATGAAGAGCCAATAAATCAGTCGTTATGTACTCGTGAATAGTCTCATCACGCTCCCCCGGTTGGCTTAATGTTATTTTCTGTCGTGTAAAATAAATATTTATATTCCGTCTAAGAGCAACGGCTTCTGCATTCAGTGTTTCTTCTTCCATGATGGAGTATATGTATATATTTATTCTACTCACCCATCGTAACGCTTGCAGTAGCAACAGCTTGGTCTTGACATTACCACTTATTAAGTGTAACTTAATTTTTTTCATGTCCAATAATCTTGGAGATATTGGAGTTACGTCCACGACTGGCGGCGGGAGATTCAAGAAATTATTTTCTTTGATTTCTTCTTCGTTCTTCTCTAGTGATTTTATCTACAATTTATTAATTTGCAGTTACGTTACGTATTTGGAGTAACGTGGATTACAAGAAGAAGTATTATTACATTCGATGTAACTCACCTCTGAATTAATACGTACATTCTGATTAAACAGGTCTGGAAATATTTGTATACAAGAAGCCAGCATACTTTGCAAATCCACAGCTTGTCCGCGAACTGAATTTTCTAACGCTGCCGTTAATTCGCCAGCAATTCCAATCAGCTTATGATAGTCCGCATGTAATTTGTGAAATCGCACTTTTAATTTTTCATAATTACAATGGACAGTATGCAAATACGATTTCGTCACTGACAATTCCTGATTGTACTGTATGGATTGTTTCGTCATTTTTTCAATTGATCCTGGATTTATTATATTTGCTGGTTGATGTAAATCAGATGTGAGCAACAGATTGGTCGCTGTTTTAACACCGCTTATACGAGTCTGAGCGCTTCTGAAAAATTCAAATTGGCGCTTTGTCATAAAATAATTAAAACCTTTTCAAAAACTCATCGTAGAGTACAATAACTGACTTTGAATGTATACTGTTATTTTTCGATTGTGAATGAAAATAGAGCTGTTCCTCTATTTCATGCATCTCTGAAAAAATTGGTATGTTCCTATCGTTTCCAATTATTTGCAAATTAACATTTGGCATATCCTGTTTTGCGAAACACGATATATCCGTTATACTGATTTCCAATGGTATTGCTGATGGGGTAGTTTTGATGGTCGGTAATTTTTTTCGAGTGTCCATCTCAGATATTGGATGATCAGAATCCTTTGTATTCGTCTCATTCAATAAATCAATATGTTTCATTTCATCCAATGATACCAATGGTTCCGTGGAACTATTTTGCAAAACAACAGATTGCACCTGCGACAGGAAACGCAGTAAGGAAATATTTAAAATTGTTTTACACATTTCAAATCATACCTGCCTGTATCGCATGACAAACATTTGAAGATTCGACATTAAATCATCCATCCAAGCGCCATTAAATAATTCCGAATAAACCGAATCTGTCTGCGGATCACTGAGAAATGGCAATGCAAATAATGTTAAGAATTGTGTCTCCTTGCTAAATTCTTGACCATCATTTTCTAAATACTGTCTCAATTGTCCCATACTGTCCATCATATATTTCTTTAGATCGATACAACCATCCTGTTCAATTTTAAATAATACATACGTTATCTTATAGCTGATCTGAGAAACTTCGGTAAGAGTCAAGATGAAGTGCGCGATGGGTTGCCTATCGGCAGGCGCATACAAATTGTATTTCCTTTTGTTTATTGTAAATTAAAGTATTACTAAACCCACCTCGTTTCCGCACTTGTAATTATCAGCTTCGCATTCGAAGACTTTTAACAGTTTCGTATCCAAAAATTTATTGAGCTCTGAAAATAAATAAATATAAGTAAAAAAATTAATAATTTTCTAATTTTTACGGATTTATATCGTGTGCTGTATTGAATTTTGCATTACTCACTCTGTCCTGGATCCTCGCGAAAATGTACGATTCGTATAGGTAATATTGCAAAATGAACGTGTAATTTGAACGTCAATATTTTATACTCCGTAGTCTGCCTGACGCTCTCGGGTATTAAGTTATTCCAAGACTAAATGTATAATTATTGAAGTGCCATTAGTAAATTAGTAATTGACATGATCCAATTTAAATTGTTAATTCAGAGAGATCCATTTACTTTAAAGAATTCTCTCCAATTCCCCGTGCGAAACTCTGCCAAAATTCGTTTGCACGTGTCTTTGGGAATCGCATCTTTGAAGAAAAAATGTTCTCCAAAAATATTAAAGCCTAATCTCGTTGCCTCGCGAATCAAACTGTCAGCAGTAATCTCGAATTCGTTGCAGAGTAGAAACTGTATAATCAAATGATCGCTATAAAGTCCCCTTAGAAATTACATTAGACAAAATATAACACTGCTTTATGTTTCAACATTATACAATACATTCCTAAGACAATTACTTTCCATAGATTCTATAATTAATTAAACTAACCTGATGAATTAACTTTATAAGACAATCGTTTGCCTGAACCGACGAAAGAAATTCTCCAAGTGACGATTTGTTTTGCCTGTAATAAATATATTATATTTTTGGTGACTATATCAAATTCATATATATATATATATATATATATATATATATATATATATATCATTCTAATAAATTCTGATCTTACTTCTTTTTCTCTATATCCTCGATATCTTCTGACGGCTCCGACATTATACATCCAGAAAGAATTTCCAAACAATTTGACGATGCGACACGTAATCCTAAGTGATACACGTGAACGTTGTCAAGTTTTATACAAAAATTGATCTTCTAGTAGTATAATAGCAGACGGGTGTCGATCAATATACTTAATATTATGTCTATAAATAGTTTTGTTCGTAATATTAAACTGTATTATAAATCCATTGTACACCGGATATTTTGGTATGGATTAAATTATACAGATTCTTGATGCAATATTTATACTGTATTTTATGCAATATTGCGCTTTGTAAAGTATTCAATTGACTACTCAAAGGATATTTGCATTTTACTGTAACAACCGTTGCTACCAAACATGAAGTATACATGTTTGCGTTCATATTCGAATGAGGATTATAATGAAGGACGTGGAGCAGGTTTTTGTGTGAGAACGTTCATTGAATTTAGTTTGGAACAAATATTACTTTAGGATTTAGATACTGAAATTGCATGTAGGATTTATATTAGAGAATGGGGGATAATAATGAAGAGACTAACTACTCCAAAAATGTTATTAGACAGGTAAATATTTTATTGGAGTGGACATTTTTTTTAAGGTTAGTTTTGTTGATGTATAGGCAATAATGACAGTATTTGGCTTACAGATTCCTCCATCCGCATATTATATACCTAATTTTATTGATGAGGATGAAGAGAAGGAAATAATTAGGCAGGTCAACGGAGCACCTTTGCCTAAATGGACACAATTAAGTCATCGTAGACTTCAAAATTGGGGTGGCATGCCACATCCAAAGGGTATGATTGCGGAGCAAATACCAGATGTAAGACGTTACAGGATTTCCTATAATAATAAGGGATAATGATATTGTATTATTTTTATAGTGGCTTCAGAAGTACGTTGACAAAATATCCAGTCTTGGAATATTCGATGGGAATATGTTACCTAATCATGTTTTAATCAATGAGTATTTACCTAATCAAGGGATAATGGTAATTTTAATGATATTATTGCAGATTAACTAATAATCTGTTATATCTAATCCTAAAGAAAATGTTATAATTTTTAGGCCCATTCGGACGGTCCTCTTTTTTATCCTACTGTAACTACAATCAGCTGTGGTTCGCATACGATGTTGGAATTTTATAAACGTATTAGCACTGAAGAAGTTGTAAGTAGAGTTCGATAATATTTATTGTAAGAGTTTATAGAATCTTATTTTTTTCAGGAAAAAGAAGCAGAACTAGAATTTAGTTTTTTTCTTGAACCCAGAAGTCTGTTAATATTACAAGATGAATTATATCATAATTATTTGCATTCTATTGCAGAAAGAAAGTCTGATATTATAAAAAAAAGTAGTGTAAAAAATATAGACCTCTGTTCCAATGATTACAAAGAAGGCCAAGTCATTGAAAGAGGAACAAGACTGTCATTGACCATAAGACACGTTCCTAAGACTAGTAAATTGAAATTGAAATTTGGAAGATGATTTTTAATATAATTTATTATCAAAGTTGTATATTGCATTTAAATAAGCATTATGAGAACCACTTGTCGGAACAGTAATAAATGATATTTTCGTTCATGAAACGGCTTTAGGAGACATCGATACATCCACATCTTCATAATTCTCAAGGCTCACATCCATTATTTCTTCATCCGATTCGTCTAACATTCCTTGTAACGAGTGAATTGATGATATTAATACATGGAATTGTTTCCTTCTCATTTCTAGCTTGTGTTCCAACTGTTCTGATTTTTCCTGCAAGAAGATTTTAATATAATATTATTAGATATATAATAACTGTATCATACGACGTACCTTTAATGTACCAAGTTCTTTACGTAGTGTTGCTAGCTTCAAATCTGTTTCTTGCCTATCAGGCTGTTCATTGATAACTTTCGCTAGAACGTCGTATTCTATTCTATTCTTACGGACTTGCTTTGCCTCTTGTAATTCCATTTTGGTTCTTTCTATATCTTTCTTAGCTTCCTCAATTTCAATCTCAATTTCTTTTGACATCTTTTCATAGTTCTTTAATTCTTCCTCGCTCATATTTGAAACTAATCTGGATTTCTTTTGTGCAAATTCACACTGTGCAAGTTGTGATAACATTCTCTCGTGCAAAACATGATCCGCATCAGGACTATTGACCCATTTTATAAATGATTTCAATAGTACATTTATTCTTCTATCGTCTCCTGTACCATCACCATCAATAAGTAATCTGCGACGTATAACTTCCTCTGAAATAATCATTTATTAGAACTACGTTTGAAAATGAGGTTACGTTTTTCTATACTTCTTTTCTAAATACTATTTAGTTGTACTGCATTATAATAAGTAAAAGTATCTTGAAAAAATTACATTCATTAAAATTATACAAATTATAATGTCTTTTTAAGTCAGTATTTTATTTTAAATTTAATAAACAAAAGATACTGCTTACCATCAGACATTTTCAGAACTTTTAAATTGCCACTGAATACAATTTATATAAAGATTATAACGTTTTTATTCTGTTAATCTATTCAACGAAATAAAAATATTAAATATGTAATATTAGTTATCGGCGTTCAACTACTGAATCGTTTATAGGTTAGTCTTGTATTTACAAAACGAACCTAACCTTAATCCTCCTGTTACGTCGTTACCCAACAAAACAGACATTAAAGCTGCCATGTTTGAATGGCCAATTTCAAATATAATTTCGCACAACATTAGGACTAATTTTATCTAACTTTGGTATTTATTTTATTTGAGGAATCGGGAAAAAATAAGTTTTATCTTATATGCATTTTCTGGGTTTTATCTTTCATACTATGCCTGATATGCTCAGGTAAGGAATTCAATTTCTTTATCATAATATAATTTTAATATATGTATTTGTGAAATTTATTACATTTTGATCTTGTTTCTACATACCTACATATATAATAGCACTGAATACACATATATAATATATAGTTAATGCTTTCTGTATAACATTAAAGATACTTTACAAGTTACAATATTGCCTTGATAATAAAAACATTTTGTAAACTCCAAAGTACAATATTTCTTCAAAAATATGATATGTCTACGTTTAATACATCGCACGATCATTGGTCCCAAATACATGTCGGTCTTTCAAGTATATATTTAACATTTGAACATATATTATATCTATAATATAAACTGACTGTAATCGTACATGATTTTCGCGTTTAACATTTTCAGTTGACACATTTTTCTTTCACCCTCGAGGTCAGGTACATTTCAAACCGTGGTAGTGACCATTCTTACGTAAAGATAACGTCTACATTACGGGCAGCTATTTCTATAGTAACTTAACGTTAATAAAACATAATGCAATATCTCATAGAATATTTAAATAGTTACAAACAAATTCATCTCATCATTATTCTGTACTTAAATATTGCAGTAAGGAAAAACAACAGAGACGATGCCACTTTATATTTGTAATTGTAATGCAATGTTTCTGAAACCCTGTAGAAATTTGTTAAGAATGCGCTACACAACATTAGCAGATTGTCTACTTTAAACTTTGAATCAACAATTATGCACCACGTCTCGCAGTACTTCCTTCTCCGCAAGGCTTAAGCAATCTCCATACGAATACCTGTCGAAGCTGGTTTCATAAAGTGCTACGATTGAGAAGGTTTCTTTCTTCTGCCAAACAAGTTACTCAGTACAGAACTTCGCTTGCTGTCACGTTCCTTACGTGTGCTTCCTGTACTCTGTTCACTTTCTGATCCACTTTCTGAGGGTCTTCTGCTGCTATCGACAGTAGATATACCCTGACCTCCTTGTGCCACGGCTGGTGGAGGAGCCACATAAGGTGGTAAGGACGTTGGCCGTCCAGTGAATGTATTCATTTGTTTCTGTCCACCCTGGTAAATCAATAAAATCCAATTTATAAACAGTTAGTAAAACCTGAAGACACATAAAACTATTGCTAATCAACATCCAAGTATTCTTACCTGTCTGACATTCACAGGAACATTTCCATATGCTGTAACATAAAAAGGGAAATGATTGATTACATAGCGAACACTTTCTGTATTTTCATTTGCATGCGTGAACAGTCCCTTGGCTGCTGTATTTACAGGCCTGTGATATCTATGTACAAATGTATAGTGAGGATGATGCTGGGCTGTATATAAGGAATCATGCCACACTCTGCAAGAGTACTCTTTTAAGACAGCATACGTACTCTTTACAATAAAATTTATGTATGTGGGTATATACAGATGGACTGTTACAAAAAAAATACATCTTCTGTAAGCAAAACTCGACAATAAACACCGTCGTTGCATACACGACTCCTGGAAATTTCCTAAAATTGCATGCACTTCGAAAATCCATACACAAAAAACAGCAGGCAAACTTATGTAACACTTTTTAAGCTTTTCTCTTTGCACTAACTGACCAGAATCATTGGGGCTGTTCCACTGAGCCGTTCTTGTCGGAGGAGGGGCACTCGATGGCAGGGGTGGTGCTACTTCTATAAAATGATTAATTTTCAAATTCACCTGTTGATGATTCCTTCATTCTACTCCTTTGAACAAAACATTCTTAATTTTAGACATTATTTTCTACATACCTTGGTGTGGCGAATTCAGATCCATATTACTCTGTCTACGCCAGGGTTCGCTAGAATCATGTTGACCTGATCCGTTATGATTTAAAGTGGTACTTCTGTCCTGGTACGACTGTGGTCGTCCTTGTTGTTGAGGATGCTCAGCATCTGGGAAAATTATTTCAATTTAAATATACACCATGACACTAATTAGATAATTTTTTGAAATGCTCGTAAGCTTTTCTATTACAATTGCGCCCGAGCAGCGAAACATTCTCTGAGTTGGATGTTCTCACTGGTACAGGTGGTGGCGCACCTCTAGGAGGAATTGGTGGTTTATCCGTAGAATGTGGTTGATATTGTTCCCTTTGATCGGCGAGTTGTTCGTGTTGAATGAACTGTTGCTGTTGCACCAATAGCTTTTGTTGTCTATGCATTTGCAAGAATTCCGTCTGGGTTTGAGGTGGCTCCGAGGATCTTTGGGAAACCAGAAAACCTGAAGCCCGTGGATCGTGTCGTTGTTGGCTCTGTCTACTATGCATCTGCAGGAATTCTTTCTGAACCTGGCTCGGTGTATTTTGATTGGAGATGTCACGTTTTATTACAGAGTTTTTACGTTCCAGTTCTGGTGTTGAGGCGTGACTACTTCCTGTTGAGATATTGTCATCTGCATTATCCGGTGTTACGTTTTGTAGCCTCTCTAAGCCCTCCTGATGTAAAAAAGAGTTTTATTAATCATTGGTCGATTAACGAAATGCACTAAAGTGCGATATATTATATTAAACTATAGAACCTTTTGAGACTCGTCGTAGCTCAAAAGCTGTAGGCTTGGCGGTAACTTGGCATGGAAAGAAATCTTGTTAACCCAATCTTCCATCTCTTGACGATTTGGTGCAAGGAACAAAAATTCTGAACCATCGGTACACTTCAATCTAAATACATTCTTTCTCTTTGTGTAATCGTCAGCCTTCTCACAAGTTGCATGGAAAATTGTTATGGGTGCAGTAGCTGCTTTACTGGCAGAGAAATCGTCCATGTCTTTGAAGAAGCACAGGAGTTGGCCACAGAGTACTGAAAATATACAAAGTAGAAATTACGTATTAATCAATTTTAACAAGCAATAAACATTGCTATACCATGAAACAATTACCTGTATAATATTGCTTCCAAGAGCGAACTGCTGCCTTTTTGCCAGCGCTCTGCAGCTCGTGCTTCCTCTCAAGGAGACCTTGTATCTCCACCGGAGGCAATGTTTCCAAACTTTCCATTCTCTGGTGCTTCCTAAAACTCTGTGTTCGCCTTCTCGTAGTGAAGCTTGGTGTTCTTTTTGGTTTCTTCATATCCACCTTCATACTCTCTGCGCGTTTGATATCTGGCGGAGCTGGAGACAATAATAAATTTGATTAAACATTATTTTCAATTATAAGATACATCCTTTACAAGGGAATTACTTACTGCGCCTGAGTCTATCGCCGAACATGTGAGAGATACTATGTGATTTCTGAATCGATGCTGCTTCCGGTGGAGATGCGACAGTACCACTCTTGAGTGGAGGTAATCTGAAATCAGGGATGTTCACATAAATAATTGAAATACAGATAAAAAAAGGTAAATAGATTTTTTTCTAGCATTTAGGATTTGCTAATAAGCAAGCAGTTCTATCACCATATACTTAGATCTTGTCTTGTTACACAATAATTACCTGTTACGATAGAAACTTGGCCTATCAAATTTCTGCACATCATTCTCAGGCTCAGATTGAACATCTTTAAATTCTGCATCATTTCTACTGAACATGTAATAAAAAGCGCAAATCCAAATAGTGTTAGTACGCATTTCATGCAATTGCCTAAGTTAATGAATTAGTTTTCAATGTATACAAGAATAAAGTAAAAGAAAGGGCTAGGGGATATGCATTATGGAATTTGTTATGATAAATTTTGTTAATTTGTTAAGAATTCTAATCCAAGCATTAATTCGTATATACAGTTTTGCAGGATTAAAAAATATCTTGAGTAACGAACCTATTGATAGATTCATGTTCTTCGGACGTTCCATTAACTTCTTCGTGAGCTACACGATGTGGACTGTCCAGTAATCTTCTTCGCTCCTCTTCACGCTTTCGCTCTTCAGTAATCCTTTGCACTTCCTTCCGTTTACGCTCTTCGATTCTTGCCTTTTCAACACGTTCTTTTTCAGCCTGACGAGCAGCCATTTCAGCCTCCTGCTGCTTTTGGAATGCTCTCTCAAGCTGTAAATAAAAAAATTAATGGAACATTTCTTCTTGAAGGAATATTCAAATTTGATATAAAGAATATTTATCAAGCCATTACCATTGTGATACGTTTTAGTGCACTGAATTTCTCTTCCTGAGCTTCAATCGTCTTTTCGAAGTCCTCATGCTTCCTTATCAAATCTTCAACCTGAGGAATACTTTCTCCTAGTTTTCCATCATGCAACATAGGTTCTCTGCTGATGATCCAGTTCTCCAGCATTTCAGCCTCACGCTTAAACATCTGTGTATCCAAATTTTGTTCGTAAATGAGTTTCCTTTGTTCCCAAGTATCATTTAAGAATTGCTTCCTCTGCTCCAGAACTGAAATCTTGTCCTCGATTTCTCTCGCTAAGAAATGTCCCTGCTGTATCAATCCCTTTCCAGTTCTGTAGAATTTTGCAAAGGTGTCTCTGCGGGTATCGATCTCAGCCTTGTATTCGTTGTGCCTCGAAATCAGAGCTTCCGCTCCGGATACGTCTCGAGCTAATTCCGGTGCAGTGACCTTGGCTATCATCTCGTTTATCCAAGCCATCAAATCTCTATACTCGTCGAAATAAGCTTGCAATTGTTCCGCTTGAGCAAGTTTGCTTCGTCGCTGAGCTGCCTTTTCCAGCAATTCGTTCCATGCCTCGTCAGCTTCCTCATGCTTCACAGCAATATGCTCACGAGCATCCGGAAACAATTCCGCTAATCTAGAAGCCTCTTCCATGACAGACTCAACCTGATGGAAATATATATATATCAAAATAAACCTTGCTTCACACTTCAATATCATCATATAATCATATTCTTAGGATCAATCACCTGCTCTTTCACTGCGGCCAAATCTGTCTCAAATCCTTGATGCTTCCTAACCAGTGCCTGTATGGTTTCCAAATCTTGGCCATACCCATCAGAACTTAGACTAGACTCTTTTTCCTGAATCCAAGATATGGTCTCATCAGCTGTCCTATCAAACATATGAACCTGTTTGGCTCCAGCCAGTGCTTCCTGTCTGGCATGTGCTAGTTCTCTAAGATCATCCCACTGCTGTTTGGTCTCATCAAGTTTAGCATGAATTTTTCCTGCTTCTGGATTATCCTCGTCAAGTAATTTCCTTCCAGCATCCATTACTGCAGATACACGACTTTCGCTGGTTGTCAAACCAGCCAAAAAATTATCAAATATCTGTATGAGCAATTCTACGTGTTCCACGTCGCGTCCATAATCTTCTGAAGCAGCCACCTGAATAATTCAGAAGAGTAGTTAATATTATTAATACCTTTGAAATGCTGCTTGAAAGACAATCTAAATAGATCTTTACCGTTGTTTGATCACCGATCCATTCGATAACTTCATCTGCTTCACGAATGAACTTGTAGAACTTCTCGCTTTCTAATAATCTTTGCAATCTCAGTTCCTTGAGTCTGCGCAGCTCTTGGAATTTATTCTGAATATCAGTTTGCTTCTGGGCAATGTTCTTGCTATCAAAATGATGTCTGTCTACCAGACCCGATGAGAGTTTTTTCAAGTTCTCAATTGTATTTTCAAAGCCTGACAAATCACGTTCAACACCTTCTAATTTCTTTAACAATGACTGCACAGAATCTTCATCCTTGCCATAATCAGTTGAACTAAGTAATGGCTGCTTTTCTTTAATCCATTGCTCAGCTTCAGCAGCTTCAGCATAGAACTGTAAATAAGTATTAGTAGAAGTATTAGATTTAACAAATACAATATTCTAAGGTATTTCAGATGTATGTATGTACCATCTGGGATTCCACAGCGTCCAATAATCGCAGTTTCCTAACGCTGGCGACGTCTCTCAAGTGAGCTAATTTTGCTTGTAACTCTTGTGACAATGTTTCTATCTTTTCCGATGCAAAATGTCCACTTCGAATCATCGTTGTAGCTCGGCTAGCCAAGGAAGCTACGACGGGTTCTCGAGATATTAATTCAGCTTCTAGAGCATGATGTTTCTTTTGAAGTCTCTTGACAGTTGTCAATGAACTGCCTAAGTCGGTACTAGCAGCCAAAGGTTCCTTTTCTGAAAGCCAGTGGAGTTCATCCTCCACGTCTCTTGTAAATTGATGTAAAAGTTTAGCGTCTTCTAAATTATCCCTTCGAATTTGGATAGGTTCTTGTAGACTATAGTATCTATTAATGGTGATCAAGGCTCTCTCTTGAATCTCCTCTGACATGAAATGATTCGATTTTTGAAAGCTGGCTGCTGTTTCCTTTATAGATTCGCAAGCCTCGTTATGTCCTAGAACGTCATTCTCCAGGTTTGTATGTCTCTTCAATAAATTAGCAACGCTAGAAAGATCTTTTCCATGATCTTCAGACTGAAGTTGTGTCTCAACTTCATCCATCCACGCTTCAAATTCGTCTAATGTTCGTCCAAATAGAAGAGCCTGGTACGCATCGTTAAGTCTATTCTTCTTGAGCTCACTTGTCTCTTGCAAAAGTCTCCACTCAGCTTCCAATTCGTCTAAACGCTCTTGAATCTCCTTTGAAGCATAATGATTCTCTTCTATGAGAGCTTCACCTTCTCCAACAACAGCACCCACTCTTCCACGATTTGCAATTAACTCGCTCTCGAAAGCCGCGTGCTTCTGAATTTTGCTCTGTAGGTTTGTGGAGTCCCTGTAATTCTCATCACTGGCGACCTGCTGTTTCTGGTGCAACCATCCCTCCACCTCATACATGTTCCTGAGGAATTGTTGAAGTTGATGACTTTCAAAGAGTTTCTTTCTCCTAGCAGCTGCACTGTTTCTAAGTCTATCCCGTCTGGCGCACACAGACTGGAGTCTCTGTTTAATCACATTAGCATCAGAATGTTCATCGGATAAAATTTCTGTAGCGAATCTCTCCAGCTCTTCCACACGACCCAATTGTGATCCCAGCATTTTCTCGAACTCCTCATGCTTGCGCACTAGTGTCTCTACACCAGATAATGATTCTCCAAGGTCATCGTTATTCAGGAATGCTTCCTTCGTCGCTAGCCAGCTATCGGCCTGATCAGCCTGTTCCTTGAACAGTTGCAACTGATGTGCCTGCGTGAGTCTCTGCCTACGATCATCCCAAGCATCGATTAAACCTTGTCTGAGTTCTTCCAAATAATCTAAACTCTCCTTGACATCCCCAGCGATTGTAACAAGTTTTTGACCATGCTCTTTCAAAGCTTTGAATGTCTCTTGTCTACCATCTATTTCCGCCTTTCTTTCTTGATGTAATTCCAGCAAAGCTTCAGCTTCCGATATCGTTGTCGGTGGTTCGGACTCATCCATGCGTTTTATGGCGTCTGCTACCCAGATTTCCAGTTCGTGTAATTCTGCACGGAATTTGTGCAAAGTATATGCTTGATTCAGAGCTTGGCGACGATTCTGAGTCAAATGTTGCAGATCATCCCAATTCGAGTGTAATTCAGACAACAGTCCATTGATCTGTGACGCATTCTCTGGATACTTGTGAGATAGTTCTCGTGCTTCTGCATTATGTTCCTAAAAACAGAAAAATATTTGTAGTACTTGTGAAAAAAAAAAGTTAACATTATGAGCACAATAAAAAAAATATTTAGAATACATCTTTTCCTTCAACCATTGCGACGTTCAATCCGTGAAGCGGAACCTGAACTGATGCTGAATAACTAAAAATAACTAAGTTTAGACTACCCATACCACACAGCACTATTTCTCAATGATCAAGAGCTTGGGATTGGCTCTATTATTTGTATACCTTCAATTTTCCTTCGATGGCGGTCATATCTCTTTCCATGGCTTCCTGCTTTCGTTGCAATTGTTCAACCGCAGTTAAATCTTTACCGACGTCCGTGGTATTCATGGCAAGTGCTTTTTCAGCAACTCTTTGACTTGTATCGTCGATGTCTCTGTTGAATAAATGAATTTCCAAAGCTCCAGCTAACTTTTCCCTGTAAGCGCTCAAAGCTCCTTGCAGACCCCTCCACTTATTATTGAAGTTGTCGCGACGTTGTTGAATTGTCTTTGCTTCGTTGTCCTCTCCCTATTTCAAGTCATAAACGAAAATTGAATGAGGTATTACAAAAGTAATTAAAAGCTTCAATTTCTAAATCAATTAAAATACATACCTGCTTAATAAGTTTATCAGCCAGAGCGTTAATCGTTTTAATTCGAGCATCATCCACTCGCATGTCACTGTCAACGTCATCGAGCTTTCTTTGCAAACTCAAACAATGTTCATAATCTTTTCCAATGTCACCAGCCTGGACCATCATCTCCTTATCTCTGATCCAAGCTTCAATCTTCTCAACTTGATTGTTGAACTCGAGAATGTCTTGCGCTTCTTCCAGACCTCGACCACGATTTCCAGATTCCAGTAAAAGCTTTTGCCATGAACCGCGCAAATGTTGCAGTTGTTGTCGAATTTCTGCACTAGCAGGATGTTTTTGTGCCAGTAGCGTCTCGCCTTTTCCTGATAAAGTATATTTTTTTTGTTTAGTACAAGTGGAAAAATGTTATTAGGTTATTCGACAAATTGAAGATACCTTTAATCTCTTCGATTCTACTTTGATTAGCTGCTAATTCAGCCTGGAACGCTTGGTGCTTTTGAAGTTTCTTAATTTTATCTTCCAAACTCGATACTTCTCCTTTGGATGTCTCAGCTTCCAACTTCTTTTGCTTCTCCCCAATCCATGATTCGGCTTCTCCTACGTCTCTTACAAATTGTGCATGAAGTAAACTTGCTTCCAATCTTCTTCTTCTAGCGTCACACAGATCACGGACTCGAGCTCGTTTCTGTATAACTTCATTGAGCCGTCTGGCAATTGTCGGGGAGTCAAAGTGATTTTGTGCTAACAATTTGTCGCCATGTTCTTGCAACGCTGTTAACTTTTCCTCTTGTGTCACAAGTAATTTCTCAAATTCATTGTGTTTCTTCACTTGAGCATCAACTTCCTCGACAGACACACCAAAGTTGTCGCCGCTCAAGGCAGCTTCTTGCGTAGCGGATAAATTGTCCAGCTGTTTCGCATCACGCAAAAAGAAGTGCAGGTCGATCAATTGATCCAAGTGCACCTTCTTCTGCTGCCAGGCAGTATGTAATTTTTGTCTTTCGTCGAGCAATTGATTACACTTCTCTTCCACTTCCTACGGAACAAATTTCAAGTAGCACCAAGTAATTCCAAGCTACGAAGTCTCTTAAGATTTCAATAATTAGGCAGTTATCTTAATCATTTCAATATAAACTTACCACAGCAGCATAATGGCCAGTTTGTACCATAGCTTCACCTAGATCAAGCACAGCGCTAAAACTGTCTTCTCGTGCTTCAATTTCTCCTTTTAAAGCTTCGTGTTCAGCCTTCAAGGTTTGCGCACTGGCAGCATCGCGAACTTTGTCCTCAGTTGACATAGTGGCGCGAAGACCAGCTGCCCAATTCATCAGATCGCGAACCTTCAGAGAAATAAAATTGAAGAATAAGTATCGAGAAATGAACCAATTTTATTAAAAATAATTTCGAAAATACCTGTGTTAAGAATCGTTGCAAATCGCAACTGGCTTGCAACTGATCTCTCCTATGTGCTGACCTTTCCTTAAGCTCTTCCCAATTACTTATAACAATTTGTTGTTGCTGATCTATGTGGGTAGCATTATTTCCAGGGTAGAGAACCTGCAAAGTGGCTGCATCCTCTACTAAAACTTGCAGTTGGGCTTCCAAAGCAACCAAGTCATTCTCAAATCCTTCATGACGTCTTATCAGTGCCAAAACCGAATTCAAATCACGACCCAAATCCTCAGGTAAGGCGGCTTCCTTCTCTTGGATTCGAGATAAGGCTTCGGCGACATCCCGGTGAAATCGATGAATTTCACCAGCTGCTTGCAATCGCTGTTCGCGATGCTGAATGAGACCGAGCAAATGTTGCCAGGATTCCCTAATATATATTAAAAGTGAAAAACCATTAATGTTATTGTTGACATTTGTTTTTCAACATTTAAATGCAACGAAAAGCTATTTGAACAAATATTCAAGACTAGTAGCAATAACTAATGTTAAGGTTGATAAACTGAATAACAGTTATGAAAACTACAATGATAACTTCAGAATAGGAAATACGTATTACATTAAACCTTTAAAGTATAAACGTGCTAATAATTTCTGTAGCTTGCGATACAGCAGTAGTAGACAGACACATTCTACAGTACACCTCTTCAACTCACCGTATAGCTTCGTGTCGTTTGCTCACCTCGGCTATCGGATCATCATCATCATTTCTAAATTAAATTTGTGCCCAGAAAAAAAACGTTAGTGACCATCACCGATGAAATAAATTACATAATTAATTAGAGCTTACAAATTAAACATGAAGTATATACGTACTACTGTATCATGTTAATCGACTAGAATATATCAACACCTATATTAATAGTATATACTTAGACAAAAGAAAAAACAATAAACAAATATACCAATGAAATACTTGTTTAGTGATACAAGAAAGAATATGTATTTAGTATCCGTATACCTTAGATATATTTAACATTTTTAATACAAAGTCTCTTACCCAAGTTGTTCTTGGCGCTTCTCAATGTCTTGGATATACGGACTTTCGTTGGCTATCAACTTCCTGGCCAAATCTTCGCACTGATTGAATCTTTCAGAACCAGCTTCTATTCTGTGCTTGAAGTCATTGAATTTAGCTTGGAGAACTAGCAAGTGCTCATAATCTTGTCCATAATCCTCTGAAGCAGCTGCCTGTTCTTGTTCCTTGATCCATTGCTCCAATTCTGCACTCTCTAGGAAATACTCGTGCCTGTACATGCTTTCCATGAGACGTTGCTGCCTGGCTGTGGCTAATCTTTGCAGCGCTCGCATTTGCTGTGCAATTGATTGCTGCTTACTAGCAATTGCTTTACTATCAGGATGTTTAGCATTGACCATAGTAGCTGCAGTATGTCCCATTTCGGTGACTATGCCATTGTAGGTATCTAATTCGAGTTCCAATGCCTGAAAAGAAAGATATAATTTAGTTTGGTTTTAAGTAAATACAAAATTATTCGACAAAACTTTAATACCAAATATACCTTATGCTTTGTAAGTAGTTTGGTAGCAGCGTCACGATCTCTACCGTAATCAGTAGAACTTAACATATCATTCTTCTCGTTCAGCCAACTCTCAACTTCACCAGCCTCGAAGTAGAATTCCTGTGCCTTTAGAGAAAGATCCAGTGCACGGCTACGCTCTTCAGCTTTGCCTTGTAGATCTTTCCAAGCCTCTTCCAGGACATCACAGAGTTCTTGTATCTATATCAGAGCATGAATACGATTAATAAAAATAAAACTAAGCACTGTTCCCTCCAAACACAAATAACACCAAATAACACTCCATTGAAGTACTCCTGATGTATTGCACTGTAAATCTCTAATAAGAATACATTGTGAAACTTCATCCATTAAAGCATGCATAGAAACATTGAAATATATTTATAATATATTATATATTAAGCAACGAGAAAAAACTTTTTAATCGCCGGATATGCCTCGGTCTTGTGGTCATAAATTCGCTCAGATCAATTAAAAGCATTATTAAAAATTCACGTAATAGTATTCATGCGAGCGTGACCATCTTACCTCGACAAAACCACATATCTCGGAGGTGCCCCGGCTGTGCAAAAACGTTCACTCTTACTCGTGACTCATGACACCACGTATATCGTATCCACATATGAACGTATTCAAGTCGAATTTATTAAATATGTATGACTTTTTAATGTTCCCTACCTTTTTCCTCTCTGGATGTACTTGATCAATGAGCGCTTGTCCAGAGGCCAAAGTCTTGTCTATCATAGGCTGGTGACCTGCGATTTCAGCTTCGAGTTTTTTATGCTTCTTGTGTAAAGATTGTGCTTGGTGCAAATTCTGTCCAAGGGTCGTCGAGGATGCTTGTGGCAGATGATCCTTGATCCACTGCAACTCAGCATCCAATTCGAATCCAAACTTATGGAATCTCAAACTTTCCTCTAGGGCTTCCCGACGTTTTCTAGCTGGCTCCTTGAGACTGCGGAATCTATGAGACAGAAAAAAGAATTAGCTTCAAAAATTCATAATTAAGACTAATTAATGCTGTTACGGGTATACATACTTCTTCTGAGTAGCCTGACTAGCCTTCAGAATATTATCAGCATCGAAATGTCCCTCATGTGCCATTTCTTGTCCCATGGCTACGATGTCGTCCACTTTCTGTTCCCACTGACTCATGTCATTCTCCAATGTCTGATGTTTCTTTAATAATTCCTTGCAGCTTCTCAAGTCAGTTCCAACCAGTTTACTTTGCAAGGAATTTTCAATCTCCTCCAGTTTTAATCTGGCGTCCTCCATAGTGCGATTGTAACCATGTTGAGAAGCGGCCTGTCTTAATCTGCGACCCTTTTCTAAAGACAATGCTACCAGTCTAGCCCACTGATCATTTAAGTCCTTCAGTGTTTTACCGACGTCATCGGATCTATAATTCTCTTCGGATATCAATGCCTTTCCAGCTTTATTCACGGCTCTCAATTGTCCTTCGTTAGCTCTTAGTTCTCGCTCAAAAGCTTCGTGCTTTTGTAATTTACGTTCCAAATTATTCAGATCACGATAGCTCTCATCGGATGCTGTTTTCATCTTGTCACCCAACCAATCACGCAGATCATCAACTTCAGCTGAAAATTGTTGATAGTGTTCCGAAGCTTTCAAAGCCGCACGTCTACGTTGAGCTGCATCCTTTACAGCCGCTCGGCGTGCCAATACTTGATTTCTTCTATCATTAATGCTAAAAAGGATCAATTTTTAGAATATCTGGGAAAAATTATACCAGATCCATGTAAATACGTTATCATGATACTTACTGATCCTTGTCATAATGATTCTGAGCGATCAACTTTTCTGCCGTGTCACTAAAAGCTTTCAACCTGTCATCTTGAGCATGCAAAGTATTCTCAAATTTCTCATGTCGTTTAAGCAATGCTTCAACGTCATCCAGAGTTTCACCCAAATCAGTAAACTCTAAGAATGCCTCGTGAGAACTGGTTGTTGCTTCTATTTGATCTGCTTCGCGATTAAATTGCTGTAATTCCAAGCATTGTCGTAGCCATTGTTCCTTGGCTGTCCAATCGGTTATCACGGCATGATACAAGCCGTTCAATTTATCAAGACGTTCACGAACATCCACCAGACCTGGATTGCGATGTAGCAATTGACTGCCAAGTTGTTCAACCTCTCGGAATCTAAGGATTTATAACATTTAATATGAGAATATATATCGCTTAATAATTTGACGTTTACACAATTTTTCAAGGAGTTTAAAACTAATAAAAATCAACAGCACGTACTCGTCCTCACGTGTTTTTATCTCTTCACCAAGTTCTGTATGTTGTTTTCTCAACTGTTCTGCAGTGGCTACATCTCTGACTGGCTCCTCTGCCTTCATAATATCTTGAACATTGGTAGCCCAATTGATCAAGCTCTTTGAACTGTTCATAAATATTTGTTGTCCTACTGCGTCTTCCAAACGTGATCTACGCTCCTTAGCTTTAGTCCGTACATTGTTCCACAATTCTTTAATTTCATTTTGTCGAGCATTCACGTTACTCAACTCATTGGGATATGAGCTCTTGACGCTATTGGCCAATAAATTTACCTTCCGCACCTTCAGGGAGAAATTATAAACATTTTATAGTTACAAATAGATTATTTAAAGAAACTTAAAAAAGACAAAGTACCTTCTCCTCAACAGGAGCCAATTCTCGTTCCAAGTGCTGATGTCTTCTCTGCAATGCTTGTACGGTTTTCAAGTCTGGACCCAATTCCGCAGTATCCAATTGAGTCATTTTTTCCAGCATCCAATCATGAGCCTCGTCACACGTTCTGTTAAATAATTCAACGCTCGATGCTCCCTCGAGACTCTTTTCTTTCTGTGCCTTCAACCAGTTCAAATGATCCCACAGTTGATGAATATGCCTTTGTCTGGCTTTTACTTTATCCAGCTGACTGTGTCCCTGCGTAACGAAATCTTCAACTGATGCGTCAATGGCCTCAACGCGTTTTCCAGATGCGGAAAGATCGGTTAAGAATTTTTCATATTTCCTCTTGGCAGTTTCAACGTTATCTCCAGAATCATCTGCTCTTAGCATCTTCTCCTTGTCCTTGATCCATTTTTCAAAGTCATCGCACTCACGATAGAAACCATAAAGTCTTATCGCGTCCTCCAAGAGTGCGTGTCGCTTTGCTGCCAAATCTTGTAGTTCGTTGTAAGTGTCATTTATTTTCTTCTGTCGCTTCTCTACACTGTCGCTGTCACTTGCAGGCTTACGCTTAATCGGTTTTACAGCCGACTTTATTGATTTTACTCTCCTGACTGGTACTACTTGTTTCACCATCTTAGTCTTCTTCACTCTCTGCGTCACCTTGACTTTCTCTGGTCTTCGCACTTGGACTTGAATTATTTTCGGTTCGATCTCACGTACGTAATTCGCTGGTACGAAACCATCTGTACCGTCGGCCTTCCTTACGCTCCACCAGTCACGATTAGTTTTATTCAACAAGAACATAACTTCGCCTTTAGCCATCTCCATTCCTTGTCCACTGAACGGATATAAACTCTTCACTTGAGGAAGTAATCTGTCTTCGAATACGGTCTTAGGCTCTAAACGTTCTACGATCTCGTCGATCCATTCATCTTGAGGAACTAGTCGAACTTCCTTGCCTGAAATAATATAAAAAAACATATTAAAGTGATGCGGAACTATGATAGGTAATATGTAGAAATAATAGAAAAACAAAACAGTGACTCTTCTTACCCCACTCTTCTTGTTCTAATTCAGCAACTGGTTCTGGATCTGCTGATAGTTCAAGAGTCGATATACCAGCCTTTATTAATTTTTCAGCTTGCGTATTCAATGACTGC
This sequence comes from Hartigia nigra, assembly GCA_031001745.1. Lineage (NCBI taxonomy): Eukaryota > Metazoa > Arthropoda > Insecta > Hymenoptera > Cephidae > Hartigia > Hartigia nigra. The sequence continues at coordinate 244,857 of JARPRG010000538.1, forward strand.
ACATCGCCTTTATAGGCATTCAATTCTCCTTGTAGATCTCTGTGTCTCTGAAGAAGAGCTTGCGCACTTGGTTCATCCACACCGTAATCCTCGGATGCAACTAATGCCATCTTTTCATTCATCCAAGAATCAGCCTCGTTAGCATCTGTATAGAATTGAAAAGCCTCAGCAGCGTCTTCTAGCTGTTTCTTTCTGAGAGCAGCAAGTTCCTCCAGAACCTTCCAGTGCTCTTGCAAAGAGTCAATACGATTTTGAATCTCAATGGATGACGGATGATTGTCAGAAATAAGTTTTCTTCCCGCATCGCAAAGTTGTTCAGACTTTGGTCGTCTGACTTTCATCTCATCTTGCAGAACTTTATGTTTCTGTTGCAAGGATATCACGGCACGCAGATCCTTTGCTGAAATACCAGCCTTGCATATCCTCTGTTTCTCCACTAACCAGGATTCCTCGTCCTCATGATCTTGCAAAAAGTGGAAGAAATTTCTAGCATCCTCCAAACGAGCTTTACGCTCTTTACTATTCTCGACAAGTTCGTCATAAGCACCGTTCAAGTAATCCAATTTTTGCTGAAGTAATGGCACCTCTTTACTCGTAGGTTGTGTCAAATGTTGTGCAGCCTGCCGACCAAGTCTTCTTTGAGTCTCACCAAGCGCTGTAACTTGCAGTTCTTGTAAGCTGTGTTTCTGCAAAAGATCTTCAACGCCCAGTAAATGAGGTCCTACATCTACACTCTGGAAATTGAGTTGTAGCTCTTGAATAGTAGCAAGGGTCGTGTCAATCTCTCTCATCAAGCTCATAAGAGAGCAAAGAGCAGCTAGATTTACTTTGTGGTGATCGAGGAGAGCCAGCAATTCTTTCCACCTCTGTAAAACTTCTTGCTCCCTCGCCTGAACTCGCTCCAACCCGTGGTAATTCTCTCTGACGAGCTCATCGGACATGTTCGTTAAATCATGGAAACGTTCTTCTCTAGCTAAAATATCGGCGCTGATCGCTTCGTGCTTCTTCACGGTAGCATCGACCTGGGTAAGGTTGCTCCCGTATCTTGGATCCGACAGGACTTGTATCATTTCCTTGAGGTAACCTTCTCTGAGAACACTCTTCCTCTCGAACTTGTAATTCAATTGCTCCAGTCTTTCCTGACGGAGTAATTCCGTTCTGAGTGCGACTTCTCGACGATGCTCAGCACGCTCGAGCTCGACCCAATTTCTTTCTATATCGTGTACAAGCTGGCCTTCTTGTGGAGTAAAAGCTGGTTGATTGAGCGACTTCAATTGCGTATTTATGTGAAAGTACAGCGCCTCTATTTCCGAACGTTCCTTGTACTTTGGCGGTTTCTCGACTGTGCGATATTGCTTGAACGCCAATAATTCACGCTGAATACCTTCCAAGGAGTTTGGGAAATTTCTGTCCTCCAGCACGTTGATCTTTAGTTTTATCCACTCAAGTAAATCACTCGTTAGCTTCTCGTAATGTACTTTCATCTTGTCGGCATCCATCATTTGTCCAACGATCTAAAGAAAGTCATTAATAAAATTAATATAAAGAACCTAATAAGCTGAACAAAATAAATGTATCACTATCAATAATAAATTATCAATATACATTGGCAATTCTCTTTCCACTCTTGATCTCATTCTTCATCCTGGCGAATGTGTGATAGTACGATGCAACGTAGGTAATAATAGACTTCTCATCAGGCCTAGCTGTATCAACATCCTCAGCATCCAATAACCGCGGAATTCCCAATTCCGCATTTGCCACGTCGAATGCATAATTGAGATTGTCAATATGTTTGTTCTGTTGCAATTCCGTCCAATTGACCAAATCCGGCCTGTGTGCGTGGATGAGAGCATTAAAGCCAAGACCGCTTCTCCATGATCCTTTTACATAAACACAAATCTCACTAGTTTCATGTTTATCTCGAAAATGATACAGCATGATGCAACATCAGCACCAGAGGCTCTGATACAAGGACGTGAAAAACGCAGAGCATATATATTCACCAGTCTGAACAGAATATCTCTTACCAGTAAAGTCTTGAATATTGACACCTGGATAGCCATTGGTTTTCCTTTGACACCAGAGGAGTAGGGCATCCTTAGCTGATTTCTTCTCACTGCTCTCATTTTCCTCATCGACATCGATCTCGATCTCTTGAATTTGGAAGCGTAAAATAATTGTCCAGATTAAGCCAAGGATCAGTCTAGGATTTCCATCAACGATGTCCTCAGCTCCTATACTTTCTAGTCGTACCTATTTCAAGTGAATAGAAACATTTTCAATACCTTATTCCATATAATTTATATCGATTGACTATACTGTATCTAAATAACCCAGTTTATTATTACAAAATTCCCATAAGGATCTCGATGTGAGAGGTGCAACTTAGTTAGAGTTAATCGTGTTGCGAGTCGTGCAACATTCGCGATGGATGGAATGTCGTCCGATCACTTACGGGTCCATCAAGGCCGCTGGGAAATGGAAATTATTGCCTTTGCCAAGCGAGTGACACCTTCGAATTCCAAAACAAAGAGAGGTGATACCCCGTTACGAGTTTTGTGCATTAATAAAAAATAAAGAAAATTCGCAATGCATTAAGAATGATTTTGTCATTGCCGAAAAAGGTTATCTTGATAAATCGCCAATAATATCGGTGTTAACATCTGATGAACAAGATTCGCCATAGCTCCGGATGGCGACGAAGAATAAAGAAAATACAAGAATACGATGAGGATAATTATTTCTCTTATTATTGCGCTTTTCAATTCCTAATTTAGAATTGACAACAGGAAAGGAGTAGAGATGACCCGTTACTCCCTAGTGTCGACCTTCGAATTTCAACTGCGCCAAACTGCATACAGTCACGTTATGATCGAGGTTGAGCGGCGCATGAATAATGAATGAACCACACGGGGCTGCACGGCGAGGAAGGAATACAGTTATGTAGACTTAAGCCGAGTACAGTTAAAACTCGTGCAGAGCAAGAGAACGACGATTAAGCGATACACGCTTGTAGTGTTAAGTAACTTTTAATGTAAGCAGTTGCGTGCGTGGCGCGTAAAATTGATCGAAATCTATCGAATGGATTGATTAAATATTTCTTATTTTACTCAGATACCACGAGGTGGACACACTGAGAATACAGCTGGAGAAGTTCGTGCCCACGCGACACTGACGAATGAATTTCGAATAAGTATGAAATCATCGCGCCTTGCGTTTCACATTGTCATTGTAATAAGAGGCCGGCACGGGGACGTGAATTTTACATGGAGAAACGGGAAGCAGTTACGTCCTGTAAGATTTACATCTTCTCGTCATCCCACGTTATACGCCATTGCAGCTGTATGACGATAAGTATTCGTTCGAACAATACAGTTCACGACGTACTGGAAGTCACGCAGATGAAAACAGTATGAATCAAAAAAATAACTATTGACGAATTAATCAAAGTCTGATTATTGAATCGTGAGATATCACAAAAACATTCCGCTAAGTTTCAATCTACTTTTATACTATTAACAGACTATGATTCTCTGTTTTATCGACTTTCTTTTCTTATTCCCATTGGGGCGTTATGTTGCTACGAAAAAAAAAAGTTAACCTAGAAAATCTGTTAGACGTACTTGAGATGGCTCGAAAGACATTCAACGAAGAACATTTCCCACGCGCGTAAATCCAAGACAGTGAGATCTCTCTTTTTGTCAGAGAAATAAAAGACAGCATCGTTTGCAACAAGCCGCGCATTCTTGGCAGAGAAAGGAATGCAGATCGATGGTATGCGAATGACAACTGCGGAGACATTACACGATAGGCCGTGCAAAAGTGAGAGATTCCAAGGAACCCGAAGACCCTATCAGAGCGTCCCGGACAATGTCGCAAACCTAAAGAAGAACTTGAACGTGCCGACTGATATACATCTTGATATCTTTACGACAATTATCCGTTATTTTAAATAGGCCCGGGGGCTTCTCGGTCAGGGTGATCACGACTCATCCTCGAGTAAATACGGGCTTCATTTTACCGCAGAGATACAGCCTGAAGGTTCAGAATAAGATCGCATGAGATAAACATCGAGTACTCGTTACCAAGATAACACCGAAGAAGGTCTCGCCGCGTTGAAGTGTGACACTGGATGATGTAACAGAACTGCGTCAAGTTTATTTATCGTTTACTATGGGATCTACCAGAAATGGTTATAATTTGTAAGGTTGACTAGCTATAGATATACACTGTATATGATACCTAGATACATACTTAGTCCAGTGTGCCAGTTCAGTTAAACTCCGTTATATTTCTCGGTAGATGGTTTCGTTTTACGAGTATACCAAGGAGAAATGCACGGCTGCACTATCGATGGGAACTCTGTGTAGTCCATTGTAAACTGCGTACCGGATCTTGGAATTTTTAGGTTAGCTTGACAGAAAACGGTAACGAGGACGCGGAGGCTTGTCGTCTGCTAATAAAGAAACTAGGATTCAAAAGGTACTGAGTGTGCGGTATAATGATACGGTGATAAATTATCATCTTTCTCTTAGGATTTATTGGCCTTGCGAAGATAATTATTTATAGCGTAAAGGAAAAATTCACGGTAGGCACGGATCGTCCTGAAAACGAGTTAAGACGCGTATACATTAGAAATAAAATGCCGGCATGAGCCTTAAATCGCGAAAAGATTACGCAAGTCCGTATAATCAGAATTATTTCTAGCCGTACGTGACGCAGCAGTCATCCTGATGAATCCTTCACACTTTCCGGTCCCCCGTATTGAATTCCGAGTGTATGACGAATTTCTTCAACGACCTTGTCGCTTCCTCCACGAACGGGATATCGTAAGCAAATCCAATAGATCCTACTCAAGACGTATCCTCATCCCAAGATGCTACGGTAACTACGTTACCGTTTTACGCGTTTCATAGAACCGCTAAGCCTCTGGGACCTATGGGGCGCCATAAACGGGCCTCAGCAGCAAGCTGCTTAGACACGCCTTGTGCAGTTGTGACCAATAGAGGCAAAAGGGCATAAATGCCCCAGGCATCACGACTCCTCTCAACCATATGGTGCTGAACTATTGATCACCGATAACAAATATTTGCAATAATTAACTGCCACATGCTATAACACGTAGCTCAGAGCAATCTCCTGCAGCCATTAGTAATTTTCCTTACCCCCACGTAAATGTTGTTCAAAACAGCTAGCACTGTTTGGAAAACTAACCTAGAAAGTACGTATACAGAAATATCAAATAATTTCTCATTCATTCTATACCGTCTTCTGTTACTCTAGTTACACGCTGTATACGATTTACACGAAACGACTTGCGTTGGCATTTACCACGCTCGTAGAGAGCGTTTCCTCTTTCGCCATTGATGTACACAAGGCGATTTCCGAGTTTGCGTTACACTCTAACGAAACGTCTTCGCGGAAAAGTGAAATCATTTGGCGCAACAGCATGCGCCACTCTGGTAGTTGAAATATCATTACGAAATGATCTCTTGGTTGATTTCCTTGTAGAAGAGCATACGATGCATTGTATTTTTCTCAAAGAATCCCTCGATGCGGTGATCAGCACAAGTGCAGGTGGTATATGGGACTACACGCGATCCTCGCGCAGATATGTTCTTTACGTGGGTAGTTCTTTTTCTCCTTTCCACCTGTAGACTGTGTAACTAATGCGCGTCCTCAAACTCTGCGCACGTATGTTAAGCGAAGAGAGAGACAACAAATGAGCTTCGCAAGGAGTGTCCAGTTACGTAAGCCAGAGGCATAATCAAAGACCTAAAGGAATTCCATTTTGCGCACCGAAGAAAACGGACCAGCCTGGCATTTGCTAACGTTAGGCACATGCAGTTCCTGTTTATCGAGGAGCAGCGATTTTAATCGGTTCGGATTTCGCGAAATTTGCTGACGGACGAAGTGTAAAATGAAATGCTCTTGAATTTAAGACGTTTCTAAGCCGACGGAAGAGTCGACTAGCCACGTATGCATATTGCGAGTCTGCACTCAGTAAACGCTTAATGTTTCCAGTGCATAAGATAGGCTATAAGCGATTTTCTTATACGTGCATTCCATACCCGTTAGAAAGTACTAATCTGCGCGAACGCATATCTGCCTTGTGCAAATGAAAGATCACGAGGAACGAGAATTTTTCCACTGTCTCTCACGACCGTAATGTCTTTAGATATTCTAACAATCGTTATATACAAACGCGGGGCTTTTATTATTGTCACGTGATAAGTAATCAGAGACTCGTATATACGTATATAAGATTACTAATTATTTTATCATTAACAAACGTAGGAGACGGTGTGTAAAACAGTGAATGACATTGGATACCTCTTACTAACGTCTAACCCGTATGCTTCTTGTGAACTCGGCATGAACTATGCCAATAAGTAAGATAAGCAGTAATCGTCGAGTAAGGACTACACAAAGCGAAAGAATGGATCCCGTTGTCGGTGCGGGTCAAATGATTTATCCATCCGTTAAACCTGAATCCATTCTCTGAAAAGATCGCGCCGGTCGTCGTTCTGATAATTCGAAAAGGACTGCGAAAACGGAGCCGTGAACCGAGCCAAAGCGAATTGTAACGTGCTCCTTGAAAGGTGTAATTTTCTTTAAAAAGAAAGACAACGAAGTAACGATTGTATTCGTATAATGGACGATATGCCTATATGCGTGTAATGAGAAATTCGCAAACGACTCTTACGTAAGATCAGTATTACAAAAAACAATTATATAAACAGACAGAACTTCTTGAACCGAGTAGGTAGCGTCATTGTCAGTAAGACTTTCGGTATGTATCCATAGTAAAATACAAAAATAGAGTAGGGCAAATTCGTCCATCGAATTGTATCGACAAAGCATAACGATTATTAATAAGCAATGGCGAGTCTCGTTTTATTTCACTTCTCTCTGGGACTCACGGTCTGGCGAGTTTTGCTCGGTCGCTGACCTTTTTCTCTCGCTTCTTCTCCTGTCCCCGTTCACCGACTCCTTCCTCCTTTCTTAAAGCTTTCATCTCGCCCGTGGCCGCACGTAGTGCGCTCACGCAGCATCCCGATTTACGGAGCACCGAAAAATTACCGAATGGAGCAAGAGAGAGGGAGAGAGAGATTATATGCATATAAGAATCTTTGGGATAAGCGGTTCTCTTAGTACTATAGTATACCATATATGGTATCCATCTCTCTCTCTCACTAAGTGCAATAGAATGCCAGAAGACATACAGCCTTGACTCCAACGTATCTTAACCCTCCTGACCGTAAGGCATCATCCTTTCCAAGAAGACCGCGTGGATTCCTCCCTAATTACACAGGGTTGAAATTCTATTGGGGATGATCAGAGCCATAAAACCTTGACGGCATATAATCAGCATGGGACCATGGACCTTGTACCGAAGAACATTTTGATACTAGAAATTGAAAAATATCAACATCAGTGACTAGGTAAGAATGACCTTTGAATTGTAATGATCGGACCATTGCAGTAATCATGGTAGATTGCTCGAGTACTTATATGAAGAAAAAAAAACATGATTGGTAACTGAAAGAAGGATGATAAATTCATTATGCGAAAACGGTTGGTAAAATTGTTGAGGTCTTATGACGTATTGAAAAGGAGGAGAAAGCGTCATCGTCGACTGGTGAATGCATTAAGACATTGAATCATATGATAATTAAAAAACAGCGTTATTTATGATCGTCGTGGCGTAGGTGCTGAACAGGTAGGATGACAGACCTTATCCAAGTTTCACTTTTTGTCAGAGGTCAAATAGGTACCTCGTGTGCTAATCAGCATTCACCAAGGACTTTCATACGAGTAGTCAGATTGTTTTACAAGAGGATAATTATCGAATTTTAGTCACTGATACGACATAGTCCTGGAGGATGACATGTTCCTTGGTTGTCCCAATAAGGACATACGGGAATCGATGAAAAGCTGTTCCGTAAACAGTACCACGTTCAGGGTCCCGTTGAGTTTCTTCACTAGGAAAAAAAGACTCAGCGCCTTTTAACTGTCTTTAAAGGCTAACTGTAACGTTAATACTGTGAATGTCCATCATGCATTATTTACTAAGTGCATGGCTCATTGGTTACGAGTTCTGTTATGCCTGTTCGTTTCCACCCGGTCGGAGAAAGGTTCCAAAGCGAAGGGAAGAAAACGTGCGACCTGCCTTCCTCTATCTACCTGGCAGCTACCTGCCAGTTTCCCTACCTCTGGACTTGCCTCTGGCATCGACAGAGTCGTTCCTAACGAGAGATCCAGATTTTTCAAGTACAGTCAATCATTATTAATTCTAGACACGCACCTATTATACAGATGCTTATTGTAACGATTTGAATGTTGTATCCTAAAAGCAAAGACAATCCGCTACGTAATCCAATTAATACTGGTGAAAAATACATTCTTGTTATTCAGAAGACAAAATGCTACTTGACAAAAACAGAAAAGGTCTGTGACAAGAGGTCAAACCTGGTCAGGATACATAATGTTTTTTTTTGTCGCAAAAGTATTCAAACCTCTTACTACGTCGGTCAAAGGAAGTCCTTGACTTGCTGAAGCCGAACCAACAGGAGTCGCAAATTAAATTCTCGCTCCGCGCCACTGAACCATTCCTGGTTACTCCTGCTCGGTTAAACTCGAGTCTCTTCTTTATTTATACGTAAAAAAAACGCTATCAAAGGAAAGTTTGATTAATCTCTGCGTCAATGGGTGTAGATCTTTTTCTTTTGGATAATCATAGTAATCACGGTAATCGTGTCGATGGTATCAAATCGGTAATAACGATCATAATAGTTTCGCACAAAAGACACGCACGTTAGGTGACGATCGATACATGGCGTATCAGGACGGAAGTACAACGAGAGTCAGATCGAGTAGTTGGTAATAGGAGGAACATCCATTTGTTTTGCTCTTAACGGCAAATCGAATTACCGACGTGCTAGTTCCTCCGTGCTGGTCAATGCTCTGGCTACAGGCCGTCCAGTCGAGTCAAGTTTATACACCGTCCGGTTTCAGCCAGCCATGGCTCTCTCGCCAACTATATTATATGTATATATAGTGTACATAAAACTATTATGTCATAAGCCACAGACTATAGAGGCCATTCACGAGAGGAGTTTACACTTCGACGGCTTCGCGTAGTTCAGCGTAGTCCGAGCCGGACATTCTGAGGTGTCGCACGTTGAAAAATTTACCCTGAACATTTTTCACTGTTCACGCTATAATTGTATACCCTCATTTTATAGGTCAGGGATACAACCAGACATTCGATTATCTCATTAATGCTTGCCAAGAGATTTACATATGACTCCCATGTATAGTCGGGGTCGAATTCTTACCTTGGTGTGAAGGAACGCCAATGATTTGTTCACATTCTCTATCTTGTGTACGCGCATACGTCCATTATTGGGTTTGGCGAGTCTTTCGCCGGAAATAATCTCCAGGAGTTTTAACAATTTCTTTCCGTCTGCCAAGTCAGTAAATAGATCATCCACTTCCATGCGAGCCTAAAACAACAGTAACAGGTTATTCCATTGTTCATATACAGATAGAACGTTATGAAAGATAATTTTTAAATATTCAATAATTCACAGTATGCCTGTGTACTAACCTTCAGGAGGAAAGAATTTATCCATTTGGTAAAAGTCTTCTTCTGGATGTGAAGACGCTCCTCTTGCAGGGCCTTGATACGGCCCTGCTCGAATTTGAGAACATCCTCCCTTTGAGTCATTCTTTGCTGAATTTGTGGACCACCCCTGTATCTGTCAACCCTCTGAGGCCGATAGGAATCGGGCTGATCAAAATTGTTGCTCCTTGCGTAGAGTGCGGCGTGGTGCCCAGCGCTGAGCACATACTGCGCCCCTGCAACAAGAAATCAAATCATTCTGTCAGTTTACCTCAATCGTCAAAAAATACCAATGCACAAGAAATAACTGAATAATATTCAAAATTCACTAGCTGCACCCAGAGCTACATTAATCTTATGCTGCACTGTCTTGTTTTCGTCGAGAACTGTGACATTTCTCGTGGGATAAGTGTGACAAAACCAGTCTGACTGCATAAGCCAGTTAAAAATTATCATTATCCAGGAAGGTCACTGAAGTCAAGCAACCAATGAACTACGAAGCGAGTACATCGTTAAGTCTAAAAAAAAAAATACAAGTTGTCGCTAGTCCTCCCTAGCAGACGATATCCAAGAAAAGTACCCAGAAATATCAAACATTCAAAAAAAATAACTGATATGTCAAAGCATGTAAACTTGTTTTTTTAATTTTCCCAGACGATGCTCCCAGCATGAATTCAATACATAAGACCACCCAATCTTCTACCGACAAGAGCAAAGTGCAAACCATGACAAGAATGTTCCCACAATGGCTAGTGGAGTCGTACTCAACGAATACGGAAGTCATCATCGACATAAGAAATGCACAATTCAGTCGGAGCATCAGAAAGAAAGTAAATGTACGAGCAGCCATTTTCAAGTAGCATCTCTAGACAGTACGATTCGATAAAGCGCATCCATCATAGCGTCGTTTACCCCATAACGGTATCGTCACCTTCAGCGACAGTAGAGCGTCGTTAGAATCCCATCAAATAAAATCTCTAGATACTGTCTAGGGATTTATTGGCCAAGTCAAACTTTAGTACAGACTACACGAACAGTCACGAGATACCAAATGTCAAAATGACCATTTCCATTCGTATCTCTATATCTGCATGCGTCATTGATATGATAAGCCATACGATACCAAAGAAAAGAATTACTCGATTCTTTCAATAAAAACGAGCGCGAAATATTCGAATGCATTAAGAGATCCAGAAAACTCTAGGTTACAGTTAACGGATCTTATTAGGATATTTATCGAACAGTGCCTTGCGACCTGATTCGATTGATTTCACCCGGGTACCAAACGGTAATTTTGAGATTAGTCATCCTTCAGGTACCAGTCACTGCTGCAAGTTTATTTTCTACAAACTCCATCTCACTCGGCAGACTGGCCACTCGCGTAACATTTAACAACGAAATTACAGATAGGAGAGACCTGCATGAAGGAGGTGAGACGAATATTTTATTCGTCGACGCCATTGGGGTTGGCCTTCTTTACAGTGAAGTCACTGAGTGACTACGTACCAGAGAGGAGAATGTATAAAAAAACGTGACGGCACGAGTCTACGTACGCGTATTATTGTGTGTGTCTACGCGGGAGCAATGACAGACATATATATATAGCTAAATAAATTTGATTAGACATTTTTTTCGGATAAATTCATATAATTCGGTATCTTTCATTTTCTGCTTAACAAAAATATACGTCAAAAAACTTGGTATATATACATATATAACCAATTCCTTGAAGATGACGTATTAAATCGATAAAATGCTTTTACGTATTCGACGGATGTGGACCTAGAGAAGTGATTTATCTGCACGGGATGTGCATACGAGATTAAAATCCGTACAATAACCTTTTCTTCATGTATGCAGATCAATGAATGCGATTGTAACAGCTTGTGAAAAGCATTGTTACTATATGAAATTAAGTTTTCGACCTGAGACAAGGCCACTCCTCTTCTGTCTAACATGAGACAACGTCATTTATCACCTGTATACATATATGTATAGACAACCGGATGATACCACGTATTAGCTTGTTTTAGAGAAACAACGGAGTAAGCTCTATTTTTTTTTAAGACACGTAGCAGTATGATTTTCCTTTGGTGGTAACGTCACGTATTACATTTACACGTACTTTTTGTATCGTGGCAGCCGAGATAAGGATCAAAGAGACTGCTGCGCGTTATCTTTGAATTCCTCATAAAAGTTTAGCGAGGGCTTTGCGTATTCGAGAAAAAAAAATGTCTTATCGCTGAGTCCAACGTTTTTCATCGTTGGCGAGGCTGATTTGACGGAGTCGAAAAATTCTGTTATCTTTACTTTAAATGTTATATTTACCGTTATGACGTGACATTGTTGGGATAAATTTTAATCACTTCAGAATCTTTCTTTGCGTTAGATTTAACAGTGCGAGTAGAATTTTTTTTAAGGATATCTGGTCACTTGCACTTGTCACATGCGAACGATACTGTCCATCTCATTGCGACGAAGTTTCTTCAACTTTGTTTTTATTAAAAAATGGTTTAACCGACAGACAGCTTTGCACGATGATTATATCATTGTCGAACGGTGACACCCAACTGATTCAGCTGTTAGCCAAAGGCCACTAACAGGACTCTTATCACATATTCTTGTCTGTGTCGGGCTTATGTGCAAGAGCGCAGGTACTCGTATGTATATCTTAAACATAGGCGTAGGTACAGCGTAGTAGTAGAAACAGAAATAAATTTCAATATCAATAAATAATCTCGTCATAAACTGTATTCAGCTTTGGATGACAGCTCGAATGAAATTCGTAGATAAATTGCTCATTGTGAAGTGGGAAGTATAGATGTAATTTTCAAATATATATTTGCACGCAGCAAAATTAATTTATAGATTATTATATAGATTATAGAACAGCTAATTACAATTAATAATATTTATGACATCCGTGATCTACGCGTAATTCGATGAAACTTGTTTTAGAATTTTTTTTCTTATACTTTTGTTATACATTTCATTTTCTGGAAAATGAGATTCATTTAGGTCATCGCTATTTCCGTTGTAAAAGTTTTCTCTATCACTCGACTGTTTGATAACCCAACCCAGATATTTCTCATGTCATAAAAAAAAGGCGTGCACGAAGTGCATTCTAGGAAAGTTAGGAAAACTTGAGAAAAATATCGTGCGTTACTTTGCAATCGTTTTGCAATTACAGTGTTTTTCAATCTAATCAAGAAATGACCGCATTCTTGCGTCGATAATCGAAGAATACTGATACGTAACGCTTAATTAAATATCCATGACCGTTAAAAGTCAATATGAATAATTAAAAAAAAAAACAAAAGACCGATAAAGTAACATTTTTATTGTCGGTATTCACTTTCGGAAATGAAACCTCGCAAAAATTCAAGTGACTCAACGACGGAATTGGCATTGGATATAAAGAATCAAATATTTACAAACGATACTCAGCGCCTTACATGAATCATTAAATAATTAGGATATAAAGAATCAAATATTTACAAACGATACTCAGCGTCTTACATGTATCATTAAGTAAAGTCGAATGACTCTTGTCGATTGCGCCGATGCTAGTTTTTCTTAAAAACAAAGTTTGAATCATTCAGAGGAATTCTCGTTATCGAACGTAACGACGGATTCAAGTGAGTCCGTACTTATAACGATAAGCTACAAGAATTTTGAGTGGTCAATCGAGAGAATTCGAAACTCCCGCTCCCAACAACGTAAGACGTACTCGACTAGTTAAGAGTATTCAAGAGTCAAGAATAATATTAAGTAAACGATGCCTTTAAAAATTCCTAAGAAAATTGTTCACGTATATCTATCATGCTGTTCTTAAACTTTTAAAAACACGAAATCTCATTTTCACAAGAGAATAGTAAGTGCGAGTGAATGGACTCCATTTCGAATTTTTCGACAAGGAGCGAGGTTGGCTGCGACAGCCTTGGGATCGGCAGCGGAAGACAGTCGAAGAATTTAGATTGGCAGCAATGATGTCATAGACTGATACGAAGTATCATTCATCCAAGAAAGAAATTGCTTGCGCGATGATGAATACCCGGTAGAATCGATCATCATAATATCCTTCGACACGAGAGAATAAATTTGACCCAAGCCTATTGACAGAAATTATAACCTCAAATATTTCGCTCGTTCCAACAGAACCTTAAGGTCTTTAAATGTCAACGGCATTCCAGTATGTACATTTTGGAAAACCCTCGCAAAATTTAACAGCCAACTATAAAACAAGCAAGTTATTGTTGTACGGGGTGAGGCGGTCAGTTTGAATTCCCATTGTTGCTACAGCAGGAAGTGCGAATGGTGCGATTCACCGGAAATACGGTATACGCACCGAAAGAGAGTAAAATGAAGACTTGGAGTCTAACCCAGTGAAATCAGAGCTGCCAGTATCGGAATCACATGGCAACCAAAGGTACTTTTTTCTCTTGTTACCGCGTGGGATAAAATCCACTACAGTTACTAAAGGGAGTCTTGAGACATGATGATGCGAAGAGCCTGGACAATCTTTTATTGACATTGACGCAAAAGCCAGGGCTGCTGTTAACGCAGGCAAAACAACATGTGTAGGAAAGAATGTACTTGTGGAGCATTCGTAACCGCGTGATGGCATGCCTATATTAAGCCGGGCGTGACTCGTCCCAGAGACCTACAAAAGGCATTTGTCATGGCATACGTTGCACAACAAATAATGCCAATCCCCAAGTTACCAGTAGAATCTCTAATAGGACTTCCTAAACAACGTATTTCGTACGATACTTATTTTTTAATATATTTGTCCAACGCAAACAATTAATGCAAAATGATTATCGCATGCGTGCAAGTGATTTTATGTATATGGTTGAGAACTTGACTTCGTCAGTATTGCCCTTTTTGCTGAGCTTAACGGTACATAAGTTAAACGGTTTTCTTGTACCTTGCGTAGAATATGGAGCTGAGTTTATTTAGCTAATGACTGGGTGTTAACGAAGTAACGCTTTTAATGACTGATAAATAGGTGAAACACATCTTCGCATGTAATACGTATAGTATACTATTTTTAATGTTTTTATGTCCTGTTTTTTCTCTATATCCATGACAGTTTCCAGCGTGATCCTTTACGCATGCTCTTCTTGGAATATCTTGAGCACAGTAATACCTTACTATTACTAGTAAGACTAACCAGTAACATCCTTTTGAATAAATAACAGGGTGACTCCTCCAGTTCCAAGAATAAAAAGGGAAACGAGCTAGAGCACATGTCAATTCACTACGTACAGCTCAGCTTGCAATTTCTAAACAAAATCGAAGCAAAGCAAAGAAACGTGCTGACTGTACGCTAAGAATGGAAACCATACAAGGGTTCCCCCTGGTCCGGATGTTAAGTCCCCTCCCTGGTATGCCAGGCCTTCTAAGATTTCTAAATATCCTGGGGACTGACTGTTTCGCCAGATGGCTGAATAACCTCTAAAACAGGAGCAGACTGTGGGAGCAGAGGGTGGCGAAAATTTACAGCTATCCTGTCGCTGCTTCCCGTCCCATCTTCTTGCTTCCCTCAATCACTCTACGACCCCAAGGACATCTCGTGACGCTTCTACGTAGTTTATCAACGATCAAAAGTCTGTCTCAGCGGATTCGAAAGAAGAAATAAAGGACATAAAGGACTTCCTTCTCGAGCAGGGACAACTCTCGGCCAAGTTGACTCGCACGACTCCAAATATTTGTCTAAGCAGTCTGGACCACTGTACTCGCTCTTTCATCTGAATAAAAACTCATCCGGATTTCGTAACCCACACCTACTGCCGAGCGAGCAGTATATCGGACACGTGTTAGTTATTGTCTACGTCCATTGGCATTCACTTAGGTACATACAGTAATGGAATACAGGTACCTTTCACGCTTATCAAAAGGCGCAGCTAAACAGACTGTGATCTCATTTGAGAGAATAGTTACTAGATATTACAAATGTCAGTCATTAATTGTTCTCAATTAAATACAAACGAGAATAACAATTTATTAAGTAACGTTAAAGAAGGTTGACTGTTACAAATCCCACTGTGAAACAAATATATAAGAAACAGCGACACGTGTTACTCGGCTAATATTTCTCCTAGTGAATCTAAGCATAAACAAAATTCGTGTTTCAAATTGACCCTAATAACCGCCTATCTATTTTGATTAGAGGATTACGCGAACGTACGATATTAAAAAGCAAACCGTCAGCATCGTAAACAGGCCATTGAAGATTAAGCGATGTCTAATCATATTTCCATTCCTTCACCCCGCTGTATAATTATTCGCAAATTGCTGTATTTCACATAAAAATGATAACTCAATTGATAACGGTTTCTAACCAAACCGTTTCGCACTACACGTGTAAAGTAAGTAACGTTAGTTCAGCCATACGACTTTTGATGATAATTATATACGTTATCTAAAATATTAACGTTACTCACGCGCGAGAAATTTAAATTCAATGCATCGTTGCTTCTTCGTAATATTTATCTTTGTGATTCTCGACATATAAGTGTGGAGTAGTTTAAAGCGATGATCAATTTTCCACTGGTTATTGATAGATAAGTGCCGTCGTGTTTTTTTACATTTCTTATTTCTCACTCTTTTTCTTTCTCTTTCAGAAACTCAATACGTTGTATATGCATGCATCGTACGAGTCTTATTATACACACACGTCCTAACGTTTGGGCAGCAGCTGATTCATTATTGAAATCGAAGAACCTCTTACATCTCTTTACCTTTTTGCACAAAACTTGGGTAAATTTATTCTGTTACGTCGTCACGTGGCATACCCAGACAACGAATTACATGAAGTACAAAATTTCGCCTTTGGGTCATTCGACATAATTTTTTATATAGTCTTGCATTTTAGATTCGCCCTGCAAGAATCAGATATTATTACGCAATATTACATAATTCTATTTGGCTTTCTTACATCGACACCCGTTGGTACGACCCGACTGCTAAATAATATAATATGAAATTAGTAGGCTGTTTTCGGAACACCTGCTACGAGGGAGATCTATATCTAAAATGCCAGTCTTAAATCCTATGTCTAAGCGTAATCTACATAATTAGAATTTTGTTTACTGTTCTTTTAATTCATTAAAATGTCTAAGAGCTTAGTATAAAATTATTAACATGCTAGGTGTGGTTTTCGATGCTGGACTTCCATTAATTTATGTGACTTCTGTTTTGAAGAAACGGAGGAAAGCTTTCGAGCGATTTCTATCGGACGACGTAGGCAAGTGCATTCTTGCTGGATAAACATTGCGAGTTTCACTGGAGACTGACGAGGACAAGTGAAATGATCGGTATGCCAGATCGACGTAGATCTTCCTTGAGGATTGATGGGCTTCTGGAAAGTAATAAAGAAGAGTACAAGGAGTCGAGAGAGTGACAAGTGGATCTAAACGATTCTGGTGTCTTGAAACTTTTCGTCAGGCAGGTTCAAGCTCATCGCTTGGACAACGAGTTTCCTGCGAGATGAGAAGTGAACGAGAATTCTCGAAAGCTTGGTTTCCAGTTTCTATCGTTTTTTGCGGCTATTTTTACTACAATTGGCTATACTTTTTTTTTTCCTTTCGAAAGGTACGGAACGTTAGAGAGACCTCTTTTCCTGGTGCACGTTCACCATGAAATATGAATTTTACTGTTCCCGGAGAGCCAAGAACCTTTACAATGGCGAACGACGTGACAATAATGGAGTCAACGCAGGCACGCCAAAGTACCGCATAACGAAACGAACGGACAGCCATATAAAAATAGTCAGTAATATCCCTAGCATATACGCCTAGGTAGATAATAAATGCCAGAGTGAAAGTGGCAACAGTCTAAAGATGGTATCGCACGTAAAATATCTTCCTAGAAGATGGGCAATGCAAATGGATAATTTAAAAAGGTTCCAGGTCAATACCTTTTTTGGAATTTCTTCATTATCCAATTACGAAGCACTATCCTCCATATATATATACACACATAGAAAAACCAACATCTCATGAAATCCACAAAATTCCTTGATCCAACCAACATAGAATCCAGAAAATTCTCAAGAAATACAAGATGAGCAACGATTTTGATTCGCATATCACGAAGTTGCCATTTGGCATCCAATAATCTTGCGATTAGAACAAGTATCATAGTTCTGCCTCAATCAAGAGTAAGGAACGTCTATTAGAAGCCGATTTAACGTACACTCGAAATTAACTTATCCTCTCGTTATACAAAAGGAAACTAATTGCATGGGAAAAGAAAAAAAAAGTTGTACCATCCATCCAACCGGGATTCTTTCTCTCTCTCCCTCTCACAGGACTGATTTCACGTTCAACTGTTACAATTCCTAGTGCAGCCAAGAACAATTCCTTGGCATGACGTCACGTGGCGATAGAAAGTTGCTATAAAAAACTTACATTCCTACGTGCATAATCTGACAGTTTTATATATTCACTAGCTCCTGGAGGTCCCCGTCAACAGGTCAACCACGATTTATCTATGTGTATCAATGCTACGAGTGAGACATCTTTCTCTCATATCGTATTCAGCGAGCGTAACGAAAGGGTCACGTCGCCCGACCCATAATAATTACGAACTTACATTCGTATTAACGTATAAGGAGAAAAAAGTCCTGAGCCTTAGTCATATCATTATCCATGGTTAGATCGTGCCTTAAGATCTATACGATCAATGTTGAGTAACGTCGAAGGAGATGATAAATTTAATCGCAATATCTTGACACTATTTTCTTGAATACAACTTAGCGATCTAATAATGTGATAAAATAATGCGCTACGTCATCGCTAAACTGACGTAATAAACTAGCATGTACGTATGTACTCACTGGCTCACGTACGTACATGCCAGACGGTGGTAACTATCGAGTAACAACGTGGACGTGTTTACCTGACAAACAGGGGTTGCTAGATTACTTATAACATTTCTAATAAATTTTCGTAATCCGCAATAGATAAGATATCGCAAGGCAAATTTCGTTATGTAAACAAAACAGGCTGTTCTTCATACTTGAAAATCAGCAGTTTCGTTACGTTAGTACGTATCTTTTCGTTCTTTGTTAATGTTAGAGGCTTCCTCCTGTTTTTCGCATGTCTAACAGGTATCAATTAAATATCGATCAGGCGATATCGGGTACCTAAGAACAAGACACGAGAAACCAAGTGTACTACGAGTAGAATCGTTTTATTATAAAAATAAATGTGATATCATCGTGTAGTACAACTACGCACTGTATATTGGAAATACCAAATGATCTGAATATATTACAGGAATTTAGTTAACGGAATTCAATGCCAATAACCAATCTCATTGATATCCAGAATGTCTATGAATTTCTATTAGTCTAAAGCATTATAAATTTCACTAATAACTTTAATTTTGAGTCTTAATACTTTTGTGAGTTTTGTGAATTCCATCGGTACGGATGCTGCAACACTTTCAATTTTCACAAGATACGGAATTTTAGTTTCGCTGGGTTCTTTCGGCGTTTGGCATCAGTAGTTAGTACGTCGATGCCTGAAATTGACGAAAGCCGGGGCCTGGCTCTTTTCTCGGGCCTTGAGAGCTCGTAACCCGAGTCTCTCGTTTGTTCCGTTCGTGAGTCCCAGGACTTGCCAAGGATCTTGCTGTTCGAACGAGAAGTGGGGAGGTACGCTCAAGAGCGGTCCAGCAAGTCCACACAAAAACACGCGTATATACAGATCTCTCGTAAGAACTCTCACGTACACGTTCTCGTTTCTGGAGTTGCTTATAACGCTGAGATATATACGTATACGTCGACCTGAGAAAAGACTTGCAACGAGGATGCTAGACTTACTACTACTATAGGGATATCATTAGGGAACCTGGAGGAAGAGAAAGAGACGCGCATTAAAAAAGTCCATTGAAAGTTACGGCATATTCGATACGGACGAATACTCGATGATATTAACGGCAAACGACTTTGGCTTCCTTTTCTTCTTACTATCCAGAAATTAAAGTAATACTCTTAATACAGCCACTCCGAGATTAAGTCGACTTTTATGGTGATCAATCGGCGTATAATGGATGTATAACGTGTTTAGAAATCAAACCACGCCGAATCTTTTTTTTCCAAAATATTTTGATTCATTCCATTCAATCTTTGATGTTGGATATCTTTTACCGTATTGGAGTAGACGAGAATTTCTTTTTAATACGTTGCAATTGTTAGCTGATAATTTAATGTTTGTGCTAATATATATTGTTGACAGAATTGTGATAACAGGGGGACAGAGGCTCCTGGTTTATGTCTCGTGTGTCCCCTTGCAATTGTTGATAACACCAGGAGCAGAAAGTATTCACGAATAATGCTAAGAATACGATTTAAATGTAGGAAAATTATGAAATTTATGATTTTTATCATATTTCGTCGATTCCCGATCAAGGTAACTTGTTGGTAGCGTGAAAAAAATCTCAAAGATAGTTTATAAGCTTGTTTTTTCCTCTCAAATTTTTGTTTTCAAGGAAATGCTGTTAGATGATTTATTCCCTTGAGTCAAGGACAGTGTAAATGGAGTTTAGTGAAGACTAAATAATCTCTCACCTTTCCTCCTTATGTGTCGAACTTATCCAAAATTTACGAAGGTGCTAGTAGATTCGAAAATATTGTTATTTATTGTCGGGACACTTTGCAACCACACAGTAGTCACTGAGAACAACACTCCAGGTTGGCTTTAGTCGTTTGACGTCTATCACGCGGCACTCGCGCACGTTAAATTCAAAATAACGCAGCTCCAGACGTGAGCGCCTGCGTCCCTCCGTTTACATCCGTTACTCGCGTTTAACGAGAAGTAGGACTCCCGGCTCTTTCGGGCACACGTTAGCGGCTTCGGAGTTGCCCGTTGGAGCCGCTTTTCATCTTCATTCTACTCCTATCCAGCCCTCACCTTTACAGAGACTCCAGTACTTGGCTAACCCCACCTAAATGCCGTCGTACTTAATCACTTTGAGCGCCATCTCTTTGGGACGCTTTATTATGTTTTGATGCATTTATCGAGATCTTATTAACTGTTGGTTATTACTCAATATCGATGGAATAGTGATCAAGTTTATCGACGGGTTTTAGGTTTAAAAATGACTTTTTTTTTGTTTCTGTAGTTTCTTCTTATTCCGCAAGGACACCTAAGGTACGGTTGTACAATATGGCGGAGTGAATGTTTCATGTATATGGAGTAATGTTATATCGTGAAGTTCGTGTAATTTTTAGTGAACATTTTGGGTATTCTGCTTCAATATGATGATGGACTACTTCGTTACTAATAATTCTTTAGCCCCGGCTCCAATGGGGATACAGAGTACGGCTGGGGCTGTTCCTGTAAAGAATGATAAAGGTAATGTTTTGACATTCATATTTTACTTTAGTATAAATTAAACGTCTATATTTGCATAATATTTAATGTAGTATTAATGATTTGTAGGAGAATTGTCTATGAAGAAGGTGAAGGTACATCGTTATGTATCTGGAAAGCGACCTGACTATGCTCCAGCAGCTAGTTCCGAAGAAGAATCTGAGGAAGAAGATTTTTTAGAGAAACGCGTTCATAAGGCCTATGACGATAGTGAAAATGTTGGGGACATACCTGCTCCGACACATAGTAGGCTTAGGGATGAAGACGATCCTCGCTTAAGACGATTAACTAGATTAGAGAGACACAGGGATTCGGATACAGAAATCAGAGTAGAACGTCACAGACATATTCATGAACCAGAAATTCTTGAAACTGAGCCTGAAAGATCGCGCGAAAGAATAAAGTTGGAGAGTTCTGATTCTTCCGAGGATGAAGACCTTTCGGATAGTGAAATTGAAAGACGGCGCGAAGCATTGAAGCAGAGGGTACTTTCAAAAAAAGACATTGAAGAAGAATTAATACAACGAGAAGAAGATGAAAAATCCAAGGATAGTTCTGAAGAAAGTTCAGAGTATGAGGAATACACTGATTCGGAGGAAGAGACTGGTCCAAGATTAAAACCTGTATTTGTCCGCAAAAAGGATAGAATTACTGTAATGGAAAAGGAGAAAGAAGCTATGAAACAAAAACAGGTTGAAATTGAAGCAAAAAAATTAGCGGATGAACGCAAAAGACAGACATTGAGGGTGAGTATTCTATAATGAAATTATATATTTATTATTTTTAGAATATTATATATTTACGATATTTTTTACAGATGGTAGAAGAAGCAATTCGCAAAGAGACACAGTTTGGTAAAAGTACTAACGAACAGGAAGGAAAACTTGGTGATGTCTGTACAGACGATGAGAATGACGAAGTGGAATACGAAGCTTGGAAATTACGTGAATTAAAAAGAATAAAACGAGATCGTGAGGAACGAGAGCAGTACGTATCTTTCTTTCACTCTATTTCCCAAATATAAATAACCGCCATAGTTGAAATTAATGCATACAAACGTATCCTTATATAATTTTTTATAATTTCTTTTAGGCTCGAAAAAGAACGTCTGGAAATTGAACGTCTTCGTAATATGACTGAAGAAGAACGTCGCCAGGAAGCTCGTCTCAACCCGAAACAAATAACGAATAAAGCGGCCAAAGGAAAATACAAGTTCTTACAAAAATACTATCATCGTGGTGCTTTCTATTTGGATAAGGATGACACTATATTTAAACGCGACTTCTCTGGCGCTACCTTGGAGGATCATTTCGATAAAACCATTCTACCTAAAGTGATGCAGGTGAAGAACTTTGGTCGTAGCGGAAGAACGAAATACACGCACTTGGTGGATCAAGACACTACACAATTCGATTCTCCCTGGATATCAGAAACTGCACAAAATTTAAAATTCCATAACAATCAAGCAGCAGGAATGAAACAGCATTTCAATCGTCCCTCGTTAAAGAAACGTCAGAATGAAAATTAACTTTTTTCAACATAATTTTATATTCGTTATGCAACATAATAATGTATACAGTATAAAATGTGTAATAAACAGACATAACTATAGTAATTTTATGTATATTATAGGATATAATAAACATTTCCTGTATAATAGTGTGAAAAATATCGATGCAATACAACAATATAATCTTTTATTTCTTACAACGTAAATATTTGAGAGCTTGTTTCGCAGCTGCGCATTTTGCTTGCTTCTTATTAGCTCCAAAGCCATGAAACAATTTATGCTTTCCCAAAATTATCACGTCCAGAGGTACCATTACGGTGCTGGTACCAGTAATCATGGAAGCTTCCCTATAATTAATGAAAAACATAATTTATTAACAAATTTACATTTTCATATTCAGATATGCTTACATAAATCGTGGTTTTGCCCCTTGAGTTTCATGTATCACACGTACAGGCTGCTTTGGAACATTTTTACTAAAGGCCTCTGTAAAAAAAAAGGAAGATTAATAGTTTCAATTAAAAAAAAAAGGACAAAAACGACAGATTCCAAAAATATATACCAATTTCTTTATGCATTAAGGCATACACGATCTCCCATACTTTCGCAAGATTTTTACCACAGTCCAGGTAAATAGCACCAATTAAAGATTCAAAAATGTCTCCTAAAATTTTTGGTACGTCAACGTACTCTGCCATATTGCATTCATCCTCTTCCAAAAGTACCCATAGTAGCTATAAAATATAATTAATTATTATATAACCTACGTCACGGTTCTAACGCGAAGTCCGTTAAAAAGAAATACCTCGTCATCGATTACATGATTTCTTTCCTCTTGGAATTTGACGAATCTATCAATGATATCATTCAGTTTAGGAGCATAAGATAACAAGGCAGTATGCAAGCCATATCGCACAGCCAAGCATGCGAAAGTTATATTATTCACTAGAGCTGATCTTAGATCAGTAAGTGCTCCAGGATCTAAGTCACCGCAGTACTCAAAAATGTAAACTGTGATTAGGAAATCTGTAATAACGAAATGAGCATCATCCTTAAATTACCAAAGAAAAGTATAATCTTGTACGACTAAAGAATTTTACCCAACACTGCATCCCCTAGGAATTCCAATCTCTGATAACAAGCGGTTATCGAATTTGAAGTGTACGAGGGATGTGTAAATGCCTAGAAACAATGGTCACGTTAAATTTACGGCGATAT
The DNA here is from genome assembly GCA_031001745.1 of Hartigia nigra. Taxonomy (NCBI): domain Eukaryota; kingdom Metazoa; phylum Arthropoda; class Insecta; order Hymenoptera; family Cephidae; genus Hartigia; species Hartigia nigra. Next base: position 268,603 of record JARPRG010000538.1, read on the forward strand.
ACTTCAATTAAAATATATGTATAATATTACTTGTAGTAGGAATGCTTTATTAGTAAATTTATATCCTATTTTTGACTCCATCATATCGGCCCACGGTATATGGTAATTGATGTCTCCGGAGCCGATTATTGGATTTTGCAATTGTTGAAACAATACTTTATTAATATCTGTTCCCTCAGGCAAAATGCCAAACCATATTAATAGTTTAGTCGCACTCTTCAAGCCCATTTTCTGCAAGACAAATACGTCGCAGATAATTATAAGATACGTCAGAGCCTGTTACTTTAATTGTTGATAATTACCTGAAGATAAACACCAATAAGTGCTTCTACAGAATCTGAAATAACCTTATCTGGTATTGTTTGAACACCTAGAAAATGCTCCATACCGGATTGGGTTTTAGTTTCGTCCCACTCAATTAATTTGTTCTGTATAGCTTTCATAGTTTCCATGCTTACAAAGCCTGAAACTCTTTCGTCCGATGGAATTGCTAACTCATAGAGTATATTAGGCGACACCTACATCGAGCATTAATTTGATAAAATTAATTGCGTGCGAATAAATAATATTTCGAGTTATCGAAGTTCCAATGTATTTTACATATACCTACTTCGGCTTCTATCAATATTTTTTGTAAGCGTCGTTCAACTGTGTACGACGGTGCTATAAAATTACTGAGAGGCACAAAATCATCGACTTTCATTCTTCCTGGAATCTTTTTGTTTTTACCACAGTAATACAGATTACGATTTCCAATTATCTTTCCCTTTATGGCAGTCAGGTGGCCTTCGTCATAATTCGAAAAGGTTTCGTACAAGAAGATAGATATGGCATATTTGAGAAATGAGTCCCCAAGTGTTTCTAATCGTTCCAAGTCGAATACGTCTTGTACTTGTTTGCGAGTCAGTGCCTAAGATCAGGTCACAATAATTAAAGCATAAAAAATTGGAAACAACAGTTTCGGTAACATTTCTTTCACGGAATTTAATCTCACCCGTGCAATGTCCACTGGACTCGGTCCTTTTGCATCTTCATATTTCAGCGATACGAGAGAAGGAATGAAAATATTTGGCTTCGATATGTATCCAGGCATTTTATTATTTGCTTCCTGAGGAAAGGAAAAAGGGCTCTTATTAATATGCAAGTTATAAATTGAGAATCAGTTATTATGGAATTATTAAATGTACCAATGCTTCCTTATCAATTTCACATGAAATATTCATGAATTGATAATAATACTCTATGTCAATTAATTGAAGTTGTTCAATATCTCTATTCATATCCGATGGCTCTTGTTCTTTAGTCCACGAGTAGAGTTTCGAGTCGATTCCTAATACTGTAGAGAATTACATGATTACTAAATAACTGAATGTATTTAATAGCTCTAATAGTCCAGAGTAAGTCATATACCATCAATTTCTGGACCAGTTAATTCCGGTTGTGGTAATGAATTCTCAGGTATTACATCATCCATTGTAGTGTCAAGTGGCACTTCCTTTTGATTCTCTTCTTCTTTATTGTCGATAACCAGCGGTTCCCAGTTTTCACCAGGAGGTAAGAACTGCAAACCTAGCCCGGCCTCCAATGCAATTTGACTTCTTAATCCATCAGCAACTAAAAATTGTGTAACTCTGTGCAAAATGGATGGCAGTGTTGTAGCCTTTAACCAATATAATGCTGGGAAATCAATTCTATCACATAGCTCAGGAACTAAGTGTTCCTCCAAATCCTCTTGTATGTCAGCACGTTTGCGTTTACTCATTGCAGCACTTACGCCTCTATAGAAACATAATTTTATCAGACATTTTTTCACGTCAAAGAATTGTAAAAAGAAAAAAAGAATTCACAAAGTTTTAACACGATACCTAGGTTTAATACAATTGATCTTTGTAGAAATTGCTTTGACTTCGAGCATTGGCTGCTTCGGGTCTTTTATCTGCAAAGCATGTCGGTCGGAAAAGTAATGCACGTACGAATAATAATCATCAGTAGGAAAGCTAGAATCAGCAGTCAAGTCCTCACAAACTTGCGTGACGATATACACGCTAACTGCTCCTCTGTAATTCGGCGTAACTAGCGTAAGATCGTAGTCAGAACTCCTGACGTGAAAAGGTTCTTTTCGAGGAATTAATGCAATAGTGTTTTTGTTCCTCACAATATTCCAATTAATGTTCCCATTGGCATCAGCTGGAATAATCGATTTTTCATGAATTTTTATAACGTCAAGAGAAACAATGTTACTGGTAATTTCTATTATAATAATTCACTTACTCGGTACCACGAGAAAACTATTATCCAAATTATCTTTATCGAACACCATAAAGGCTTTGATGACTGGTATCACTTGACTGAAAATCTTAGCGTGAAAAGCATCCAAATGACAAATATCAACTTTAGATAACTCAATAGTTTTGTGATTCACTTTTACGTCCACCCATAGTTCACCGACATTCATAAATATTGGGAATGATGGTATCTAAAAAATCAAGAAGGATAAACTGCATTGGTTTAATATACTAAATAATATTTTCATAAATATCTATTCTTATGTTTGAATATACCTGAGGCATTGGCTTTGTAGAAAGTATAGCAAATCCTGCACAATCGCTTAACAGATTGTAAAACACAAAACGTCGATTATCTTGTGGCACAGGATATGTTGGCTTAGCATCAATAACATGGAGATATAATGTTTTTTGTTCGACTGGATAAGCAGAATACAGTGGTTCGGGATACTACAAATTTAATTTTCATATGTAAATCAATATTAACATTACACTGAATCATAAGATTTTTAAACGTTACACTTTAATGCAAGCAAAATTAATAGATTTATACTTGCCACAAGCTTATGTTGTCGTTTCATTGTGTTTGTCCCTGGTATTACTTTATCTTGTTTAGACTCTTCTTCCCAATGTGGAAATAAATAATCTACATTAGACAAAACCGTTTGAATATCATTTGGTACCAGGCGGTCAGACAACTCGCCAATCCTATGCAATTCGATGCAGCATATCAAAGCTGCAGATCTTTTTGCTAATGTTATAGATGGCAACCAGTCTCCTTTTATAACCTGTTTTAAACTAGATATAGGTGGCATTTGTAGAGTCACCTGAAAAAGAAACATTATAACAGTACATAGGCTAGAGACTTGTAGTTTCATTAAATAAATACCATAAAAGAAACTGGAGTATCATTCTCATTCTTGTGCAATATCCACGTAGGCGATAAACAAATGAATTTAGACTTATACAAGGATGTACAGTATCGGTTTATCAAACTGATCGCAGATTGTGCTGTTACAGTACTGGTTATACCAGTATTATCAGTGACAGAATAAGGCTCTATCATAGTATCGTATAAATCTTTTTCTATTTCCTCTTGTGATGGTTCAACACGAAGATCAGTTTTTCCTACTAATAACTGTAAAAGCATTAAACAAAAATATTATAATTATGTTAAATCTACATCTGCAATAAACTCACAACGTACCAGTTGCAAATATCGTTCGATCAGCTGGAAGTTATGGTATTTTGACAGAAACTTCTCAGCATCCTGAGAAACTAACAATATGTACTGGCTTGTTTTCGACCTGGCACGGCCTTTACTTTGTATATAAGATCGAAAATCTTGTGGCTCATCGAATCGTACAACTAATGTACAAGTTGGTATATCAAGACCTTCGTCCACGACGTCTGTAGCAACTACGCAATTAGCATGACCACTCTTGAACCTATTATTATTTGTTTCTTGTTATCACTTTGTTACTCTTAATTAAATTAAGAATCTTACTTTAACAGAACTTCGCGGTTCCACTTTGCGATACACAAAACCTCTCTGGCATTTTTATACGGATCGTTTGAGAAGCCTACAATGAATTCTGGTAGTAAAAAGTCATACTGCTTGTCGAATCTGTGTAAATCCTGAAAGGAAATTTAATGATTCAATTACTGCGTTTATGTCTATTATCTGCAAAAAAGAAATAAATATAAAAAATTATATTTGCCTTTAATATATGATATATCACTTTGGCTGTAAAACGTCGTTTCACGAAAATAATACAGCAAAATTTCTGCTCGCTCGTTTTCTCGGCATTAAATTTTTGCAAGACTGCAAATAGCTTTAGTACTTGATCCGATGAGTATCTGTAATTTTTAATAAGAGACTATTAAGTATTCTTATAAGTAAATTTTCCTTTTCTTCGTTATACGTACGTTAAGATTTGTTCACATTCTGAAAGATTTTTCATTTCATCCGCAATGAGCTTTCTCATTTTTATCATCTGAGTAAGAAAATAATCTAATACGTATACAGTTTGCTGGAAAGAATAATATATATAAGTACAAAAATATTTCTTTTTATTTCTTAAGATGTTTCGCATTTTATTTACTCGTTACTGTAAATACTTTTCCTGTATATTACAAGTGTCGCTAGTACCTGCTCATCGTTGTATCTTTTCAAATATTCGAGCTGAATCATGTGTAATAGGATCGCTTTATCCCCTCCAAATAAGCCTAAAAAATTAAATAACAATACATAAACATGTGCATACAGACCAATAGATAACTCAATAAAATATGAACATGTCAGACTTAATTACCCAGTTGAATAATATGAGATCGAATATCTTCCACGATGCTAATTAATTTCGCATTCTTTGGTTTTGGTTTAAAGACATTGCTTGATAAGTTATTCTCATTAAAATTCGGTAAAGAAACTATATTTAGCACATACACAATGGAATCCAACATTTTCTTCAATAATTCCATAATTGGAAGCGTAACGGGAGCCTCAAATTTGACAATCTTTTCGATTGGATTTGTTGAATATCCTTTAACTATGCTTGCTGATTCTACGGTAGCTATTTTAGCATGAAAAGTAATTTCAAGTTGCTAGAAACAAATTGAACAATACATTTCTCATGCATCCATATCTTATTGGCAAACAAAACTAATATCGTTATAGTGAAAATCTCATGAAAAGTATAAGAGAAAACATAATACCTGAATAGTATGTTGCACTTTTTCTAATTTCACATTCGAATTTAATAAAGATGCTGAGAGTGCTAGAATTCGCGGATGCTCCTCTTTTGGAGATTTTTCAAAAAGTTGCATGATCTGCCTCATAGGATGATCACTGACAGCTCTGTGACACTCGTCGAATACTATTAAATTTACTCTGTTTAGTGGCATGAAACCATGGCACACTAATTGAAGAAAAATCTGTGATGTCATTACTAGGACCTAAATTACATTAGATTACATATAATGTTTGCTATAAAAATAACAGCGAAATTATTTTCCTCAAACTTATAATATTTTACTATCCAAGCAACACGAACATGCTATCATTCTGATATTACTCTATCTATATTTTTAATGGTAATAAAATACAACATACTTGATTCTGTTCAAATTCTATCAACCAATTTTCTTCGGTCCATGAATCAACATTCATATCACCGCTGTAGCCTTTACAGCTAAAATTTGTATGTCTCACCAAGTATCGAGATTGTTGTGCAACAAGTGCTACGGTATTGACAGCAAATATGGAGCGTTTACCACCTTCACTATATGGTCTAGAAAAACATATGAAAATAATGAAGTAGGACTAATTGGAACAGCTACGTTAGCAGTTATCCAAAATATTTAACTGACGATATCAGTTATTTATTTTTAAGAAACCTTGATGGATACTACATTACTCAAACGATTCTTAATACATAAGATCATGTTAAGAACGTACTTCTGAATATCTGCACTCATTTTCTTTAGTAACATAGCTGCAATGAAAGTTTTTCCAGAGCCTGTTGGTAAATAGACTATTGTATTTGCCGTTACTGCTTTTTCATACAAATCAACTTGGTAAGCTCTGGCAATAAATTCACTGTCCATTTCCCCCATTTTTATCTGCAACAAATACATAAAATACAAAATCATATTTTCTTATTACCTATTAGGACCTCTCGATCAATTAGGAAAATAATTTTTTAAATAAAAATAAATCATGCAATTAAATAAAATACAGTATATTAATTATTTAGTATAAAGAACTTATATACCTTATTGAAAAGATATTTTCATTCAAAATATTATTTGCTATCTTTTACGTCCATCAAAATTGCAAATGAGTGAATTCCAAATAACTGAAATCAAGATATTACGGGAATTCCCGGCGACCACAGCCGGCGACTTCCCAATGTGCACAAAACCGATGGTATTGGTTAGTATATAGATATCATTTTGGACGTTTTCGACTCACAAGAAACGAATGCGGACCAGTTGAAAATGTTGTGACGTCCTGGTCGTCGCCACTATCGTTTCGTGGCAGATTTAACTGCATGAATCTGGCGAGGCGGGTTCGTTAGCCACCAAAACTCTGATAAGCACTCCAACGATGTTCAATCTCCCGGATTTGATTGCAGTTCTTTTGCGATGAAGATATTTATTGTTAAATGTTAATAAAGGGTTTCAGAAGTAACTATGCAGGTGCTACTGGCACTATAATTAACTTTATCCGTTTCTGGTTATAATATATCCTAACTCAAGCTACTCTACCCGATAGACTCTAAGGTACGATTTGACATGGACCTATTATGACCAGAAATCGAAATAGCTTAATTAATCTTAAAAGTTACAGTCCTCCAAGTTTCTCATACATACATAATACGCAACAGTACTTCGCGGGCATATCCCCTTCGTGGAGGGAGGCTGCATCGCGTCTCTATTCTCAGTCCCAGGGTCTTGGGCCTTGTTCTTTCTTACAAAGCATACTCCTATTCCTGATTTATTTGGGAAGCGTATAGACAACGTCATTGCTCGAGTAGAACATTCCTTTAGCCTTGCTATCTTTTCAAGTGGTCAGATTTATTGCCAAGAATGCAGGCTTTTCAAAACTCTAGATATTTTAACCCCCCGGACATGTACCTCGGGTAATATATTACTCTGAGTTTCCGTCAAAGTAATAACAAATGGCCAATGCCCGGGTTGTTCGCTATCTATTGTTTATGCACGTGTGTTGGCTAAGAGACTTTCTCCAAATTATTTAGGATACATCTATTTTATCTAACTGATGATGATGATTTAGACCTTCGAACGTATTGGAGTCTGATTTACAAAGGAAATTATGATTCTATCTTAATTTTGTATTTAAACTTGCCGCTAGATCGAGATAACGTTATTTGTCACCAAGCGGGACATGCCAATGTATATGAAAGGAACTTTATGTCACATGAAAATGAAGTTTTATAATTTTTACTTTCTATAATGATCAAGATATATTTACAGCACAGTATTTTTCAATATCAAGAATATATGGGTACGATAAATTTGTAAAGTTTATTCTAATTAAGAGAATTTATTATTTTTATTCTTGTCAATGAATATTTAATTTTATTTTAGCGCGTGCAATTTGAATGGAAGCGGAAGTCACCATTTTGGATAGCCAGTATGGTGCCAAGCTCCTTTTCCGGTTTGTCTTTTACACCGATCGTACTCCACGATGAAAGCGAAGGGAGAAGTGAGTTAATTTTATTTATTTCTTTGATATAATAAATAATGAAAGTATTGTTAATGTATTCTAATGATCCTGAAATATGTCAATATCAAATTTTGTGGAGATTCATGTCGTACGTGTTAAATAGCGGTTATGAAATAAACGTGGTATTTGACGATATGGCAGGCGTCACATGGATTACTCCTAGCCTATACATATTTCTTATAAAATTATTATACAAAAAATATTAAGTTCTTATGTCGAACGTGTTTAGTTTCTATAGTATTATTTTTTTGTCATAAGAAGTATGTCCACAATTGATAAGACAAACAGGAGAAATATATATGGGAAAATTATATCAACAAATAATAGTTCCTTATTTTTGTTCTTTCAGTTGAAAGAATTCGAGGTGATTGGGCGCAAGCTCCCAGTCGAGGAAAAAACAACTCCTCTTTACAAAATGAGGATATTTGCTCCCGATGCGATTGTAGCAAAATCCAGATTCTGGTATTTCTTACGTCAACTTAAAAAGTTCAAGAAATCGACAGGAGAAATAGTTTCCTTGAAACAAGTATGTGGAAAATTAAATTTGCTTTCTTTCTCGAGTGACTTATGTTTATATGCAACTTTGAGTTATAAATATTTGTTTTAGATTCCAGAAAAAAATCCTGCTAAAATAAAGAATTTTGGCATCTGGCTTCGATATGATTCGAGATCTGGAACTCACAACATGTACAGGGAATACAGAGACCTCTCTGTCAGTGGTGCTGTAACACAATGTTACAGAGACATGGGAGCACGTCACCGAGCACGTGCTCATTCGATTCAGATTATCAAAGTGGAAATTGTAAAGGCTTCTAACTGCCGTAGACCTCAAATTAAACAATTTCACGATTCAAAGATTAGGTTCCCCTTACCTAAGAGAATCCAACATAAAAATCGTATGCCACTCTTCAGTGTACGCAAACCACGTACCTATTTCCTTTAAGCATTTTCATTTTCATCATGATGTACAATTGCCATCGATATGGCTACGAACATATTGAAGGAAATAAAATTGCGTTTACAATATGACTCTTTTTTTATTATTCTACTTGTATGTTTATCCACTGATTACGATTAATTTACCAGATAAAAAAACAATGAACTATCACGCAAGATTTATTTAAGTAAAGTGGGTACCAGTTTTAATTTATTCCGTTTTCTGAAGTTCGATCTATCAGAAAAATTGATCCAGACATTATAATCTCGCGTCAAGTATATTTATACAGTAATATTATATTTGTTATTTCATATAAAAGTCGATAAAATATTTCACAGTTACTGTAATTAAATTAAGTTAAATTTGTGTTTTGTAAATAAGCTTGATTTTCTGCTTATTTTACGAAGCTTCCAAAGTTCATCGAATGGGGATTATTATGTATGACGACGCAGTTGTCTCGAAGCACCGATTTTCCGTAGTAGAAAACATTGCCTCACGTCATATTTTGTAACTCATAAATCGAAAGTTCCGATATGCACATCTTTTCACGTTGAACAATAAATTTCATTGCAAAAGTGACGAGAAAATTTGTCTGGATATTGACTTATCAGGAGAACGTCAAAAGGTTACCCATTTCTACTTAGACTGTTTAACATGTATTTGTTGTAAATCACTTTTAAACATGTTTATTGATGTATACATTTTTGACTGTCATAACCTTGTCAGTGCAACATGTTGTATAATCTGAAATTTCAAATATACTTTTTTCATTATTAAAGTTAATTTTTAGGTGTCGGTTGGAAAATTATAATGAGATTAAATGTTGTATAATGTATTTTTAATAATTTGCAGAAAAACCAGATTATGGGACAAAATCATACCGGGAAAATAGATTCCCGTGTTGAATTCGATGAAAATGATAACAATGGCCTAACTATAACAAACAAATATATTCCAGAGGAATTACTTTGTGAAATTCTCTGCTACGTTCCTTACAAAACACTTTTAAATTGTCAATTGGTATGCAAGAGCTGGAAGCTATTAATACAGGAATATGTATGGCGTAAAAAAGCAGAAATGATAATTCGTCATTCTTTGCCACCGATAAAGAATATGCCTTGGTCCGTCTATTACACTATTTGCAAAAAGAGACCGTTCGATAAAAATTTGCTCAAAAATCACTCCGGGAAAGAAGGTGTTAGAAAACATTGGAAAATTTGGAGCGAGGGTGGAAATCAATGGACAGTAGAATGTCCACCTCTTGGTGTACCACCTTTACCATTAACCGATCCAGTTTTTGAGGGAAAAGAACACTGTTTTGTAACATCTTTCTACAGTTGTACCAAGGAACAGACAGTAGACTTGGGAAATGAAGGATTAGCACCGTACCTAATGGATAAACTACAGCCACCTATAGTGGTAAAAAAAATTCTTTATCACATATTCCAGGCACCCTTGGAATAATTAAAATATTAATACAAATTTGAGTTCTAAACAGATCAGTGAGTGGTACAGTTGTCGGTGGGACTGTCCTGCGCTCTATGAATGTGCTGTAAAATTATTAGGAGCTTCGAATAACGTAATAGATTCATTTCAATTTCGTGACACCATAGAAGGAGAACGACAGAATCAGTGGCATCGTGTAAGTATACCTATATTCAGAAACATTCATTGCACAGAAAATATAAAAACGTTATTTTATTTCTTAATAGATATCCCACGAGTTTAAAAATTATGGGCCCGACGTAAGAAAAATAAGCTTCTATCATGGTGGTATGGACAAGTCTTTTTGGGCAGGTCATTATGGAAGTAAAATGGCTGGTGCTTGTATCATAATTAAAGTCCCCGAAGTGCAGATCTGTGATAACGAGGAATCAAATACATCTCCAATATTAGATTTAGATTAACATTGATCCGTTGAATAATTCATGGTGAGTTATATACTTTATCTATTCGTTATCTACATATATAATATTATGTCCTGAGATTTCCTTATGTATGTACCTTATCTTGCTTGAAAGGATAAATAGCTCAGAGTAGCATTTTATATTATTCATAATAACTTTTTTTCACGTATTACGAACAGAAAAATACGTATTCAAATACGCTTGCAGAAGATACATGAAAGGATTTGTAAAATTCATGCTTACTGTTTTTTCGTTGAAGTATCACTCGCTATAATTTCACATATAATTAATCAAAGAACATTATTTATCCGCGTTTGACTGTATACAAAATAAATGTTATTAGTATTAAAATGTATGAGTTATCTCAAAAGTACATTGGTACTCTTCGCTAAACAATATATCAGTACACTAAATATAATTTATATATTTCTGAAGCTTAATTCCACATAGAATTTAGTCTAAATGCCATTTCAACCAAGTTCTGTGGTGCTGTGTCCTGATAACAGACATATAATTCTTTAGGATATGGTGTGGTATACAATCTTCCAGTAACCCAATACGACAAACTATCCCATTCAAACAATATACCATGTTCTTTAATGGCAATAAGACTTTTGTTAATCACAGACTTATCCATATCTTGACTTAACATTTTCTTAAATCTCACCGTGTTATGTAATAACTTATGAATAATGTGTGCACATCTGTTGAAGTTAATTAAAATCTTAGCGTTCTTCAAAGAATTTTCTGCAGTCGCCGATGACAGAAGTATACCTTCAAGCATATCCAAGTGGACATAATGAAAGAGAACATTTTTTTCTCCAGACGTTAATTTCTTTGGGACAATATATTCTGCTTGATTCAATAAATTCTCTCTGATATCCGAAATATCCATGGTACCTACTTGACAGTCGTGCTGTAACAGATAATGCAGCATTTTCAGACAATGAAATTGCATGTTAAAATTAACCTAAAGAATTATACTGACTCTATACATATCCACGTCTGAGTCACTGTCTTCTGAATGTCTTGAAGTGGCATTGTTACGTTCTCTTGTTGCTCTTCTGCCTAAAATTGGGGCAGCTTCATCGCTGATTTCACTTATTGCTCCTGTGCCCTGGCTTATGGAATCCTCAGATATTTGTAAGGAATAGACTGGAATATTGTTAAATTTTATTCATGTAAACATTTGAAACAATCGCTGGAGTCTTTTGGAATTGAAGAGATTGTTTACCTGAACCAGACATTACTGGACTTTGTTCTGGGCTACGCTTTTTCAATATGGAAGCTACCTCTGGTGTTTTTTTTGTGACTGTAGAGTTTGGAGTCACTTTGTGCAATGTATTTTGAGCATCCGATGATTTTATAAGACCTAATAAATTTTCTGCTATACTCGATGACGTTTTGGCTGTTATACGATCCTCCAAAGATATAACTTCAGGTCTTGCATTAGCAGAAATCCATTTGCCAACTAAAGTCGATATTCCAATTTTTTGGATGTGCTTCAAAGTTTCCTGAGCTTCCTCTACGTAAAATATGTCTGGGCCTGTATTCTCTATGTGGCTATATAATAGAATTCATGAAATTATTTAAAGAATTTCATCGAGGGAATAAGATTCAATCATTTTATTAATAATACATAATTTACCTTGCTGTACAGCCACCGGATTCTAAGAGAACTGCTAGTAACTCATGGCCATAGCCGACAACAAGTAAGAACCATTTTTTCTCTGAGCTGAATAATGGACTTTCTGCGTTTTCCATATCTCCACGTACACAAGATGGTGGATATACTTGTCTATAAATTATCAAAGACTTCACTGGTTCGCTTTTGACAAGATTTAATAGTCTATTTTGTCGGAGAAACGAATGGACTACTATTAAATCTTCATGAGCTAAATGAGAACCCAATAGATAGTTTTTGTGGTAGAGACAACTTCCCAAAATTGTGTACAGTCTCTGGCAGTCCATTGGATCTTCGTTCTGTTAATTTTATAATCTTTCATTTATATTCCTTAGGTTTCAGCAGTATTATATAAAATTTTATAGTTTTTCATACCCAATCTCTATAGTCCATAGCTTCCATCTCGTTTAAAGCAGCATCAATTTGAATTTGTGCATCACGCGGCAATTGAATCAAATGAGCAGCCGACAAGATATTTTCAAATTCACACTTTTGTACGGATTTCATTTCGTCTCTTAAGTTAAGAACGTTCTCATATAAATCACTGGATTCTGGACATTTTTGATCATTTATTAATTGAAAGAACAGTAATGCAAAAAAGTGATCTAATGCAGGATGTGTATCCTCTGTTGTAAAACATTTAGATAATGTTTGATAATTAAATTCTAGAGCCCGTACAATATCTCCAGATAGTTCTATACTCTCTTGCAAACTGTACCTGCTCGTTAATTAATTGTTTATATTAAAATCTACAAGAATCCCATAAGATTAGTAAGGACTTACCGTTTGTCAGGCACAGCAATTAAAAATAAATCATCTCCACGGGTTGTATATACGATATGGATTATCTCACCAGCTAATAAAACACTAGTGCTAAAAATTGTCATTATATTGTACTATAAGCAATGATTGTTTTAATCTAATAGCAATTTTTATTGGATGATTCATTGGATTGATACCTGATAGGCGATGGACCTGTTACTCCAGGCAGCATGTGATTGAGTGTAATAAAGGCACCTCTGGCAGTGCATAAAAACGTCTGAGTATTTGCACTCTGAGAACGTGGAAAGCTGTACAGTACACCTTGTAATTCTGGACCAGTTTCAGAAAGACCTGTTGTTTGCAAATATATCACCCCAACAAACAGATCCAAAAGTGATTCCATAAGGACCTTGGCTTCTTCTTTATTCACTAGTTGCCGTACCAATACTGATTGCTAAGATTTAATTAAAGATTTTATGTCTTGTGTTTAAAAATTCAAAAAATGCAATAAGACAGTACAACCTTTGGAGAATTTGTAATAGGCAAACTAGTGGTTACGTCAATTCCTGTAACTCTCTGCAATTCCAGTCTTATCTACAAGAATAACAATACTCTATATTCATGTTTTAATTCGTATCAGTATATTATCAAATTAATTCTATAAATGAATTAAAATTAGAAACTCACATTAGTAGCTGCTGATATTCCAGACAGGACATGCTCTATGTTCTGAAATGTGATCTCCCTGGAATTTATACTTCTTAGCCAATCTCCAATTTTGATACTTTTATTTCTTATAGCTTCTCCATCAGGAATAAACCCTGCTACCATCACCCTGACTTTGTCTGAAAAAGTACTCGGCGTAATTCCCAAATAAGCTTCGCATAACGTCGCCCTTCTTCCTAATTTATGCTTTTTATCCGGATCTACCCATAAAGTGACATTTCGAATTTCTCCTGCCTGTCAAAACAAATTAATTATATTATCTGTGCATTGTCAATTTTACGCAAATGGATTATTATTGCTGTTGACTATCCTGGTACCTGAGAATCCCTGAAAGTAACTTCCTTACTTCCATTGCCGCCTTTTTGCTCTTGACTCTCAGCATGCTCCGAACCAGTTCCAGTAGACTTTTTGTTTCTCACGCTGTATCTTTTACTTTCTCTACGTTTTATGAGACGCATCAATTTCCCTGCTCTTGTACTACGCCGCCTTGTCAATTCAGGCGGTGGTGATTCTGATCTGTCATTGCTTGACTTGTGAATGTCAATAAACGTATCCGTCTGCGATTCTATATAGAATACTTCGCCAGTAGGACCAATTTCAGATTCCCATTCGACTGTCAAGCTAAAATAATATATAAAAATTAAACGGAGCACTATATATCTTTCAAAATTGACACATCAATTATTTTGACTGCATACCTGTCTGTGTCCGAATAATATGACCCTGTACTTGATCCACTGTCACTTGCCCACCAATCATGTTCATCATCCACGTGTTTTTCATCTCCCAAAGCATTCGAAGATCCTATTGTTCTATTGTCAGATTTTTGGAGTAGAGTTTTATTCTCACCTTCGTTCATCTTCTCCTAATACTTAAGCAGAAATTTAGTCAATCTATCCAAAACAAAGGTCCTTTTATGGATCCATTAGAGCATGACGAGTAATGCACGTGGATTTTATTTTTGTACTTATTGAAAACATGTAAAAGCATGTAAGATTCGTGTGAGTTATTTACATGCTTCACAACGACCAAGCCCAGGAATTACTACCTGAGCGTCTGTTGCAATGGTGTAGCATAAGAGGGACCAGGAAATACCTTTCACTAGCTACCATTTGGCCAAAGATAAATCCTATAGTATACATACGCTGTCAAATATTGATTGAATTGTTTCTTTATTACGTCGAATAAGATATTATTCATTGTGAGGAAGAACTTTCGGTCAACACAAAACCAGCTGGTGCTGCTTTATTGCTATTAGACGGATGAGTTTTTCTTTTTATTAAATAATTACATTTAAATACCACCGAAATAATTATTCTTGATGAATCTTTTTTATTGAAACTCTTGACATGTACAAAATCGAAAACTTAAATATGTGTGGGTTTAAATCCTATTGTTCTAGCTTAAATGTAAGTCCGCATGCGTATCCATAAAGAGATTTATACAACCATATACACGCGCTCTTATACTTAAGGGAAACTAGACCCGTCGACGCTTATACGATACACTGAAAAGTTCGCAGTCCAAAAAAAAACATTTGTCACAATAGATACTGATTAAGTTTTCAGTTAATATTCACGAATTATAGTACAATTCGAACGTAAATTTGTCAAATGAAAATCACCTTTAAAAAGGTGATTAATATCTAATAATGAAGAAAATATAGATAAGAATAATCGGACATATTACTCGACGACATAAGAGTATCGTCCGAAGTCTTTATTCTCTAGAAAAATATTGACATGCACTACAGTCACGCAAAATAAATACAAAAATTCACTTCTCTAAGAGTTTAGCGCATCTTATCGAATCGATTGCGTGAGTCTGGATGCAACAGACTTCATGTCCGATGGTTCCTTTTTCTTGTGAGGGTCAGGTTGGAAGCATTTCCACAATCTAAGTGTTTCGTCAGCACCCGCACTAAGAACTGTTGTACCGTCCGGAGACATGGCTAAGTGTAAAACACGACTGGAATGTCCAGTGAGTTCTGCTACTTTAGTCATCGCTGGATATTTCCAAATGGTCAACTGATTTTGTGCATATCCATGCCCCGAAACAATCTCTTTGTAAGTTGTTGACCACAACAGCGAACAAACTTGAGATTTTGTATCAATTGTGTTCATGCAAGCACCTTTAAAAAAATGTATATTATAAAATAATCACAATTACGAGCATTAAATTGAATACAGATCAGAAAATTAGACACTACCAAGATTCATGCAATGTTACCCACAAATATTGCTACAATAACTTTTTCTAATTACCTGTATTACAGTTCCAGAATCTTATTGTTCTGTCAGCTGTACCACCGCCACTTGCTAGTATATTATTTTGCCATGGACACCAGGCAAGTGCTTTAACCGCAGCTTGATGTTGATTTAATGAATAAATAGGTTGCGTCTGTGAACTCAGACCTGCCGTAGATGACCAAATTTGCAGCATGTTGTCGTTGCCACCGCTTGCTAAGTATTTACCATCGGGTGACCATTTTAAACCACAAACTTCTTGAGCGTGTGCGTTAATTGATGACACAAGATGTTCGCGTTGTCTAACGTCATGATGCGCTATCTGACCTGATCTGCATCAAGAAAGTTATTATGTAATATAATTCCATAAGTTATGGATGGACATACAAAAAATTATCCTGTCAATGTACCTGCAGCCACTTGTCAATATATGAGAGTTCCATGCTAGAGAACCGATTCTGGCTGAGTGTCCATTCATAACACGAACTCGTTTCATTTGACTGCAATCCCACAGTTCAGTATTTCCCAGAGTAGTTCCAACTGCCAAATAAAGACCCTCCTGTATCCAAGCAACAGAACAGACATAATCGCTGCCCTCCAGTTCTAATAATTGTTCTATCGTTCCTGTTCCGGCATTCCATAGGTAAACGTTCGCGCCCAAAGCTACTGCTAATATATTAGTCGTAGACCAGTCCACTAGATTGAGATCTACGATTAAGAAATCGGTTAGTTTTTATATATTGATTAAATATAATTGTTATATTTATACGTCACTTGTTGAAGACTAATAAACACAGTGACTCGGTTCGTAAAGGGTATAGAATCAACTCACAGTAATCGTCGATAATTTCAGGCGCATCCAGGATTCTATCGGGAGCTTGAGGAATGTATCTAGTGGAAGCTTTGACGCTTGCCGGTGTTTTTGTTTGACTGTAGACGACTCTTAATGGATTTTGATAGCCCTCAGGAGGTGCAGGGGCTTTGTTCTGATAGGATAAAACTCTCATGTTATTGATATCACCACCATGAAAGTTTTCTCCTATGAGCCGTTGCATTTCCCTCTTTGAAGGACTTATGTTGTCTCCCTTATCTCCATCCTGATCCACATGATGTTGAAGCTATTAAGATGGCAATAGTTAAGTAAAATTGTATATACCATTAACAAAATATTAAAATTACAGTTATTATTGAAACTTTAATTTATTCTTTACCTTGTAATGACCCAATTCAAAGTTGGTCGTTGCCCTAGAAGGAATGAACCTGTCACCCCCACTTGGTGTCTTTGCAGGGGTGGTTGAAGCACGACCTGTCACCAAAAGCAGGTTCAACAATTCAGCCACTATACACAGATAACACACACAACTATGTTAGTTACACGCATCATTCATACTAGACAATGGACAAAATAAAAAATAATTAACAAAACTTATGGGCCCCCATTCATACATTCAGATCAGAAGATGATACGATGAGATTTCATGCCTGCACCAGGAATTTAAAAACAATACATATATTAAGTATATATAATATAAGATACTTATATTAAGTATACCACATTGTTGTAACAGTATAGAGTTACAGATAATTTATGAATCCTTGTCTAGGTTTTCACCATGCACACATAATACATTTATCAATATTTTTATCTCATTGACTTCTCATACTTACTAGGTGACTTTTTATTAGCTTTCGATGGAGTTTTCTTAGTACGGACATCCGAACGTTTAGTTGGTGTTTTTCCAGTACTTGTGTTTACGAAAGATCCACTCATAACTTTACGAGAGGCATTCAAGCTGACATTAATGCTGAAAAAAAATACAAAATATTTATATTATGAAAACTTTAAAATTCGTTGCATTCACATGGCTGCATCAGCATATCAAGGTAACAAAAATGAAAGGGTAGAAGATGCCTTGAACAGCCCACTCCAAACCAGTTTCACATTTTTTTTAACGGATCTTTACGCCTCGATTCTACACCAGAATTTAAGTGTATAAAAATTTCGAAAAGTTTTATAATAGTATGTAATCTTAAATAACTTCATAATCAAAAATGCTATAGATTATTTACTTAAAAATCTCTATTCATAATTTTTTTTAGTAATCCCTTCTTTTAGCACACCCGTTGTATGCTATTAAAATGGAGCCTATAGCCAGTCGCTGTGCCGACATGGATGAACATATCACAGAAAAGGTTCTTTTACGACGAGTAACGAATTCTTAAACAACGCTAAAGTTACTCAAAAACTATAAAAAAAACGTTAATTATATTAAAAATAAGATAGAAACTTTATATCACCTGGAATTGGAGGCCTCGAGATGCTTTTTCTGCCAGCGAGGAACAGGTCCCTTGATCGTGTCATCCATACGAGTCAAACTATTTAATTCCTTCATATACTTAAGATGAGACATATTGTTGTCTTGTAGAAATTGTATAAATCTTTAAGAGTATCAAGCAAGGTGCAGCAAAAGCCTAAGATTCAAAATAACAGGAAAAGATGAAAGAAAACTCGAAGAAAACGCGCTAGGAGCACATTTCGCGCCTCGGCAAACTTTACAGCTTTGTAGAAACACTTTTAAGTAAAATAAAAGCCGAGAAGCGTTACCGAAGTCTTCCTGTAATTCCGACTGTCATAAGGACGTCGAAATATCACCGTCGTTCACTCAGGAGTTCTGTGAAATTTCACTGCACCAATTCGTATGGGTATTTAAATGAACAAAACACTGAACTAACATGAGCTCGCAAAACGACCGTTGGCTTTTAAACGTTAAACTCGAGTGTTTCCCTCTAGACGTCTCTGACTTACTTTTATACAGCGCCCTACAAAAATAACCGAAACCGTTTCACCAATCATCTCCTTTGAGGGGATGTGGCTACCGGTCATCTCGTATTGAATGCCGTTGAAAACGGGATTCGTCACCAAGAAAACGGCAAATATTTCCGTTTTCCTTACTTTTCGAGAATTTACAGATAATTCTACTTTCAAAAGTAAATGACAGTCATTAAGAAAACCTGAATATTATTCTCATCATAGCATGACCCAAAGTATAACAGACTCAACATTTTTTAAATGAACGGCAGAGTAGCGCGAAATTCCCTGGCCTGTTATCAATATGTAAGTTTTGTTTAAAGGTATTATGGCCGTGTGTGTGTATATGTTATATATATAATGATGATATAATATACATATAATAATGATGAATGCTTGTATTCCTGTTATTCTAAATTGATTAATGACGAAGTAATTGAATATAGTACAACACTGATTTCTGTCTGCTTTGTCTTTAATTTCGGTAATTGTATGTTAACATTTTTTTCTACGTTATAATTTATGCTTATGCGATTTTTAATGAGACGCTATCACGTTACGATCGAGATTTAATGAGCTGAACTTATTTCGGTAATGCGGTGGCATAACGATTTTTCAGAAGACAAAGTATACTAAGAGTTTCAGGTATGGCAAACTCACTTAGCAAAATAATCTTTAATCTAATCGGCGCCTGACTCTTAGTCTGAGTCATTATGCTTACTGTTGTAATCGACGTAATTGTCTGATAAGGGAAGGGATTTAAATACCCTTTGAGCAGACCATAAAAACACAGCCCCTTAGGTTCACCAATTGGATCTCTTAATTCATGGTGTTTTCATGGCACAAAAGCAAGTGTGTTAATTTTTATGCCCTTATTTGTTGAGAGAGAGTCAGGGTGAAGAAGAATTCTGATATCTTGTGAAACGAAGTTTTACTTTTCAGTTTTATTACAACACTGTCAGAGTATATCTTAGTACGCTAACAAATATTTTAACAATATTTATACAAAATTATATCAATTGCGTAAGATTTTTTGTTTAATATTTGTGAAATTTTTCACACTTCGTCCAGTAACGCCTTTTTTAACATTTCCTCCAACATTTCACTCTTCGATCGGTAATTTTCAAAACTATTTTCAAATTCTTGTGTTATACAATGTACTTCCAGTATCTGATCCTGCGTGACTTTACAAAATTCAGCTAATGGTTCGCACTGTTCGTACATACTTAAATCGTCATCCATACTTATGTTACTATTGTTCAATCTTTGCTTTTTTCCAAACGATTCATCCTCTAAATCTTCCTCGCGTAATTTGTTTCGAAGCTTCAATTCCTGATGTGCTGTATAATCAGTGAATACCTTTGATTTAAACCACCAAGGTAGAGTCCGGAAATGCTTTAGATGATTGCGGTTATAAACAACTTTTAAATGGCATCGGATCAAGGAAATCTTTTCTTTAAGAATTTGCAATATTACGTTTACGAAGTTAGGCAAATCAGCATCGTCAGCTGTGAGATACAAATTACTTAAAATGGTACACGAGACAGTATCGCCATTTGTTTCTATTAATGCATCTTGACAGTAAGACGTTATGACGTTACGTAGTTCCCACATGTCCATGATGGGCCAGCCAAATCTGTAACAATAAGAATCATTAATTTAAACATTTATTATGAAATATATAATATATTACTGTTGACACGTATAATTCTTACTTCCAACGTGGCAATTTTAGTTTATCTAAAACACTTTCTAACTCTTCTCTATTTCCTTCCTTCTTCCATGCATCACTGAAATATTCATAACTACAAGGAAGTTCATATTTTGTGTTTAAACATTTTTTCAATTCCGGAGCAAATTCTGTATATGATAATGATTCCGAGTCGAGAAATATATCCATCAAATGCGTTACAGCTTCATTATGAAGATTTATTATAAAATTTGGGTCGTCCAAAACCGATGCAAGATGTTCGTTGAACATTGAATGGCCTTGTATTCTAGAAAAATAAAGAAAAAGTAATTTTTAATATTTTTAAACTGATTTATGTATCCGTATATCGAAGTTGTATTATATATACAGCTGGTCCTATATCATATTTACCTTAGCCATAGTTCTTCTGTTAAACAATCATCCAAGACCTCGTTCAAATAGTTCATTTCTAACGGTACTGCTGGTGACTTATTTTTTGACAACCATTTTGTAGCATTCTGAATGAGTTCGAGAATAACTTCCTCGTTTATAGTATTTTCTAAATGTACCGTATACTGGGATACGTAATCAGACTGAATCAATTTTTCCAAATGCGCTTTAAGTCTGCTATTCTCAAGTGTCCAATGTTCGTTTCCGAAGGCGACAAAGAATAACGGTATAGGCATAAGCTTATTTCTCGAAAGTATTGTTCTTGTCAGACGTCGTATAACCGACTTTGCATCCTCTGAAGTATCAATAATAAATAATAAAGCATCTGTACCAATTAGCTTGTGATCGCTAATTAAACCCTCAGATTGTCTTATGCATATATTTAAAATCTCATATGAATTGGGTCTGTAAGTCTTTATAATGGGATCGGTTGTAAAGTCATCAGGGCATAAATATTCACTCATTATCTTCTTGTGCTTCCACAAAAGAAGTCTTTTTTCCAAATCCGGCCATGAAATAACCATTTTCCAGAATATATTGGGCACCGCTTCAATATCCAAAAACTTTGCGTTATCTTTTATGCCATTATGTATAATAACTTCAATTGGTTCCAATTGCCTCTTGGGTTCTTCGACTTCCTGTTTGATCTTCTTTCTTCGCATACTTTCAATCACCAGATATTGATCCTGGCGATATAATAAATCGGCACATTCCTCAACACTTCTCTTTTGCAACCATACAGGAGTACTCTCCAAGGCTTCTCTTTCTCTTCTCTTCTTGGAGGCAGATTGTCTCCACGTCATGTAATATTTCATAATTAATCGTCTTTTCATTCGCTGAGATATCTCAAGTAATCTTTGCTGCATGTAAATCTCATTCAAGATATCTTCACATGATTCCTGAACGATTTGATTGACCATGTCTTCGGTGATCTTCTTACTTAATTTGTCTATCATTAGAATCTTGTCAAATTCTTTTCTCACCAGGGAAGAGCACATATCCTTTATAATATCGTCTTCCAATTCTTTTAAGATTAACGAAGCTTCAGTTTCAACAGCTTTCAACATCTTATCACGTTCGATCTTTTGCAATTTTATCTTCTCAGCCTGCAGCTTCTTCTCTACTTCTAGTTTCGTTTGGTTAATCTCAGAGTGTATTCTTAACTGCTTCTTTACAGGAGAATTCGTGTTAGGTATTTTAAAGATATTTTTTGATGACGTAGAATCACTTCCTTGATCGATTTTTGCAGGAGCTTGTGCATTGGAACGGTTTCCTGCAAATACTGTTGCAACAGTTGTAGGTTTGGCAAATATATTTCCTGATGTTGGTCTGGTAAAAATATTCTTGATTGTTCCTGCTCCAAATGCTGTATTTGTCTCCTGTGCTGTTGTCTTCGTCGGATGAGTGGACGACGTTAAGTTGGACTTGGAAAATACTGATGAACCTTTACCAGTTGTAACCATCCCGGAAGTTACAAAAGGACTACTAATTCGCGAAGTCTCATTAGTTTTTGTACCAAAAACTGATTTATTCGATAATGGTCCTTCGTTTTCAGTAGCCGAATCAAACTTGTTGCGAGATTGAGATGCAAGATCCTCAGAACTATTTGATGAATGTTTAAATCCAAACGGACTGGGTACTTGAGGTTTAGCAAAAACTGTTGAATTCGTACTTGGCTTGTATGCAAATATATTTTGTTGTTTATTAGTAGACTGACCAGTGGAACGTCCAGTAGATTTTTTCTGAGAGACATCAGTTTGCCTAGTCAAATGACTGGCTGATGTATCATTCAAAGTACTGTGCTTGGCAGGAACTTGAGATTTGAAATTCTGTGATGGTCTATGATGATCATCTGTAAACTCGTATGGATCACTAATCCCAGAAATGTCGTTTCCGCTTTGATCCTTAGCGTTAATGGAATTCATTTTCAAATAACCGGCCGAATCAAAGCTCTCGTGTGGTTTATGGTTCTTATAAGTTTGTTCAGGTAGTGGCCCACCGGCGATACATTCCCCAACTAATAAATCCATTCCTGTTCTCTTTGATTCAACTACATTTATAGCTCTGCCTTGATCTATACTAGAGATGGGCGAAGTGAAGTTTTGTCTGTTTAACATTATATTCATATCATCACTGGAAGTATTCAGGCCAATTTGTTCACAGAAGTATATTGCTTCGTTCTCATCTTCAAATCCAAGAATGTCAATTAATTCATATAAGGGAAAAGGTGTTGAAGTGGTTCTGCAATATGCCTTCACCATTACTGATAAAGCTTTTACTCTGACTTGATTAAAGTACCTCAATAGAATGCAGGCATTCAAATAAGTTGTACTTCGAACAAGTTTGAAGAACTTAGAAAAGTTGTTAGATTCAAGCGAGGAGTAAACTTCAATAGCAAATCGAACTTCATGCGACTTTTGTATTGTTATCGGTAATTTTTGTACGTCCCACATAAAATTACCATTGTTCAAATTTAGTAAGATAATATATGCACGGAATTCTGGTTCATTTTTACAAGAGATACCTTTTACTCGGAGGTCTTGATACATGTATTTTAGAGATTGTAAACATTTGGTCAAATTCTCAGTATTGATTTTCTTGTCAAACACAGATGGTTCTTCGGCACAAAGACGTTCTGAGCATACTATATGAAATCTGGCACACTGCTCAACCAATTCAACACTATCGATGCAACATAATTCCTGCTGAGTTATGTCCTTTCGTATACCTCTTGTTCTGTCCCATAAAAAGTGAAACCATTCTGCTAAATTTGTTCCTTCCTCATCGCATAGATTTGCTATTTCATGTAATAAATAACTCATAGTCATTTTGAGGGATTCAACGGGCCTTAGTTCGTGAGCCAGTGGTTCTTCTTGATCTGCTGAAGATCTAGAGTACTGTTTTATAGCAGTCATATGATTTATTTTGTACTCTGTACCTTCCATAAGTTCGTACGCTGCAACTTGTCTTTGAGATTCTCGCATAAGACGTTCCTTCTCTGGACACATATCTGGGCAAGTACCTTTTGTGCTTTTTGCAGTTGCCAATGTATGAGGTTTTATCTGTTTTAATCTTATAAGGCGGTCGCGAGCTTCTAATATTTTATATTTGTCTTCTGCTGTGCAAGCCATTTGCCGAACTGTGTTCTGTAGATCTTCAATAGTTGCCGATGGGACGACAGTATGGATCTGACTTTCAGGTTCATATTTTTCTACTTTGACAGGATGTTTTTCTAACTTTGTTGCTTTCTCGTACTTCTGTGTGTCTTTAGCAATTGGGACTCGAGGCTTTCGCAATACAGGTGGTGCACCAACTTTATGCTCCCCATGTAAACGATATTCCAATCCTGACATTGCATCTAATTCTGCTTGGACTTCTTCGTCAGTCCCCGTAAGGAAATGTCGTACCGATGTTTTGTTAGACTCCTTCTTCTTTACTGGAGATTTCGGTAATACCTCAGAATTAGTCCAATACACATCAAACTTTTGTCCCATGTACTCGCCGCTATTCTGGTATGCAGTATTAGCTGCTTCTGCTGTCGTATAAACAATTGTTATAATCTGTTTTCTTGGGCGTAGTGTTATTTTTGAAATGTTGCCATATTTCACAAAATATTCTTTTGCCGCAACTTTTGTCAGCAATGACTTTGGAACATTTGTGCATGTTATGGAATGTTCGATGTTGTCCTTAGCACTTTGTAATCTTGACTGTTTCTTGGATAGCTCAAGACCAGTCGTTTCTCTAAGAGCTTGCGTGAATACACTGACTGGTGGTTTAAATGTGTTCCTGAATATTTTAGGTTTATATTGTTTCTCAGATTTCCAATCCTCATGGTAAAACTTCCCTTCATTTTCACCAGGCACATGAGGTATACTTGCTGGTTTGGCAAAAGTAAATGTACTTTCCCCATCATTTGAAACAGAATATTCTGTAATTTTATCAAAATTTATCACTTTCTCAGGACTCGATACAATGTTTGGTTGTGCAAAAGTGTAACTTTCAGAGGTTATCTTCTCTACAGGGATATTATCTACTTGCATATCACATTCGTCTGCCATTGTTTCTCAGTATTTATTTAGAACCAATATGATTTTAGTTCACGATATTTGTTCACAATATCATAATGAGGTTTCTGTGCTTTTTACGGTACTCTTCACAACATTTTCTTCGTCAGAAACTGTAACTTCAAGAATGGCGCACAATAACAAAACTGCCGTAGACATTAGTAGACGCATGTCCACCGTATTCCCTCTCATATTATAGTGATCAGCTGTGTCTATCAATATTACATCATGATACAAATAACTTTTGAATAAATAAGAAGAATGCAATAAACAAATAAAAGTTCGGTCTTCCGATTTCAATGCAAAATCGAATATTAATAATATAATATACAACAATTATAAGAAATCTTATTTTAACAATGAGTGAATTTTTATTTCTACTGTCGGCATTCCAATAATAGAGCAGTTATCTACTTTTAACTAGATACACATTTTTTTTTTATAATTTCATATCCTATCAGAATTTTAATGCTCGAATAAAACTTATCTACATATGTAAATATATCACTTTTGTGACGTCGTCACAATCATTTACTGTGAAGAAGCGTCTATCCATATACACAAGAAGATTTATCTCCTGTGTTTTTCCGTTATTGAAATGGCAACGGATTTTTACGATTATCATTTTCCAAAGGTATTGTTATATTATTTCTTGTTATGAATATTCTCATAATGTTTTTAACTTTATCATTATAGGAACATCCAAGGAATTTGATACCTGAACTATGTAGGCAATTTTATCATCTTGGTTGGGTCACTGGTACAGGAGGAGGAATTTCCATTAAACATGAGTAAGTTATATAATTTATCTTTTACACATTACTGATTCGATAAATTATTGTATTTTATTCTAAAAAAGAGAAAAGATCTACATCGCCCCATCTGGTGTACAAAAAGAACGCATCAGTCCAGATGAAATGTTTGTTCAAGATATCAATGGCAAAGACTTGGAGTTACCTCCGTCAGAGAAGAAGTTAAAGAAATCACAATGTACACCTTTGTTTATGTGTGCATATAGAGCAAGAAATGCGGGTGCTGTGATTCATACACATTCCAAATTTGCTGTCATGGCTACGTTACTATGGCCAGGAAAGGAATTTCGTGTTACGCATTTGGAAATGATAAAAGGTATCTCGATCACAATTAAGAGAATGTCAAGGATATTGTAATTGAAGCTGTTGGATGTGATTCAGGAATAAGAAATCAAAAACTAGGACGAGCATACAGATATGATGAACAGTTGGTTGTACCAATTATCGAAAATACACCATTTGAAGAAGATTTAAAAGAAAGGATGGCTGAAATCATCACTCAGTATCCTGAAACATGTGCAATATTGGTTCGCAGACATGGTGTATACGTTTGGGGTGATACGTGGCAACAAGCAAAAACTATGTATGTTCTCCATATTTTTTATTAATACATCTGATTCCATAATTCTTAGTAATCAATTCTTCATTTGTCATCCATTTTTCCAGGACGGAGTGTTATGATTATCTTTTTGATATTGCTGTACAAATGAAACAGTGCGGCTTGGACCCACTAGCAACTCCAAGTGATTATGAATTGCAATATCAAAATAATCAAGAAACACCATCTTAAATTGTAATCACACTATGTGTCAATATAAGATTGGAATATATTTGATATTACATAATAATGAATGTCAATAATCAGAAAAATATAAATATGCATAAATCAAGTGAGTTTCATTAATGTCAGGTTCCATTGGTTTTAACACTTTAAATATACAAAATTTATTATACAGCCCATCTGATTCTTACGTTATTCTAGGATTGAATATCGTACGGTTGAAATTGTTTACGAATATTTTTGGCTAATTCTATCTCTTCTTCCTTATCCATTTGGCAATCCCTCCAATCTGATCGGTCATTTATATCTAATATTCTATCACTAGCCAATACTTCACGGCCAAACTGAAGTGGAAAGTCTTTCTTAATCCTATAATATAAAGCTTCTCCATTAGGCAATTCTACATAAAAATACAGTGTACCCGGTTGTGCAATTTGTTGCAACTGCGTATGAGGAGGCAGTTCGTCCAACTGAAAGTTATTGCATGAAGCCAATTCCTGCAACGATAATATAATTATTCAACATCATTTAAACTTTATGAAAAGTACAATTGGGACACGAATCAGCTATTTATACGTGTTACGTTACCTGAAAAGTCTCTTTTATCGCAGGTGCTTGATTTTTGTGGACAGGTACAGCTTGTAATTGACAATGAGAACTTTTGTAATTTCTTTCGAAGAAGACAGGTACTTTGTCTGTGCTCGCGTAATACTTCGTCACAGCTTTTTTGTAAAGCTTAACTTCTTTAGCAACGTTTTCAGGTAAAATTGCTAAGTTTTGATGATGCGTTATTGGTAAAATTAAAAAGTGATCCTTCACTAATCCACCTTTAGCAAGTGCTACATATACTTCTGTACCAACAGAAATTACTAGATGCTTTGATACTTGAGGACTCGACAAGCAGAACCAACATTTTGCTTGATCAAATTCCATTTTGGCTTTTTTATTGATTCCATCTTGATTTTTTGTTCTCTTTCTTGTATCCTTGGATTCCATATCATAGAAAAACTGTGTACTATTTGCCGTTGATTTCTGTCCCGATGGATGAGAACTCAATAAAGCAAATGGATATGGACTCTTTGTTTCGTCGGTTGTTTTCATTACCAAATCTGACAGACGTGTTCGATCGACTGGTGTTAAATTTAAGGCATATAACCATTTTCTTTTGTCAGCATTACCCACCGAAGCCAATGCAATAAACCTTGATGCAATTTCAATACTATCTCCATCTTGACTTAGATTCCTGAAAAAAAAAAGTTAGATTATGCATTGCCTTCAAACTTAGTCTCTACATTTCATATTTTTTGTAATTACGATAACTTACCTATAAGGAGGTCGGTCATAATAAATTCCTTCAAGTGCGGAAATATGGTACCTTGGCTTTATTTGCGCAGCTAGCCATGCAATTAAGTTGGAACCTTTGTACTTGTGGTCTGGTTGCTTAGGATCTGATTGAGTAATATCTTTAGGCCATGGAGAGCTTAATAAAATGTCAACCCCTCTAAAACTTGGTTGCCCCTTTAAACAATTGTCTCGCACAGCCAAGACATCACTTTCGTCAAATGTCCAAGGACTAGTATCTGATGAGATTGTTTCTATACCACTGATATAAGCTATTTTAAGGCCAGAACTGGAACTATAAAGTCCACGTTTTCCAAGGAATATAAGATTTGGACATATTTCACAACCATTCATATCTGGATAATGTTTGACATCCCGATCCTTATTGGGTCCAATGATATATGTAGGAATTGGAATACTTTTTCCTTTATTTTTATACATCTCAAGTTCCTCATTATTTTCACCAAAGAAATTGCCAACGCATAGCAAATAATCAAAGGGTCCATTTTTCTGATTAATAGCTTGAACTTTGGAGAAGAGGAACTTGAAATGCCCTTCCACATCTCCACAAATTAAAACTTTTTGCTTCTCAGTCATTTTTTAAATAAGGACAACGTTTTTCAGTGATAAATAAATTCTTTTAGGTTAGTCCTACAGGGCACTATCGAATTATATTACTGCCGTTTCTTCACTTATGTTACATAGAGTCAACAATTATTTTACTTCTCTTTCTTTGACACATGTGTAAGATGTTTAATAAACCACACACAATAACAAATCATTCATTCCAGTAATAAATGTCAACAATCTTTAAAAACTTTTTCTTAAAGGCTCATTTTACAAAGAAACGTTTGTCGTCAGAGCGTAGTGTCGTTTCTCACTAGGAACCAATCAGAATCATTTTCTGTAATTTTTCGCTCTTCCGATTGGCTTATTGAATCGTATACGACGCGATACGTAAAGAAACCAAAAACATCGTATTCGTGGGGCTATCGTTAAGTTGATTGCTGTTTTCCTTATTGCTTCTGATATTTTTAATATTACAGATAATGTAACTCATAAATAAGATTTCTATGTGATCTATGAGTCATTTAAGTCGATTCATGGTAAATTTCTCCAGACTGTTAAAAAAAATAATTATCAATTGATGGTGGTTTTTGAATTTACATATGTTCTAACGAATTCCACGTCTGACAGAAAACGAAGAAGTCCGTTATGCCAATAATCGGTGCGTGTCACTTTTAATATTTTTTTATTTAATTGGAAATAGTACTTGAAATAGATGGATCTATATAATTTATGGACAAACAAAAAGCACTGTGCATTCAAGGTATTCATGACTGTTGAGTATTGTTATTGATTGTTATGTAGTGCTTATCCACAATAACCACGTGTAATATGTTCAGGTTAAAAAGAAGTGAATGAGGAAGATGAAAGATCATCCGCGGAATTGCTCCGTCAGCAAAGTTAAAGAACATACTGTAAATCCAACAAAAAGAACTAAGCCTTTGGATAATATTAAGGAATCCGTTAATACCTTAAAAAAGAAGAAAGCGGAGCATGCTCCAGTAATAGAAGTTAAACGCTGTGCATCTGGCTCCAACTGGGAAAAGTTCAAGAATCTTGTTTCTCAGGAAGCATCCTCTGAGAAATGTATAAAACCAAAACCGCCACGACAATTTAAATCCTTGAAAGTACAAAAGCGACCTTTACGGAATATGGGACAGCCAAACCTTTATGCTACGGTAAATGAATTAAGATCGTACAGGATTTTTCTTTCTATATTTCATACAGCTACAATTATATTTTGGATCTTTCAGTGTCCTTCTGCTACTAGTAGCGAAGTTAAAGTGAACGAAACTAATAAAGATCATTCAAAAGACATGATAACTAAACAAATTGCTATGGATTGCGAGATGGTTGGGATAGGAGATGGTACCGAGAGCATGATTGCTCGTGTTTCAATAGTCAATAAACATGGAGTATGTCTTTATGATAAATATGTAAAACCTAGAGAAAGAGTCAAAGATTATAGAACTGAAGTCAGTGGTATAAGACCTCATCATCTTGCTACCGGAGAGGAGTTTGCGGTTGTACAAAAAGAAGTATCAGAAATATTGAAAGGGAAAATATTAATAGGCCACGCAATTAAAAATGACCTAGACGTTTTATACTTATCTCATCCCAAGAGATCCCTGAGAGACACATCCAAATATAAACCTTTTAGGAAAGTGTCCATGGGTAATACGCCTAGTTTAAAGAAACTGGCGTTAGAATTATTAGGTATAGAAATACAAACTGGTGAACATAATTCTGTCGAGGATGCACGAGCGGCTATGCAACTTTATATGATATACAAGAGTCAATGGGAAATGGAAATTTATTCAAGACGATAGTTTTAATTTCTCCGAATTTCGTTGTAGTAATAAAATATATTCTCACCGTCGAATTCATGTCAATTAATTAACGTAATCGTCTAAACTCCGCCACGTGACTCGGCTCAACGAACAACCTTCCTTAACTCGGATAAATATTTGCAAAAATTTTAATTGCACAATTCGAGTCAACAGAATCGTTAACCCGATGTGCTCGTTATAATTACTCATATTTTCCGTTTTTCTGAAAAAGAACAATATATGCTTCACGTGTTAAATGACTTGTTAAAAGTTGAACATTACTGTAAAGTATAGAAATAAAATTGATTTTTTAAGAAATTCTGTTTCGTGTTTATTCTTAAAGTAAATAATGTATTCCCTTTTATATGACATTAAAACTCTATACAACGCTCCAGGAATCTTGGAAAATGATCTTGGGGCGAGCTGGTCGAAGGTCCCTCTATGTAATTATTTCTTGATGCAAAGAAGAGACATGTGTTTGTGAATTTTTTAAATTTATTGCAGCAGCAGCATAGGAATCACGCGGCCTTATTATCAGTCTTGTCGGCCTTGTTATCAGCCTTGTCGGCCTCGTTTGGAATAAACTTTACTGTTTTTCGCAAAAGGCCAGTTACACGAATCAACACTGGATATTTGTACGCTTAATGCCTTTTAGTAACTGATTGTGCACGCTGCATTTTCTTCTGAGTGCTGAATCCAATCGCTTCCTGTTTCTTGTGCTTAAGTTATCGTTCAGAGTAGTTCTTCGTTATCGTTTAAAGTGAAAGATAAGAGGATGCTATTTTAGCCGTGAGGGGTGTTTTTTTTTGGGCTTTCTAATTGAGTTTCGCCAGCTACGTGGGAGACATCGACTATCTGTTGGTTTCTTGCGTTCCGACAGAAATTACAGAAAGCAAATAAAGTTGAGAAGAAAAAAGGAGAAAAATTTGCAATATAACATTAAACAGCACCAGCCACTGCACCTTTCACATATCCTAGTTTCTCTATGTTGGATCTTCTGTTATTTTCTTGGCGGCATAGAATATACTTTAATCAAAATCCCTGTGACCTTTGATCCATCGTATATAATAGTGCTGTGAAATAATTGTTAGTAAAACGGAAAATCATGCGCGTTGCTGTCATAGGAGCGGGAGCTGCTGGTTTAGCAGCTCTTAGACACTGTGTTAATGTTAAAAATACTGATTTGGAAAATTGTGAAAAATCTACAGAACCCATTACCGTAATCTGTTATGAAAAATCGGATCAAATCGGAGGAACATGGGTTTACACACCAGAAATCGGTATGGATAATTACGGACTTCCGATTCACTCCAGTATGTATAACAGTCTGAGGTAAATATATAATATTTATATTAAAATGTCGGTAATTAATTATATTGACATATACAAACAAATTTCTTATTTTACAAGCTAATAAAATTTACCTGTATTAGAGCAAATTTGCCGAAGGAAGTAATGGGTTTCCCAGATTTTCCAATACCGGAAAATTCAAAAAGTTACTTATCCCGGATAGAAATTCTTGATTTTCTTAATTCCTACTGCGATTACTTTCAATTGCGACAATTTATCCGAGTAAGTCGAATGATAGAAACTGGGCCATTAATTAAATATTACATTTCTAGATTAATTATGATACCAAATATATTTCTACCTGTCTAGTTCCTTCATCATGTAGAATCTGTCGAACCGATATCCACCGGTGATGGAAAATGGGAAATCAGTGTGAAAGATTTAAAAAATAATAAAATCACGAGAAATATATTCGATGCAATAATGATCTGCAATGGTCATTACTTTGAACCTAATACAGTTTCCATAGAAGGATCCGACGCCTTTAAAGGACTTCAACTGCACAGTCACGATTATAGAATCCCCGAGGTCTTTTCCGGTAAAAAGATTGTCGTGTTTGGAGCTGGTCCTTCAGGTTTGTTAAATACTTTTTTTTTCTTTACGAAATGAAAACAATTTACACAAGGCATACATGCACTTTTAATGTATCTAAACAGGAATGGATTTAGCGCTGGAAATTTCACGGACTGCCGACCGTGTAATATTGAGTCATCATACGAAAGACCCTATACTCACAAAATTCCCGAATAACGTTATACAGGTAATAACGAATATTATTATTTTTAAAATAATAAATCTTCTAGGAAAAAAATCACATATATTTATTAATATTACAGAAAGCAGATCTTGCTCGATTGACGAAAAACGAAGCAGTTTTCATGGACGGTTCCAAGGAATCGGTTGACGTAATTTTTTACTGCACTGGTAATTTGTCTCATCGTTTAAAATAATTCCAACTTTTATTTAGAAAAATCTAATACATTTTTTACGCACGCTAAGGATACAAATACAGTTATCCTTTTCTTTCTGACCGTTGTGGGGTTCGTGTAAAGTCCAACATGGTGACGCCACTCTGGAAACATATAATTTCAATAGAAAATCCGTCTCTGGCTTTTATAGGACTGCCATATTACGTTTGTGCATTCAGCATGTTTGATTTACAGGCACGTATAATTATGCACGAGCGTTAAGTCTCGCAATAAATTCATAATGAATAATACGAAATCCAGGTACGGTTCGTGCTGAAGTTCTGGCTCTCCAAGAAAGAACTACCATCCAAGGAAGACATGCTCGACGACGAAAGTGAGGAATTGAAAAAAAGATCTTCGCAAGGTTTGTCAAAGCGTCAATTTCATATGATGGGTCCGGAGCAAGGCCCTTATTATCAAGATTTGGCCGAGATTGCTGATATAACTCCATTACCACCGGTTCTTACAAAACTGCACAATGAGAGCAGCATGAGATTCTTGGATGACTTAGTTAATTATCGCGAGGATCGATATACAATCATTGATCATTGGAATTATTTAAAACTCTAAAACAGTTTCCAAGCTGTAAACTAGAAGAATGAAGAATGAAGATACCTAACAATTTACATCTCAAAACAAATAAACTTATGAATTGACTATCTCCTATCATTTTATACTGTAAAATATAAACAATTGAAAGTACTATTTTTTTAGATAATTAATCCCAACAAAAGCTCATTAATCATTTTCACCTTAAGATATCCAATTAGTTGGCGTCGGCAGTCTTTATAATCAGGGTGAAAGTACTGAATTACCAGGTATATATGCATGATTACATGATTGTAGAGTGAAGTAAAAATAAAAATCAAGAAGAAACAGTAGTAGGTCATCGTTCTGTAAAGTACCTCACGTGTCTACGCGAGTATAGTATTCATATAGTAGTGTACAGTATGGTAAGCATAAAGTATTGAGTACTACGGTGAGAAAAAAGAATTAATGAACGACATGTTTTCCATTGTAGGGTACGCGACGTATAATCGTATAGGAAATACGTAGGTAAGCGTGTTACAAAATTCTAATAACGCGGTAGCTATAAGGAAAATCATAACTACACTGTAGTAATAAGCGTGGGATTTAGGAGCCATCTTGCCTGTTATACAGTTACGCACAGTACAGAATAGTCTGTCAGCAGTTTCCGTTTGTATGGGAACTGGGTAAATTTTCTTAAGTAAGAAAGGAATTAAATTTCATTAATAAAGTTATTAAGCCAAGTATCAAACCTGACCTATAAAGTGTTGGCAAGAAACCAAAAGTTTTCGTTTTATCAATTAATTTCAATAAAAAAAAAGCTGCTACGTCCCTGTGCCACTTACATAGCGTTTGGAGTAACGTCAACGGAGGCGTCACTCCGCATTGACGTTTTATCAAAAATTTCCTTCTGATAAGGATCCCTTCTCTATGGATTTCTTGACTCCATCAAGTGCTGCCGAACAGGATTCCTTGAAATTGCACATAGAACTGTTAGGTTGGAATTATCAAGATTTTATTCTTTGTAACCTATAGATTACTTATGGGCGTTTCGTTATTGGTTAAAACAGGAGAAAATTCGTTTAAAAGACACAATACTGAATTATTTTAAGAACCTTTAAGATGTTTTGTATTGTGCTATCATGTGGAAGGAATGGATATCGTGGGATTTATCAAAAGGATTCTGTACAATGAGTAACTCTGATGTAATCAAGACCACTGGCATCCTGTGCTAATAATATGGGTGAGTAGGAGGAAACTTTTATTTTTATTGTATATAACTTTCTATTGGACTCACATATGTTTGCTTTCTTAATTATATAAAGTATCAGGGATGAAATACAGTTGCTGGAGTCTAAACTCCATTCGCTATTTGTTTGATATCAATGACATCATAGATGATAATTTAGAGAATATATTGTTAAGCAGGATTTACTAACATGAAGAGTTTGTATAGTGATGGCAGGAACTGAGGGTGTGCCAGGGCCTGCCATGGAAGAGCCACTGTCGTCCAGACTACAGTGGCTTCAGCAGCGTCGAGAGGCACTTCAGGATAAACTTGCTCAAAAGAATAATGAGTTAAAGAATCTCTGTATCGAAGAGGCTGAACTCACTGGGGTATTACCACCAGAGATACCACTAGAACCTGGAGAGAGTCCACCTACATTCCGTAGGAGAGTTGGCACTGCGTTCACTTACCCTCAGAATCTGATTAACAAGCTCAAAAGCAGTGAAGCTGTAAGTGTACAATGATTATATATTTTTTGTTCAATTTATATTTTTCTCTAATATTTTCAAATAAATGCAACAGGAGGAGTCTGCGCTGGAGTTAGAGCGTCAGGTCCAAGTGGGCATAGCCGAAGCTGCCTTAGGTATATTCAATGATCCAGCTGAGAGTAAAGCTGTGCGTCGCAAGCACAGATTAGTTTATCAACAAAGTCAAAGGAGACTACAAGATTTGGATGCTCGTTTAAATTTCATACGACAAAGTCATGGCAAGAGTCACCGTCAAAGACAACTTCCTCATGTATCTCTCTATGGGACACAGCCCCATGCGCAGGCTCACATCAAGCACAGAACTAAGAAGCCACGACCACCCTTAGAAAGTACAGGTAAATACTTCCATAAAAATGACTCCATTCGCTTCACCTACTTACTAAATATTACCTATAATACTATAAAACCACAGATACGTGTTATCACAAAAATGTCTTTGCATGATTCGCATATTATTTCAGGTAGTGAAGGTAGCGTGAAAAGTTCTAGAGGAGTTCTTCAGGAAGGTGGTGTAAGCTTGAGTCCACTAGGACCAGAACACAATTACAACACGTACCCAGGTCATGGATTTCAAGATGGGGAAAACATACGTCCTATGGTGCCAAATGCGTACAATCATAATCGCATAGGTCATCCAGCTGCAAGTCCCGTTATGCATCGACAAAGTCCGAAACTCATAGAACATGATCTCAACGATAATCACAATGTTTACATCCTACCTGAACCATACCGAACGCGAACATATTCCCACGGTAGCGGAGGTTCACGTAATCACAATCATTACACGGATGCTGAAAGAAATTATCGTCCAGTTCCTAACACGTATACGGAGCATGAGCGACAGTTACGCCATAGACAGTTACAACATCAACAACAGCAACTGCAGAATCATCAACAGTATCCACAAGAATACAGAACCTTGGACAACGACGTACAGCTTCGACATCCTTCTCAGGCCTATTACGAAGCAGAGTCTCAAGTCCATCGTTATGCCCATACACCTGACTATCAACTATCTTATCAACACCACAGTCAGTCACAATCCCTTCAAAGAAGAGAGCGCGACCTGACTAGCGCTCGAGTTTCAAGGAATCCTGGACCACCAAACGATCCTCATCAATCTCCAGGATATTGGATGCGTTACGAGGATGAGATAATATGGTGTTCGGATGAGAAACCTGTTGACAGATTTGGAAGTCTTGATCGTAGGAAGCACAATGCACTTCAGCATACTAATAGTACAGGAATAGAGACACAGTCTCGTTACCATACAGTTGCAGGTAATAAGACATCATCGATACTACCTAGACATCATCTTCCTCTGTATCCACCACTATCTGAACAAGCTCAACCGAATAGAATGTTACTGAGAACCCAGTCTCTAGGTAGCGTAGAGACATGGCATTCTGGTTACGCACAGGAATCACCTGATAACAAAGATACCACAGACAATATTGTTCGTAAAAAAGAAAAGGAGTGGTACGAAACCTCGTTAGATTCAGCCTCCAGTCCTGGTCCCGGTTCCGGATCAGGATCAGTCCCTGCAGTGATACATCAAAACTTTCGTCAACCAACAGCACCAAATCCTTCCATACCAAAAGCCATGCCGCCTAGTAGAGAACTTCTCCCCGACAATCAAGACCAGAGGAATCATCGTCGCGAAATGGTCCAGGAAGAGCAACGTCAGCATCTTCAGTCACTACAAAATCGCTACCATCAATCTGGTAAAATACCTCTAGAGATACCCGCCGAGTCAAAACCCTCAGACAATAACGAAGTGCCCTTAGAGTCCCCAAAAAATTGTACAATAGTGCAAGCAGGCAAATATCAGCCATACCGCGAAGTGACAAAACCATTTGAGATGTCAGACTTCTACAAGTACTCCACTAAGTTTCGCAAAAGAACCGAAAATTCTCAAGGTCAGGTTACCACTGCCACCACAAACCTTGTGATTAGTTCAAATTCAATTAAACCATCACAAGATCCTCGTATAGACACAATGGTGGAAATGAGTCAAGAATTGACATTGTCCAACGTCGATGACGGAATTCTTCCCAACCCGGTACAAAAAAGAATATACCAACCCCTTCAGCGAATGACTTGTCAACCCTATGGCACCCTAAGGTAATGTGTTCGTGTATCAATAGACAAGTGTTTAACAATAATCGATTAATCCAGATCGGCAAAACATACAACTACCGAAAGCCAAACGTGTGTAATTAACATCATCGTCGACGTGCTCACATCCCAGTGTACCGAAAGAGGAAATGATGTACTAATGCACGACTAATAATTCCAGGCCGGAAGATGCTAGCGAGGAGTGGTACATATCAGAAAAAGATTCAACCTCTAGCGCTACGCTGGTATAGCAAATAAAATGGAGATAAGTACCTTTCCTAGCTGATAGTACACGACGAGGATCTGTACGGATTTTGAAAGCCCCAGTACACTCGTCACGAACACATAGTATTATCGGATTGTAAATAATTCTTCAAAGTGCCGATTCACTTTCCACATACGTAACAGATGTTCGTACTTAACGAACACGACGAATCTAGATATTTTCACAAGGTCCCAGTAGCGTCGGCTAGCTGAGTGTCAATTTCTGATTTAATTATTGTTGCGCAATTTTCGAAAACGATACAGTTATTCAAAATTGTCTTATATACATATATATATATATATATATATATATATATTTTACCACCATTGGTGCCTTTGCAAAAAATTATGCGAATCTAATTTCGCATATATCCCTACGATTTGGCTCATTAAGAGCGCGTAGGCAGATACTTCCACGAAGAAATTCACTGACTGTGTTCAATTGCCACATGATAATGTTGCTGAACGATAAAATATTATTATATTGTGATTGCTTATCGGATAGACATATTATTGTCTAATACTAATACTTAAGCGTGCGTAGGAATTTATTAGAGAAAAGAAGAGAGAGAGAGAGAGGGAATACCGGGATAATTATGTAACATTAACGAAACCCAGTTATATCTATGAGTGCTATGACGATTTCGAAAACCCAACGTATTTACGTACGTTTAAGAAAAAAAAAAAAAACTTACGCTAAATTTAAGTGCCTTCGTACAATAATAGATTGTAAGTACCCTATGATTATTAATATTATTATTACAATATTTAAGAGCCAAAGACTGCGTGTGAATCGGACAATTGTTAAAGGTTCACCACATCGGTTCGAGTGTCTGATATTTATTATAATTCAATAAAAGCCTATTTTGTACGTTCGAATCTAGATTTTTTTCCGAAAAAAAAAGAAAAAAAAACCCGCCAGAGAACAAAAATAAAATATCCCAATATTGTATTTCAGACTAATATAAAAAATTACAGTATAACTGTCTGTCAAAAATCGTATATTCCCGCCATGACGGTTTTTACCGTTTGTTTTATTATACAATATACAATTTCGATGACAATTTATGTACATTGATCAATTAATTAATTTGCTAGTAATCAAGATGATTGGTAAGAGGGTATATCTATTTAAAATACATTTACAAAGGAATCCGCAGCTGCGGGTCCTCGATAAACTTTGCCGAGTCATTCGAAGTATCGTATCTTGTCTCAATGCACGCTACACGTATCAAAGTTGAAAGCCGAAAGATATAACGAATTCGGAATTTTAATTATGATCGAGAGAGTCGTTGCATAAAGAGATGTCCGTATATCTAATTAGCATTAATTATTAATACAAGAGCCATTGAAGATCTCAGATAAATGAAAAATGATCATGGATACGTTATAATAATATAATTAATTTTCAAATGACATCTCAAATGCAGCGTATTTACTTGAGAATTTTTGGTCGCTTCTGTAATTCTAAAAAGGCTCTCGTGAAGTATATCGAACAAAGTTACGTTATATCAAGAAGTAATTATCTACCGTAGAATAATATAATTATACCTGATGATTTTCCAATTAATCATACCGTAAAAGGATGTACGTACGATCTGAAAAACGGGGACGGATACTACAACGATTTCGTGCTTTTTTTCTTTACTACGGCCGGTATAAAGAAGTGCAACTGCACATATAGTAATTACGAAGTTTCTATTAATTGACTACAGGAAATGTCAAGCCAGCTCGTAATTCAATTAATTCAAATCATTCGAGCTTTTACGTGCCTGTCTAACTGCATTAATTAATCGATAGTAATCATAACGCATTCTACAGCTGTAACTTTTTCTTTTGATTCAAAACCTGCACAACGATCAACGATTAAATTCGTCAATCCTATAAATCGATAGAATGAATTATATACTTTATATAACTGAACGATAATAAATGTCTGTATAATTTTCTTCTTTTACTTTTTAATAATAAACCAAAGCGTTTACACTGACGAGATAATTCATCCTCTTGTGCGC
Organism: Hartigia nigra; assembly: GCA_031001745.1. Classification (NCBI taxonomy): domain Eukaryota; kingdom Metazoa; phylum Arthropoda; class Insecta; order Hymenoptera; family Cephidae; genus Hartigia; species Hartigia nigra. The sequence goes on from JARPRG010000538.1 coordinate 307,766, forward strand.
TGCACGTTAACGGGAGTATAAACATTTAAAATCAATTGCAACGATATCAAGCACACATGTATACATATCATATAAAATTCCTTTTAACGATTATTATTACTGGTAATTATTACGATAGTAATAAAAAAATCGTCTGAATTATAAACGACAATTCTGACATAGATTTTTTTAATTGTTTTTTTTTTGAAATCCAAATCTCTGAAAGACCCTGTCGAGAATTTATCATTATTCGTGCAGCTATATGCGTAGAAAATTTTTAATTCTTATCACCATTCTAACGAGGGACATCCTGTGCTTGGTGCTATTTTATTTGTTTATCGTAGCATTGATAATCGGAGGGAAGAGGTCAAGTGTGCATAGTATTGTTAAGCAGACATTACCGATAATTTTTCTTTCTCATATATATATATAAGACTGTAAGAATAGATACACGTATGTATACCAATAACGTTGAGATATCGATAAAAGCTGATAAAAAATTCTAGTTTAAAACCCGCCCAAACGTTAACTTTATATCCAATTTACCATAACTCTCGCTCATTAGTTTCCAGGTTCTCGTGACTTTCTAGGTTATTTCTCTTGTTTTTACATTAAAACAAAAAGAATATCACATCGGAACTTGTTATAAGAAGGTGGATTTCTCGTGTAAATACGAAGAGTTAATTTTCATGATTTTTTTTCTTCAGTTTTGTCAATAAATACGTGTCTTTCTTCTATAAAGGAATTAAAGTGTACCCCTTAAAAACGTATAGATATAAAAGATATAACATATCATCGAGGGGATCTAAGAATGAATAGTAAACAGCAATAGCATATAATAAATGTCATCCTTAATAAGAGACGTATAAGAAAAAAGAAAAAAAAAAGAACTGGCTAAATCCAGTATATTTACCGACAATTGTTTATTACGTTTTCTACTTCCAATAACAAAAATATATTATCGTAAGAAATGAATTCGAAGCCAACCATCGAACTCCCATACTAACGTACAAATTAATGACTAACAGGCTCTACCGGCGTATACGAAAATGTACTTTTATCAATTTTGTTAAACCTTTTTCTTCTCTTTAATTATTAGGTCCGGCAATTAATTAAATCTGTCTTCTTACGTATCGCGGTTAGCATTGCCATGACCCACGGCTCCGATGTTAGTATTACGGAAATATGTTAGGTTCATTAATTCATTACTTACGAAAGGTGTTATTACGATCTCTAACGGCATTATAGACTCTTTATCGTCGATAATAATATTGATGGATTATCGAACGTACAACGCTGACGGTACAACCCTCGAGATAAACCCTATTCGCGCCCTTTAATGCCCTTTACCCTCTGGTATATGATTAATACGCAAATAGGTACATAACTGAGTCACAACGTGAACTTGGGGGGCCTTGAGATGTTTCGAGGATCGTAAGGTCAGATCGAACCTCTATAAAGGTCTAAAGCGATAGTTACAAACGTATAGTATTAATAACTCGTATAAGCGGTGGGCTGATGTTGTTTTCAATGTTCATCCGACGATCGTTCTTAATTAAATTCTAATTATTTAATTCGAGACTTGGGTGTGCTTCGTCGTACGGACTACAATTACCAACTGACGATTTTTTTTTCTCGAAATCTAGAAATATACCCTAAGAGAAAAGCCAATGACATTCGTCTTTTCTCTGGCTTTTAACTCTTTAGTTTACCGCCAGAGATGTACCTTTTATCATTAATATATTATATAATCGTACCAATGGTATTTATCACGGACTTATATCATTTTACTATTCTTGTATCATTTTGACATCGTAGCTAATAGCAAGAGAGGGATGCTAGGAATGATAATTGGATTTGACAAATTGACGCGACACTAATTAAAAGAAAGTAATTCATTGCTTGGATCATTTTAAAATTGTATAGCTCCAAAGGTGAGTTTGAAAAATATATATTTTTTTTTTTTTCGATAGCTCGCCCCAGTCAAAAACATTGTAATAAAATATGAAGTATTAATTTTATAATAAAATCTCGCCAGAGTCCGCATCCCCGTTTCCAGTCGGAATATCCTCTGAGCGATTATTAACGAAAACGAAAAATCCATTGCTAGGATTAAAAAAAGGTAGAGCACCGAACAATTAATCTCAATTCACACAGCATTGATAGCTCGATTAGAGCTTCGAGAAGTCGACATCACAAATCAAATGGAAAAGCATAATTTTCTTTTATACGTATATATCTTATATATATAAAAATTTGCATATATATAAATCCTTAGCATCCCTTTCTCATATGTGAATCAGCGCTACTGTAACATATCGTTGACAATTTTTAACATTATACGAGGGATCTGCACGAGAACCAAGCCACCTTAAGTATACAGGTAAATTAAATATTAATTAGTACGAAGTCGTTAGCAACATTAAGTCATCAAACGACGTAGATAGTACATAAGAGAAACACACGAGATTTAATCGCTTTTGTAATTACGAGATTTCTAATAAAATGCGCTAAACTAAATATTATCGTTAAAAAAAAAAAAAAAAACGAAGAAAGAAAGAATAGAAACAGAAAGTAAACGAAGAATTAGAGGATTAATACGACAGCGACAATATTCGCTAAATTGGAATATAGAGATAATAATTGTGGACATTAACGAGTGTCGCCGCTAGATTCTAATGTGATATTGATGGATAAAGCAATAGAGAATCATGATCAGCCCGTACAACGAAACTGACGATGTTTAACAACATATAAATCGAATGTCATTAGGATAATTAATGTTTAAACGCATTACGTAAAGCTATCTTAATAAATATATAGCAACAATAGCAACGAAGGCAGTAGCAGTGTATTATCGAGCGTGTTCCACCTCAATCTATCACAAGTCGAGCGCCATATTTAAACGTTTTCAGTTCCTCTCGCGAAAAAATTCATTCTCAAAGCGCGTAATTTTATTATCACTAACGTTATCATCGGCATTCATTCGCACGCATACGCTCGTATATCATCGTAGAGGCAAGACGCACACAAAAAAGACAATCACACGGTTCATTCATTCATTCAATCCAAAAAAAAAAAAAACATTTAATGCAATATATAATGTAACGCTATACAGGTTGAATAATTTAAAGGAATTTCTTAAATATTTGCGGAGCCGCAGCAGGAGGTAGGATGATACTCGGTAAATCGTACTTCAAGCCAAAGGTCTGTTATTTTTGTCTCTTTATCTTCTTCCTTTTCTTTTAAGTATATTCAGTTAAGTATACGAATGGACGATCCAATCATTCTCGTAGATGATGTCAAACGTGAATCCAATGTATATGCGTAACGCGGCTCCTATACTTGGGGATCCCATTGATTGAACATTACTTGCTCGTTATCCACGTGCATTAAAAATTCGCGAGGTCGCGTGCAATTTACACTCAAGTGTAGACAGCGTGTATTACATCGAATAGGGTACTGTATAGACGTTCTGGTGTTGTACAATGGGTATACCCGAGAAAATACAAATGCCACAGATATGCAAAACGATCAAACGACAGACCGTTTCGCTAGGTAATCGTACAGCGAGACTGCTTAATCATATAATTCTGATATAATTAACTCTTAAAGCGACACTCCTAAAGATAAGTATCACGCGGTACATTATTCCTGTGACATCGAACATCGATCTTACGGTTCGTTTAACGATGAGCTCTTCTCTTCTCTTTTTTTTTTTCCTGTGTGTTTTCCTTCATCGCTTTAGCGCTACCTACTTAACGTTCTTTAAGGATCTCTTAAAATATATCGAGGCAAACGACGGGAACTGTAACGACGTGCAACTCTACGATCACTGGAAGTGACAAATATCATTGATCGAGTGACCATAATCGGCGACATAAAGACGACACTCAGCAACTTCACGTGCAACTTCTTGAGCAAACGTTAAAGGATACGTAGACTGTAATACGCGGCGCGTGAACAGCGGACATTAGTCTCTAAGTGTCGCATGGTGATTGAAAATCTGGATTAATCGAGTAAACAATTTAGATACGATCAAGTTCGTAAGTGTCTACAATAGCGCCATTCTGTGGGGGGGTGCGAATTATCGCCTATTCCAATGTCACTCATAAGCTTAAAAGACACTCTTGCCCTTCCGATCGTATCCATTGTTATAATTCCATTCGAACGCACAGACTGTGCGATTCTTGGTAAGACTTAAGCGGCCATCGCTGCCATCCTAATCGAGATGATAATCGTAAGATAAGTGGCGATATACGTGAATGCATTGAGAAGTCGAAGGATCGATCGCCATTACTTATCAATACTTACCTGATGGTCGTTAATAAAGCGATTGCAATTAATCGCGATATATATATATATATATATATATATATATATATCGCGTCGAGCTTGAAGCACTCTCAGCCAAGTGTTTCTTTGTTTTGGATGCACGAGTGTCGAAAACTTTTAATACTACCATCTTATAGGGTATAGCAGTATAGAGCTCGCGATTCGTGAAGCTACGGCTCGGCGAGTTACGCCTGGCATGTTGGGGAGAGCCAAGTGTTGTGGTATCGCAAGAGTGATACAACTAGTCAAAGAATAAGTCGTACTCGGACCAATCGGAGTCCTCCGAATCTGAGAAAAAGGCAACAATATCTTCGAGGTCGTCGATGCTGTACATCCAGCGATTGTCCCGCGCATCCAAGAAGTCCCATAGGATCAGCTGCTGCAGGAGACACAAGAGAAGTCCAATGGATTAATCGTTAGGCATTTATTAATATGACTTACATAAACGAGTAACAAGTATCGAGGTGGTACAATATAACGAGCAGAATTATATGGAGCAAAATACTATACAATGAGTGATCGGAGTTAGTATTAATGATTATATTAGCTCACGTGTCAGTATCTCAAGGCCGTGTCATCGAGATATTCTCTATCATTATTCTTTGCGAATGGACGTGTAGTACTATTGACCTACGCATATTTCTCGTTATTTATATTTTGTTAAATAAAACAAGGTTCCAAGTTTTGGAAGCAATTCCTGTGCGATTAACATGCAGTTGATCTCGATTATTATAATATCTATTGATTCATAGGAATCGAACACGTTTAAAGCATTTTTGGGTCAATTATTAAAATCTAAACATTACCCTGGTCCCGTTGTTTCTTAGAAATCGGCTGATACTAGCCTGATAGAGGGATACACGAATTTCAGGGGATCATCGGGTCAAGCAGGTTACGGTTTAAGAAATAATGTAATAAATGATTGTGCTTTTAATTGAGAATTCTAGAAGATAAGAATGAAAACAGTAAAAAAAAGAAATGCCGAAAGACCCGGTACATGCGTCGTCTTAAAATATAACTAGTTGATAGCTTTTGCGCTGTAAGAAATATATTATATTGGACTTGACATGTATTAGAACAGGAACATCGATCTTTTATTCCTATGTAGGAAACTTTTGACGTTCTTAATTATGCTATGTCAGTACAAGCGTATAAAATGTGAATAAAATATTCCCATGGGACTGTCCCATTAATCGATCATGATTTGACGTAATGGGAGTGACCGGTTTTAGCAGTGGTAGAAAAATATAACAGTGGGAGGTTTTACCCAACAGCATGCTTAGTGGCTAATAAAATCTATATCAATTAGTCTGTAGTGCATACGTATGAACGGAAAGTTTAAGGCACAGTACCAATTTACGAGTACAAGAATCTCTGCTGCAATGCACGACGAAAACATTTTTTTGCAGGCAGTGAATTCGTTCAGGATAGTTACTTCAGATAGTGTTCATACGTTCTTCCCTTACTTTCTACAATCAGGACATGCACTACGGTAATAGTAACAGCGGTTACAAAGCGAAGAGTCATTTCCAGACTGCATTCAATTCATATTTAAATTGTACTCTTTTGAATGAACATACGTTATCGCAACTATTATTATTATATATGTCACACGAACAAAGAAGAAAGGCTTGGAAAAAGCTGAAATTTACATTAGATCCTTTGGCAAATGACATTTCAGCCGACTGTCAGAAGATCGGAAAGTCCTGAGGAGTATCGACCGACATTGGAGAGACTGAGTACGGACGCGGAGTATACGTTTGCCAGGACGGACAGTACAAATGGAATTGCAAGACGTGGACAACAAGTCGGATGATAAGTATATATCCACTCGACTACACTTACGTGCAAGAAATCAATGTCGGAGTCAGCGTTGCGTCGCTGTCGAACTGGTGGTCCCACATCCGCCTTGGTGCCGTCAGGTAGAGCGTGAAGGTAGAAACATTTGTTGCCAAAGGGACACTTGCCACGGCCCTTCATGAAGTACTTGCAGTCCTTAGTGCTAATAATCACAGAAGAAAGAATCATGTAATTCTTAACAAGATCATCAATGAAATGTATCATAGTCGTAAAAGATTATCTTACCTGAGTACTCCTTTGTAATCCATAATGAGTTTTTCTTTTTCTTCCTTCGTATCGACCCAGTACATACTGGGACAAACGAAGTCGGAAGTGACACGACACTCGGGACAGGCTCTGATGATTTTATTATCGAACTGCGTGGCCTGCCTCCACTTTCTTATACAGGTTAGACAGAAACAGTGGTTGCAGTTTGGTAAGATGCCGAACCTTTGTTCCCGCGTTGACTTCTCCATTATTACCTCGAAGCAAACGCCGCATGACTTTTCTTGACTTCGCTGTATGGCAAACGAGAGTTCCATGTCGACCTCGTGTTGCTTGACGCAAGCCTGTAAGGAATAGAATTAAGGGTGAAAATCATGATAGTAGATGTCTCAATCAATAATGTCACCTGCCTCGATCAGAGGCAGTGAGTGCAGGTACAGTAAGTGAATTAATATTATTGGGATTTGAAAAATAAGTTGGAATGTATTCGTACGTTTGTGTGTTTCTTCCGTTCCTCTTCATTGTGCGGATGAAGTGCAGCACGACCGCACAGTTCGCATATGTCACCATGTACATATGTACAATTTGGTTTTTTACATATGCCACTGGCTTCTGCGTAGGGACAAAGCGGCTCCGACGCTGGATTTACTGCCTGTCCAGTAGGTTTAACAGCCTGAGCATAGGAGACTGGTGCTGATGTTGTTGCGGATGTAGTCGAGTTCTCGGCTGTCGATGAAGACGAGGCAGCTGACGTTGACAGTGGTACGAACTCTGGAGCGTTCACCCATTCCTCAGCCAGTCGTGGAACGTCCTTACTGTACACACATAATTATAGATTTCAATATATTTGACCTAGGATAGAGTAGATTCTCGCCTAAAACTTTCATTCATCGGTAATATTGACCTTTCCAGATGTTAAAATACGTATTAATATACGCATTGACGTATACCATATACCAAGGTGACGAGTAATGAGACGTTAACGTTGCGACATACATCTTTTCCGAAACCGAAGCAGAAGAGATACCGGAAGTGTGAGGCTCGAAAGACGAAGTCTCGGCCGTGCCTGGGCTGGAATTCTCGGCAGTGATGTGCTTGAACCGGCATCGGTCGCCGAACTTGCATATCCCTTGCCTGAAGAAATGACAGGCAGCCATAGAGGCAGCAGTTACAGTTGACATAGCCTCCGTTTCGATGCTAGAACCACCCTCACGTCTTGTTTCTTGCACATGACGATACTGGCAGTTACTTCCTTCTCTGCATATACCATTTTTAAAATACCTTAAATAAAAACAAAGTGTGTCAGTATATGCAAATTGTCGAAAACAAGTTGTATGCCAACATGCAAAGAAAATACTTGTCAACCTAAAACCAAGAGTTATATTTAAGAGAGCAAAGGTCAATTGTTAACTTTCAGAAAACTTCAATGTCACCTTCCCCTTTCAATCATTGTGAACTACTTTTAAATGCTTGGAACCAGAATATAAGACACTGTAAATTTTTAACTGCTCATTATGTGTCAAAAAAAACCTTAACAGCATTAATGCTATTCGTAAAGGTACATTTATTTAACTATTAGTTGCTGCATAGTAACCACCATTTTTTTTTTTCTTGTAAGCAACATTAATACATAATTTAAAGTATGTTAAACTTGAAAAGAATACAAATAACTAGCCAATGACATTCGACATAGCATTATCGCAATATAGATATACGGAAGGTTCCTTTATTTCGAAGCACCCTGTACATAAATGCAAGCAGTGCAAAACTGCCATGTCAATATTTACACTGCCAAAAATGTTGACGTTTGGTACACAACTACTTCGTAATGTTTTGGATACAACTTAAATCCTCAACACCATCTTCCCCCGAGAACATAGCAAGTCTGGGATGCAAAGTTTCAGGAGTCATTAACGATCCATCTTCGTTAATAATTAAAAGAACTAATTATTCTCACCGGCAAGGGACGCTCCGTGTCCAAACGTCGGCCATTTTCTTAAAGATCCCGTCGTAACAATGGTACGGCGCGCACTCTCAGAACCCTGAGTTTTAAGCTCAAGTATGAGCAATCCTAGGAGCACTTCCCAAAGGAGGAATCCCTTCGTTATTAGGAAACCTGGGTGGCAACTGAATATGTTATCAAGACAACTTTACCGCATGCACGGCCTTTTCTTCGCCTCGCCCCGTACTCCCGTTTTTATTCTCTCAGCACAAACCACGCGCTTTCAGCTTAACCGTCGCTCCGAAACTGCTAGCAAAACGACGATTCCTTCACTCCCGTTGTACGGTTGAAAAAAAAACATCCGTGAATACCCACTAGTTGGTCATCCTGTTTATTAAAACAGGTTATGCAGGTGACTAGTAGTGTCATCTAGGAGGCGCTATTTTCAAAGGACTTTAATGCAGCTATTCCATTATCTCGTTTAACTTGTAACAAGATATTCTTTTTCGAAATTTTAGTGTTTCTCATAGGCAAGATTTAGCAGTACAAACTATAGTTATATGCCAAAATGTTTCTCGAAATGGCATGAAATATTTTGAAGCAGTCTGGCAGCCATTTTTCTTCTGCGCAGTATTATGAGCACCATCTACTAAGGAGCTTATGCGTTACGATTACAGGGTGAAATCTGTCAGTTCTCTCGAATCGATGGTAGTAGGAATAATCTGAGTGAACACTCCAACCTCGAAAATGGAGCTTATCACGTTTGTGGTTGCACACGGTCTGAATTGAAATTCATCTTGTGATACTGAGAAATTAAACTTTAACAAGACTGTAATAGAGGAGACGTCGTACTTGGTGATTCCGTGCGTGGATTACTACGTGACTTTAATTAAATTTCGAGTTGACATCGAAGTTGTTTGCACGCAAACTGGCGAAAGTGACGTAAATTTGTAATGATTGAAAGGAAGCTTACTGAGCGATTGGTAGCCTTTCGAAATGAATTGCAATGGAAGGCCGTCGTGCGGTGGTGAACGCGGATCAGACGCCCCCATGGATAGCAAAACGATCATCACCTGTGAGCTTGTTATCCGACAATTACTTTGTTTTAACCTGCTCTTACCAATGACGTTTCATACTTGTCATTGTTATTGATGCTCTTCGACAGACAGTCAATCTTCATATCAATTTTCTCTGCTTTTTTTTCTCCTTTTAATCATAGTGATTGGGATCATGACCTCTTCGCATGAGTTGGCCCCTATGGAGCTCAATCATTGATACGTCTTGAATTCTTTCTGCTGGATCTTTTTATAGATATATTTTTTAAACTTATGGTTTTGAACTTTTGCTATTAATTTTTTATATTTCTGTTTGTTAATATTAATCATTTGCCAGGCAATAATTCTTATGGCATCGTATGGCATTTCTCTTTCGTCCAATTAGGGTAATTGGGATCATGATCTCACTGTAATGCATTACTTTCTCTGAAGTGGTTCAATTAAATTAATAAATGTCAGCTAATTAATAGTGAAAATTATATCAAAGTAGTGTAGGAAATAATAAATTGTTGTTTAAGAAACTTTTGTGTTTGTTACTTCTAACTTAAGTCATGAGAACTGTATTCTTAAGGATTATTATATGTATTGTTATTACTTTAGATGCTGGAGATAAGGAATTATTTGCCACTTTGGAAAATTCTCTGGTACAAGCTCTTCCTACAGATTCATACGAATGGAGAAGATCCTTTGGTCGGCCAGTTGAGGATGTTTATGTGAATGCAACATTTGTTCCATTTTCCAAAGATATTTTGCCTACGCAAAAAGATTGGCATTTAATTAAACAACCTATATTGCATATCTATTGGAGCGAATGCTGTGTAAGTGTACGATAATATATCTCATAATTAAAATAAGTAAAGAAATATTATACAATCTTACGTCTTTCTGTCAAAAAATTAGGACGTTGATGTTTATAAAACATCAGTGAAAGATGACATAGATGCTTGGCTTAAAACATTGGGGCAATATCAGGTCCAAGACTGGATGATTGTTTTGGTAGAAACTTACGATATAAAAAAAAGTAACAAATTACTCCCTAGAACTACAGTATTAGATAAAATTCGTAGTGATTTTGCTTCAAAGCAAGCAGACAGGTAATCCTACACTCTGTCATACTATGTAAAAGTATTTAATTAACACATTCCTCTAATTGAGCATATCTTACATATAACTGTTGTAACAATGCAAATTAAGATATTTGTCAACTTCCTATATTCAAATCTTGCAAAGATATGAATATCCTTAAACTAATTGGACTGGCTGAAACTCATATATTCTAATAATAATTTAGGTGCTTGTCCATAATAAATCCAATTAAGTCTGAATCACGTTCAGCCGAATCATGGAGAGGTTTAATATCTCGAATTCGGTATTTAGTGCTTACTGCCTACGATAAGACACTTTTACGCTTCGAAGAAGTAATACGTGAGCAAAGGGAAAGACGAAATCAGCCAGGCTGGAACTTTTGTCATTATTTTCTTTTACAGGTAGTTCAATCTTTTATTAATAATTAGGCCTTATGTGGCTCCATTATCATGCAGCTCTCTTTAAATTATGTATGAATATTTAGGAAGAACTTGCATTCGTACTGGAAATGTTAGGATTGTACAGCGAAGCACTGGTCCAGTACGATGAATTAGATGCTCTCTTTACACAGTTTGTGCTTAATTCTAACGTAGGAGGTATGTTCTGTATCTTACATAAAAATATCTTCTAAATTTCACTGTTTAATATCATTATTCATTTTTCTATAATATCAAATACAGATACTCCAGCGTGGTTAAGTTCTTTCCAAAGTCCTCTTAACAACTGGATGGGTGTAAATTTGGACAATACTGTGGACCATAATTTAAGACTTCTATTGGCTGAATGCAAAGCATCATTACTCGATCTTCGAAGTTACTTATTCAGTAGACAATGTGCCATGCTACTTCTTCTTCACAAGCCCTGGGAGGTACGTTTACAAAAGCACAAGATTCTACGCAAAGAATAACAACACCCATAATATAACCACAGGTTGCCCAGAGGTGTTTATCGTTTGTATATAATACATTAAGCGAGTTACGAATGTTGGAAGTTCAAAGGCCAGAAGGCGCAGTTGAGTGCTGGGCATTTCTCTGCGCACTGGAAGTGATACAGGCTTGTCAACTATCGAATTTAAATACAGAAAATGGACAAGAACAATTAGATCTCTGCTCTTTACATACTGCTAGTTTATGGGCCCTAGCAAACGATAAGGTAAGCCCATCAGTATTGAATATCAATATTAAATTAATGAAGTGGTACATTATCATTAAATTATTCTATTACAAAATAATGTATTTCAGTTAGGAGACTTGGGAAGGTTGTGCGGTCTTATGCCTGGTAACGAATTGAGCAGCGAGCAACTGCATACGGTGGTTTACCTAATTGCAGGAATGGGAGATTCTGAACTTCAAGTACCAGGAAAATTAACTCCAACTGATAAACTAAAGGAAGCGCTCTCTTCTAAAGAAGCATTTAAAAAACAATATCTTGAGCACGCCGAGTTGGCAATGGGTACCTATAAACATGTTGGCCGTATAAGGTCAGCCAGATTGATAGGCAAGGAGCTGGCTAGATTTTATAGCGAGCTGGGAGAATATCACAAGGCTGTAATATTTCTCTCAGATGCTTTAAAAACGTATACCGACGAAGGATGGTATCAGTTAGCAGCGCAGACACAATTAGAACTTGCTCAGTGCTATAAAAGAATGGATGACGTTGAGAAATACGTTAAAGTTTGCGCCGCCATCGCCAGCACCGGGTCCTTACACGTCACTGTACGCAGTAGCTACTTCGAAGAGATGCTTGCTTACATGAAAATGTTAAATGCACCTCAGCCATTACTTACCGACCTGGCAGATAGTTTCACGATACTCAGTATAGAAGTGAATGTTACAGACAAAGTGATACAAGACTGTGTAGTTAGTGTGGAAGTGATTGTAAAAAGTTTACTACCAAGGGATATTAAATGTAGTTGTGCTGCGATATCTGTTGAGGAAATCAAGAAGCCATCGCAGCCATTAAACAAGAGAAAAGGAGCTAAGGTTACCGATGAGCCTCAGATTGAACTGTAAGTAATTTGTGAAATTCCATGGATATGTTTGGGACAAATACAATCTTTATATCGATGATATATTTCAGGCTATCTAAATGTACTATCGATGATATGAAACCACCTGATCCGAGCTTGATACATTTACCCGTTTATTCGTACTTAGATTACAAGCAAAATAAAAGTCTTGGGTCAGCTCGTGTCATTAATAAATCCACTAAACCAATCGTTAAACGTTCAGACAGTGCGAAGCACAGAAAACCTTCCATAAACGTAAAGGGTGATTTTACAAATGCCTTGACATGCACAGAATTTATATTAAAACCTGGTAATAATAAGTTTACATTGACCAGGCTAGTAGATCTACCAGGAATCTACAAAGTTGGTCAGTTGTCACTCATTGTTGAAAGAAAACTGGAGTTTCTATCACCCATTCTAAACCCACGATTATGTTATGAAGTTGCTAAGACACAGCCAACTATCTTTTTGAAATGTGGTCGAGATCTTTTAGCTGGTCTTACACAAGATTTAGAATTAACAATATCAAGTGGTAGTGTCAAGATAACCGAAAATGCGAAATTGAAATTACGTTCGTCAAGAGGATTGGCATTCCAATCTTCCAAGAATGGAAATCTCATGGCCAGAGAAATGGATATCAATTTAGCTCCGTGTGAACCTTTTCAAACAACGAAAATAGAGTTAAAAGTTTTGGCAGAGCTTCCACCAAAAAAAGATTCCTCGTCCATAGAACACATGGTAACTATAATTACTCTCTTCGTAGAAGCAAACACAGACTATCTTGTAATTATAGTATTAACATTTTTCAGCTGAGTGTACAGTGTCCATGGGATGCGGAAGAGAATATACCTTTACACTTTGCTCCTCCATTTATGTCAGACATGAAACTGCATACTGCCGAACGAAGAAAGTTTATTCAAATTATCGTAACTGGTCTGACTGGTCAATTATTGCAATTAACAGAGCCTCAGCTAACGACAAGTGCATCCATGGATATCAGTTTCAAAAGCTTAAATCCTGTGGCTGGACAGAAACTTGTAATTGGCAATGGTATGAACGTGTCATTTATGTGGGAATTGGAGATTGGCAAAGATGAAAAATCCTTAATGCCCATCAAGACTCATTTCTCCGTGAAATATGTACCAGTCAGTAATAAAGAATGCTCGGAAGAACTCAGCGGGGACGATGATCCACTTCATATTCACAAGCTTGAAAAAATGGAGGAGGCTAGCAACGTGTATCGATGTAACTTTGACGTCGTGGATTACGTGGTAAGAAAAAAAATCCACTATAATGACTCATCGGATTGTCTAACTGAAAGACTGCAGAAATTTTTGTGTGATTGAGAAACATTATAACGCTCGTTACAAAACTTAAAAAAAATGACTCAATTAATTTCAACTTGGTCAAAATTGCATGTTTTTTCTATATTCTTCTTTTTTAGTTTAGATACAGATAATATTAGGAAATGAGAACTAGCATCTACTGCATAACATATCAGTTTTTGATTATCCGTTAACTTGATCTTGGAATAATAATTTTTGCAGACTTTGTTCGTAGTATCGTCGAAGGTGGAAGCCAGTGGAAGCGGAGGAGAATTTTGCCGTGCTGGCAGCATGTGCCACCTTTGTCTCACAGTGACTCGCATGTTACCTAATTCCAATCCAAATCCTCCACCTCAACTAATGTATGAGGTTTTGGCCGATCAGACCATGTGGGCTGTGTGTGGACGTACGGCAGGCATTGTGTCTTTGGAGACAGTCGAGAAACAAAGTGTCACGTTAGACGTGATGCCTTTAACGAGCGGTTACTTGCCACTTCCTGTTGTTAGATTATCACGTTATATACCCGCGGCCGAATTAAAAAATGGTAAGTTCCAAAAGGATTGGTACATCTAGACCGAAATTGTATATTAACATTTGTCAATAGTAAACTTTTGAGAACATAAAAAATATCCTTGAGTATACTGATCAATTTTAAACGTTATTTATTTTTATTTGACCAGTTGCAATTCATTTGAATTATCGCAATTGTTGCTTACTTTAGTTTCTGTTTTAATTTTTTGTTTCAGACACCAATCGCAAATGCGAGGTAGTGACTGGGCCAAGACTCGAGCCCTTCAGTCCGGGTCAAGTGTACAATGCGAGTAAAGGTCAACAAGTTCACGTATTACCAGCAGCACCCTTGGAAGCCAATTGATCGCTTCACTACAGTGTGGTAAATTAACCTTAAATAGTTATCTTATCACAGGCAAATTGATGCACAAAACATTATTTGGTCTTCCCTCAAGCGCAATTTTTCTATAGTCTCCTGAACTATTGATTTCTTAATAAGTTGTCCGATCTCTGCAACCTTTTGCTTTTGGAAAGATAGTACGGTCCACGTTCTGCCATGAGAAACCAACTGATAATACAATATTTATATACTATATGTAAAGAGCAAGAGTTCAAAATTAAAGCGACGTGATAAGAACGGAGAAAAGCAAAAGTCAAGAAACAAGAAAATTGTACGTCTTGCGGTGGAACATCCGCCTCCTTCTGTATCGCTAGTTCCTTTTTGCAGAACAGGGTCCACCGATGATTTTACCATGGGAATGTTTAACGAAAGATCATCGTTTAAGACAGTTCGAAAATTTATTTACAGAATTTTGCCTTTCTACGATTCACGTAATTTATGAAAAATCTACTTAATCGGTCAATTACAATTTTGTACTTAGATCTTGAAAAACGCATAAGAATATTGATTGACGAATATTTCTTTCTCGAGCTGTCTAAGCTGATGATGGATGAATATTGAAGATGCAAAGTGACTTGTTGAATATCCATTAGAACAATCGTTATATGCATTCGAATATACATTCATTCGATTTGCTAATGGGACATTCAATTGCGATATGAGACATAGTGAAAGAACAAAGCATACAACATAGTCATCAATAATTATTCTACTTAATAAAACATTGAGCGACTGATACTGATAATCGAATACCGGATTATAAGATAGATATTTTGTTAACGTTGCCATGTAGCCTAATATGTAACTACGTTATTCTTTAGGTGATTGGGGCTGCCTCAGCCTTTATTGTAAATAGGTAATGACACAATAATACTCAAAAGCTGGCATTTGTATTCGCGGATCGTAAGGGTGGTTCAGAGAGAACGTTTTTAGCATTTTCAATAGAATTATTAGTCGGTAATTACTCTTACGTTGTATAAAGTTAATATCACTTTGGTAAGTTTAATTGGCCAATTAGATTTTGAATTGATAGTGGGGTGTACGATATACCATGAGAATGATGAATAACACTTTGAAACTTCCACAGCTTCTTCATTTGCCAATTTGTACATACGTATAATATTGTCAAACTCTGAGCCATGCTTTTGTATATATACAGATGTATTTCATCTGTGATGTTAGATTACACACACGCCTTTTTTTTGTATGTTAAATCTTGAATAACACACATTCTTCCTTATGGGATGATTTGGCAAATCTATGATACACTATGGATCTGTATTCATAAATATTTAAAATGTATACAAGTCCTACAAAGAATAATATATTGAATACAGAAAACAGTAATAGAACGTGACAATTAAATGTGAATTAAACGTGCATAATGTAATATCAATTTCAATGATAATTGCCAATATTTCTTAGAGCATACGTTAAACATCACATTAACAGAATAATCAATTCATTCGTTACATCCGCATCCTATTATTACATTGATTACCTTGAATGATACGTAAACCTTATATTCATTAATGGAAAGATTGAAGAGAATTCTGTGCAAGTAATTATCAAATACTATAATTTCAGGAATCATGTACGTATATCTTATTTCCATTTTATTCACCGTCCATCAAACTATTTGCAGGTACAGACACAATGTCGCTATAAATATGTAATAAAAGAATTAACATTAATTTTGTATTGCGGTGCTGCTTCTGCTAATTGCAATGATACAGTGATAATATTAATCACGCATATAAAATGTCCTAATCATTCTATATACCAGTAATATTAAAAATATCATACATTCGATCAGCTATATTGATTGTGTGGAAATTCTAAGGATTTTACGTAATGTCTTCGGCGAATTAATTATTGAATGCAATAATTGAAATAGGTATTCTCAATCTTGAGAGTGCCTTTGATGCTCCATTAATATAAAAAATATACTTTCGATGATGCCTCTCATCTCTATGAATTGTATTATCAGAATTATACCAGTGCGTACGAGTAATATTATCTGACACTGTATATAATGTCTTGTGGTCTGTGTGAACGTGCCTTAAAAATCTATCAGCTTCGTCGCAGCTCAAAATTTAATGAAACATTGGATCGAACAGTATTTGCATACTGTGAAGTATTGCAAGGCATGCTATTTATAACTGTGTTATGCTGTTAGGAGAGACACATTCTTATGGACGAAATTTCTATTACTGTGAAAGCATTGCATTGTTTCAGAGTGAACATGAAAATACTTGAGAAATATTTTTGCAAGTATTGTAACCGACTTAAAAACTAATTACCTATATTATAAAGAAAAAACACTGTACGACCTGCAAAAATCCTAAATGAAATAATAGAATTATAAGTGATTAGATTGGTTCGATCATTCGTAAGTACAAGTATTGTTTTGTTATTATAAGAAAGTCTTGTTTAATACATATAGTTTATTCTTTTCTACTGTCGAGTCCATGATAAGTATTCAGATGATTCAAATTTTCATTATATATAATTGTTAGCGCTATTATGATCATCACGAATACAGTTCTACGTTGTTGTCTGATTTGCTAATAAATTAACTGGATTTGTATTGTTTCTACGGTCCTGCTTATATATAAGAATATATATTTCTGCATCGCTATAAGACAGTTGTGTATATACTTACTGTACTGAAATATGTAAATCTTGTTGTAATCCTGATTATTAGGTTCTATTGCTGACAGAAAAAATAGGGTGTATCATTTAATAAAAGAACCATATTATTGAAATAGCTGTTTGAATTGTTAAAGACAACTTGACCATTATTAGGCATATGTAATTCTAATATAGCAAGCACTTATGTGAAATTAGCATCTGCGTAAGGTATATGTACATGAGACAATTGCAGCCCTGGAAAAAATCTCAAGTGTGTTATCCATGCATATACGTACCTATAAATTGAATTAAAATTATAATCTAAAATGAGTATCTGCATTGTTTATTTTATTATTTGTCAGTAGACTGTTGTAAATGGAAACAAGACATGCCGATAAAGCACCATCTTGACTAGCATTACTAAGAGCCCGCATTGTAGTATATAAATATTAAATGAAAATATTGAAAAGGTATTTATGATAATAATTCATTTAAATCCAAATGATAACCGAGTGGTAATATTAAAATATTTTAATCATGTAAATCTCCTAGTTTACAGTTCTCTGACACTCAATGCGATACAAAAATTGGCTATATGCTATGTTGTAATTAATGAAAGATATTTTTTAATACGTAGGCATAGGTTGTTGTGTAAGTAACAATCCAAATCTTCTCTTTATCGTGATGCGTTCCCTAGAGAATTTGTCTTCCGGTGAGAAACGAGCTGAAATATTTAATATAAATAATTATACATACTACTCCAAAATACATTGAAACTTATAGAAAATGTAAGATTTTTAAAATATAACCAACCAGGATGTGCCGAGAGTGTGGGTTTTCCATTTGGATCAACTTTCTGCAAAAATAACAATTTAACATTGATAAATAATTATTATCCACGTGGGAATAACCAGGAAAATACAATACTATTCATGCTATTAATATCAAATACCTTGAGCGTATATACACGATCTCCATTTTCGTTCAGATAGTACATAAGATACATGTTTCTGATTCTTTCTGACTGGTATTCCAAATATAATGTTAATAATTTACTATCAATATATGAAATTTAGTACCGTTGAGGTTATGCGATAGGCAGCGTCAGCCCACCAGCTGATAATACAGATCAGTATACTGAACACAACCAAAGCCAGCTGCACACAACTGATCGTCAGACATTGGCGTCATCAGTCATGATCACGAGTACAAACTGGTATCAAAGAAAGGATCCCTTGTCCTCGGTTGTTTGTGTACTCCCACTGATCATTACGCGTTTTAGTACAATAAACTGTTAGAAAAGTGCGAATGGTACTGCAGCTGTACGTGCATAAATACGTAAAAGGATTGTGTTCATTTCTCCATATGTCAGTAACGTATCTTTCTGATGTGGGATATCTTATTCCACAATGGCCTAATTGAAACTGAAGTTACAGAATCAAACAGTGAACTTTTAGTGTTTGGCTGCAGACCTTAGATTTGTCATCTATAGGATAACGTCGTAGATCTAGTTTCCGTCGTAGATTAACAGCTTGAAAAGATGGCAGAAACAGATACAGGGACTAGAAGAGATGTTGGTCTTCATAACAATGGCCTTGGAAGTAACTCCTGGAGCCAGGCTCCGGATAGTCCCGATGATGATGACAAGGGACTTCTCGATATCAATGTATTAGAGTCAAGGTTAGTAGAAAATTATCCTGGATAAATAGTTGGAGTATTTCAACGATCTATGATTACAGCGAGCAGAGAGTGAGTCCAACCTGTCATAATCGACACCAATATGAAGCTACTAGCTATGCCGAAGACAAGATGAGGCGGAGACTTAGATTCTTCTTCATGAATCCTATAGAGAAGTGGCAAGCCAAACGAAGATTTCCATATAAATTTATTGTTCAAGTAGTCAAGATACTGCTTGTTACTGTCCAGCTTTGTCTATTCGCTCATAATAATTACATGCATGTGAATTACACTTGGGACAATCGGATTACGTTTTCTCATCTGTTTTTAAGAGGATGGGATGCGACGCAGGAGGTATGTTGAGATCTTTAACACTAATATAGATGCCCTATTATTATTTGATTTTGCACTGTATAAAAGTAAAACTCATCAACTCGACTGCATAATTAAGAAATTTTATCTTCTAAAGAAAATGCAGTCTCTTTTCGTTAATATAAACTTAATAAAACCGTCTCAGGTTACTTAAAATCATGGGCATTATATTATCGCAGTTTAATAGTCATACGAATTGTATGACATGGACGAATCATATCTAATCTCTTTTCCAGGTACCGGCATACCCTCCAGCAACTGGTCCACTTGCATTATACAAACAGGATGAGTTTTACGAAACTATCGATTACGCCTTGGATGGTTACTACAATCTTAGTAACGCTATCGGACCTTATTCATACATCGCTGAAGATAACTCAGTAGGTCCCGTAGTACTATGCTTATATCACTACAAGGAAGGTATTATATTCGGCTTTAACGAAAGTTACGTTTTTAATAATGAAATCGATAGAACCTGCCTAAATATAACTCATAAATTCAATAACAAATTTACGTCGAAAGGATTCTTAAAGGGGAAAGATGTTCAGATAAACTTTACTGCGCTGGTTGAAGCGACTTTGAATTTCGCTGTGAAAACTGTTAACTTAAAGGCCGCTGGCCCGATAACTCCGCCAGATTGTTATCAGTTCAATATCACAATTGATTTTGATAATCAAGATCACGACGGGCAAATGCTTCTGTCTCTAGATGCCGAGCCTAAGAGACTTCAGTGTAAAGGAGACACCCAGTATATTACTGACAATCAAATTGAATCAGCTCTGCGAACGGCCTTAAATCTATTCGTTATACTAATCTGTACGATTTCCCTTGCCTTATGCTCAAGAGCAATCTATAGAGCTCAATTACTTAAGTTCGAGACAATGAATTTCTTTAAGAAGACTTATGGCAAGGTCCTCAGCGTAGAAGGAAGATTAGAATTTTTAAATTTCTGGTACATCATGATTATAATTAATGATCTTCTAATTATCTTCGGTTCGGCCATTAAGGAACAGATTGAAAGGAAGCAATACGGTAGCGACCAATGGAATATTTGTAGCATGTTTCTTGGCACTGGAAATCTCTTAGTGTGGTTTGGCGTTTTACGATACCTTGGATTTTTCAAAACTTATAACGTCGTCATTTTAACTTTGAAAAAAGCAGCACCAAAGGTCGCGAGATTCCTAATCTGCGCTATTCTCATTTATGCGGGTTTCACGTTCTGCGGCTGGTTGATTCTTGGACCATATCACATGAAATTTAGATCCCTTGCCACGACATCCGAGTGTCTCTTTGCTCTTATCAATGGCGATGACATGTTCGCCACGTTTTCTATGACGTCTTTCAAGTCTCCCATGCTGTGGTGGTATTCAAGAATTTATTTGTACACATTCATTTCACTTTATATATACGTTGTTCTCAGTTTATTCATATCTGTAATAATGGATGCTTACGATACCATAAAATTGTATTATCGTGACGGCTTTCCAAAGAATGATTTGCAAGCATTCGTTGCTGTCTGCACCGATGAAGCTTCTAGTGGGATTTACAGACAGGAATCTGAATCCAGTAACTTTTCTGAGATCTTTGATAGGTTTTGCTGCTGTCGAAAAAGGCCCTACGCATCATTCGATGCCTCGAACAGCACCTGCAGCACAAAGTCTGAACAGGCCTGTGGTGGTGCAATCTGTATATAGACCATTCAGGATGCATGGATCAATAATTAGGAATTATGGAGCAATATTAGAAACTGCCCTCTGATTATGACGTAACGTTGTATCCTTATTTTTTTATTGCGATATTATGTTATACAGTTATTGGTATTCATAGATTATTCACCCTCAAGCTAACATCATTGGTCCATGATATTCTACGAAGAATGAAAGATTCATTCTTTATAAGGGGTACAATACAGTTTGATAATTGCCATTCGATTATTTCTTACATGATTCAAACTTTATCCTATGAGCAATTTGCAATATAATATTCGCAGACTCAAAAACTGATAGTGCTGCTTTGATTTATGGATTTTTTAATGTGGGCGGCTAGATCAACTTTATCCATTATTACTTGTTTTATATATGATATCGGTAATATCATCTAATAATGAAAATGCTAGGAATACTCTTACTGAAGTTTTTTGTTGGCACAAAATATTCTAATGTTTGCATTTAACGTTCACTGAACATAGAGTTAAATTGTTAATATTAGCAGTCTTTGCTCTTTGTGTTCTATGTTTTTGCAGAAATTATTGTCTGATTTGTATAATTAACTAAAGTCTTGCTCATTGTAACAAAGATTATTTGTTAGGAAGTTACAAAATTGTAACAAAATAAAAGACATAATTTTTGTTATAAAGAATAAATGGGCCAAGATTAATAAAAATTTCAATGTTAATTTTTAACATCCTGCGAGTCATGTTATATGCATCATATATAGATGTGTTCATAGTATTGCTCATTGATATGTTTATAGTGTAATTTTTTATTTATTAAAAATTAGGTATTATATTTAGATAATGTTATAAAATAAAATATTAATGGCAAATATTATTCCATGTGTAACCAATTATTAAGTCTATATAAATAGGCAAAAATAACATTGTATTGTATATGTAAAATGGAGCTATATCTATGCAAGAATATTTTTAAATAAGATAGCATACCGTTCTGTCGATACATATTTTCATAATATGATAAATGTTCCCTAAGAAAATCCATTACACTGTATGCGGTACATTATAGCAAAATATAAACAAGTAACATAAGTAATTTCGATGATATTTGTACCAAAGAAACAGGCTTATGTAAAGATCCATATATTTATATTGTATATATATATAAAATATAATAAATATTTTTATGTCAGTCCTTTCATTATTCCGAATTCATTACCTCTAATCAGTGACAATTAATATTCAAGGCAATGCATAGCAAATACAGTATTAACTCAATGCTCCTTCTCACTAAGGAAATGCATTGTACGAGTTGCATGTCAAAGTGAAAAAATAAAGGAATCAATATACAGAAGAGATTAAAATTCGGAATCAATCTCACCAACCTCCAAAGCCGCTTACGGAATTTTGTAAAGGTATTTAATTCGATGAGTTTTCATCAGTCACATTCTACAATAATACTTTGTCGTTGGTGTTGAAATTCACAAAAAATGTCTACTATGACTAGAATTGAAGGATCTGGAAGTTACGGGTGAAATCAGCCATTGAGCCTGCATCAAGAGCAGTCAAGAGTGGCCAAGAGGCTCAAGAGTGATTTTACTGCAGTGCCAACACTGACGCAAGTGCATTGTTTACATAGAAGCTGTCAAAATGAAAGACGCTACCGGAGTGCGAAATACAGACTTGATTGAACAATGAAAATATTGTCGAGTGATTGTACAGGGAAAGAGAAAAGTTAACGTCAGGTTGAGGTGGACAAGCGTACTCTCTTTCTAGGATAATAACAGTCGCGAAACGAGCCATTATATTTTTATATTAAGCACGACGAGCAACGACCATGCCGAGTGCGCGAACGAACAAAGGCGAGCAGGGAATATGCTTTCCTCAACGAGAAGCATCAACGAGCGAGCACAGTATTTCCAGTATGGTTTCGAATATTTCTAATTCGCAAGACGAAAA
Source organism: Hartigia nigra (assembly GCA_031001745.1). Classification (NCBI taxonomy): domain Eukaryota; kingdom Metazoa; phylum Arthropoda; class Insecta; order Hymenoptera; family Cephidae; genus Hartigia; species Hartigia nigra. The sequence goes on from JARPRG010000538.1 coordinate 330,784, forward strand.
CTTTCGGGTGCCTAAACATGCTGAGAGCAGTCTTAAAGTTATGGAAGAATATTTGCACAAAGAGCAACTAACGGATGTTACTCTGATTGCAGGTGGGAGCAATGTCTTTATAAATAATTACTCAGCTGTATGATCTACGTGACTTTGTTTGCATATATTTTTTTTGTGCTTTTGTGGTTCTGTAATGAGAAACGTGGGGGAACTTTGTATGCCAACAGGAGATAGACGTTTTCCAGCTCATCGGCTGGTTCTCAGTGCTGGTTCGGAATACTTTGCTGCTATGTTTACTAGTTCCTTGAGAGAATCTGGTCAAACCGAAGTAGAATTGATGGAAGTTGATGCCGATGCTCTGTGGGCTTTGGTTCGATATTGTTATACTGGTAATTAAATACTCTCTGTGTCTTTCAGGGTTCTTTCGTTTCTCTAATATCATGAATATTTTTCTCTGTTTAGGATGTATAGAGTTAAGGGAGGATAGCGTGGAAACTCTTCTAGCAACTGCATGTCTTTTACAATTAAATCCAGTCGTCAAGGCTTGCTGTCAGTTTCTTATACAGCAACTTCATCCGAGCAATTGTCTAGGAATACGAATGTTTGCTGATACGCAAGGATGTGCTCATTTATTAAGTGTAGCGCATGCTTATACTACGGAACATTTTATGGAGGTAACGAGAAATCAGGAGTTTCTGCTACTCACTGCTAATGAAGTTGCTAAGTTGTTGGAATCGGAAGATCTAAATGTTCCATCGGAAGAAACGATATTTCAAGTATGACATATTTTATCAATGATTAACTACTATATCTGAAGTGTCCAAATAAAATTTCAATTATTTTGCTCCATTCATCAGGCTTTAATAACATGGCTCGAGCATGATCCAGAAAATAGAAGCAAGGACGCAAGTAAATTATTAGGATTAGTCAAATTGCCATTACTTTCACCTGCAGTAAGTGAATTCAATATTTACTGATCAGAAAAAAAAAAAAACACATATCATATTATACAATATTTACTTCAAAACAGTTCATAGCGGACCATATAAAGAATAATGAAATCTTTCAAGATCAAAGAGCCGCAAAAGATCTAGTAATAGAGGGTTTGATGTATCACCTTTTGCCAGAGCGTATACCAATTTTAAATTCAGGTCGTACCAGGCCAAGAAAAGCAACAGTAGGACAATTGTTAGCTGTTGGAGGAATGGATGCGAACAAAGGTATCTTTGTTTGTTGTCTTCGCTAACTGAATTAGTAAGAGGAACAAATCATACATATATTTTTCTTTCACAGGTGCTACGTCTATAGATGCATTTTCATTACGTGATAACTCTTGGAAGTATTTGGCTAGTATGAGTGGTAGGAGGCTTCAATTTGGTGCGGCTGTCGTTGAGAAAAAATTAGTCGTTGCTGGTGGTCGCGATGGGTTGAAGACTCTTAATACTGTTGAATGTTTCGATTTTACTACATTGACCTGGAGCATCTTACCGCCAATGATTATTCATAGACACGGTTTAGGAGTAGCAGTCTTAGGAGGACCCCTTTACGCAGTCGGTGGTCATGACGGCTGGAGCTTCTTAAACACCGTCGAAAGATGGGATCCTTTAACGCGACAGTGGAGCCATATTTCTCCAATGTCTGCACAAAGATCTACCGTCGGAGTAGCCGTGTTAAATAACAAGTAAGAAGACGCATTACTTTTCTTCCAGCAACATTTTCAAAATTAGCCATTGCTCTGGATAAAGCGATTACTCCTGTGAATGATGCAGGCTTTATGCGGTCGGTGGAAGAGATTTAAGTTCTTGCTTAAATACAGTTGAGTGTTACGATCCTTATACGAATAAGTGGACTCCTTGTGCTTCTATGGCGAAAAGACGTGGTGGTGTTGGCGTAGGCGTTTTGAATGGATATCTTTACGCTCTTGGAGGACACGATGCACCAGCTAGCAACCCTAACGCAAGTAGATTCGATTGCGTGGAAAGGTAATTTATCTTGAATAATTGCTTGTATGATTTAATTCGATTTTAATGCATTGTCTTCTTAAATGATGCTGCAGATATGATCCAAGAAACGATAAATGGACCATGGTAGCACCAATGAGTGTTGCTCGTGATGCCGTTGGAGTCTGTCTGTTAGGTGATCGTTTGCTAGCGATTGGTGGGTACGATGGTCAACAATATCTTACTCTTGTCGAAGCATATGACCCTCATCTTGATGAATGGCAGCAGGTAAGTTTAGTTGAAGCATAGATATAGTAGTAAATTTGTAATATAATAGAAATATTGTTTTAAGCTGGCGCCTTTGAAAACTGGACGTGCTGGCCCTTGTGTAGTAGTGAAAAATACTATTGGATCAGCCTGAATCCTGTCAGAAATGAGGTATCTTCGATATAGGATATATTAGCTAGATACGAAAAATTGGAATATGTAGATCTCGAATGTGGGACATAGAAATGCTCAAAGAAATTAAGAGGATATTACCACTGCCTTTACAGCTTTAGTCTGCTGGGTTTAATTTTTCAAAGTATTGTATCTTTATGCGTCTATTTAGCAAGAAAGACGACTTGGAACACCATTATTAAACAATTGGCTTTAAGAATTTATTATTGATAAGTGTTCAAGATTGGATATTCGAATTGTCTTTTTAGTCATTTTATAGCGACGCGAACTGATGTGCTGTTCATTGTTTTACTTTCCTATTAGAAGAAAATTCAGTAACTTCGTCCAAATACTTATTTTAAGAATTAACATGAGGCTATTTTGGTCGCATTTTATTCGTCGTTATCATTGCTATAGTATTAATCAAAAATTACTACTGTACGTGGTATTTTATATTGTTTTTTAGACTATTTTTACTCTTTCAATTTTTCGTCTTTAATCATTGTTTTATTATAATTTTTATTTCTACGGGAGATTTGGCATTGAAATCGTATATTTTGGAATTATTTGTAAATTTGGAATAACACCTTTTTTACAATACACTGCCAAATGATTAAAACTCTGATAATAAACCCTATGTCAAATGTGAGGTATAATCTTGTCGATGTATTATTAAGTAGGATATTTTACAAAGTACGATTTCTCTTTCATAAAATTTTTATTGATATTTATTAAGAAATTCTCTCACAACGGAGCGTATCGAGAAAAAAAAAACTAATATTCCTTATGCCTTTCGATATTTGCGTACGATTAAAACAAAATACCATTATGTATTCGTTTATATGATGATGTAAATCGTTGAATTTCTTAATCGAATACATATAGTCAATCCATGAGTTAAATGCGAGATCCAGGGAAAGTTTAAATTGAAAATTATAGAGGATGGTCTCTCTAAAAGACATTTTACTCATAGATGGACTATAATTGTTAAAAACATTCCCAAATATTGTATTTTCTATATGTACATAAGGTAGTCTTATCAGAATGGCGCTTGTAAATTTTCATGCGCATTCGATTCTTTAATAAACATTTTATACTTCCATCAAAGCATGCTTTTATCAAATATATTATGCAATTGATATATCACCATTGAGTTATAGGTAAAAATACTGTAAAATCAGTTCTAACTTTATTTATAGGTATCAAATTGTTTCTTGCAGTCAATTAATTCACTTGCCACTGAAAAAAGATAGAAGAAATCAATTATATTTGTGAACCTCCAGTGAATCTCACTCGATTTAACTTACTTTCATCGCTGTCTGTGGATCAGTATTACCAGCTTCTTTTTCACGTTTTTCACGTTCTGCAGCCATTTGCTGTTGTCTTTTGACTGCATCGACATTGCCTATTCCTCTTCGCTCTTCCTCGATACGTCTCTTTTCTGCAGCTTCAACCAGTTGTCGACGTCTTGTTTCCTGTAAAAATCATTACAAGTAAAATATATGCAGTTACTAAGTACAGACTCGGGATATTTATTATCTATAAATTTCATTTTGTTAAGTAAGTTAATATACATGAATCGAAAGTTTTGATACTGCAAAGTATATATATTGGATTGGCAAGTAAATGATTGCGGATTTTGTTGATAGATGATTTTATAAAATCCGGAAACACTTAGTTGCCAACCCAATAGATATGTGGATATTTCATTCCCAATATACAGGAGACAATCAATCAAAAGAACGTAGTAAATATGAAGAAACTCATTATCTTACTGGATCAGGCGTTAAATCTTCATACGATGAGGAATCCCGACAACAACATAATAACGCGCCCATATTTTTTACAGCAATCTAGAGAAAAGTCAAACGTTTACAAGTTTTCTACGTGTTGCTTTAACTAAGAGCTTCGCAATACACAATGACAGATCTGCGCGGCTGTGATGACAGCTTATCCTACTACTGCTAAATCAGTACAAGAGTTTCTGCAAATTTTCTAGAGACCTTGCATAAGGAATATTTCAATAGATAATAGAAAAGCATGAATTATCTTGACAAATGCAATAGAGTGAAACGATTTTGAAAGAAAACTTGGAATCATTTTTATTTTCGTAGTTGATATCGCTAGGGGTACCAATAACCAAAAATAAAAAACAATTTTTTTGAATATTTACATTAATAAATGTTACAGTCGAAAACAAGTTATTGGAAATTCGAATTACAGATGATTTATCATTGATAAGTGTCAATCGTCCATTGTTTCATGTTAGCGATTTACTTTTTCTTGAGTTAATTATGTTTTTCATGTATAAAGATGATAATGAAATAATTGTTCGATCGCACGTAAGAATTCTATACAATACGTAGATAGCTTAATAATTTTATATAGAATAATTTGTATCAGTAAGAATGTATAAAAACATGCTCCAAAATATGTGATATAAAAATTGAATAAACTAGGGAATAATCAATCGGTATATTGGTCACAGCTGACTTCGGCCAGTTTCGGCCATATTCCTCGCAGAAGGGCTGGCAAGTGAATTCTAGACAAGATGCTGTCGAGACTCGCTCTCCGCAATGGTAATTGACATTTATAAGATATAATTCTTAATATAATAAAAAGACAATTCTTGTAAAAATAGTATATTCTTGAAGAATTATTTATTGTCACTGTACGAACCCCGTGCGAATCGGTTTACGACCACGGTGTATTTTTTCTGCCATTATGTAATGCAAAATTTGTATGATTTTTTGGGCAATAATTTAAACAATTCAATTTACTTAACATTAAAGTTATATAATTCAGTTAACGCTTAATTCAGTGTTTTAATCGATTCAAGTAATTTTATAGTGTTTACTGTGTCGAATGAAGGCGGCCATGAATGATTTGTTTTCCGCGACCTTTTTGCTCTAATACTCGTCTGCTTGTACAGTATATAGTATAAATTTGTATTATATGGAAAGTAATTTTTTAATATTATTTATTAGCGCAACTGATGCCAATAATGGCTCGTGGAGCCCAGTCCATGTCATCGGCTGCAGGCGATCGTCCTGTTCGTTTGGAAAAACCTTCCCCTGTCCGACATGGTATTATTCCTGAGGAATGGTTTACAATCTTCTACCCTAAGACTGGAGTCACAGGTAAGCGACAGTAAGATTCACTGTCATAGAAAGTATAACTAATCCAATTAATTCTTCGACAGGACCCTATATGTTTGGAATTGGTCTAACGACCTATATGTTGTCGAAGGAGATCTACGTCTTGGAGCACGAGTATTACAGTGGTGTTTCCATTTTGATTATGGCTATTGTGGCCATCAAGAAACTTGGTCCCACTTTCGCAGCAAGTATCGACAAACAGATTGATAACTACGAAGCTGAATGGGAGTCTTCGAGGACAGAAAATATGAAAAGTCTTGAAGAGTCCATTGAAAACGAAAAGAAAGAACAATGGAGAGCAGATGGTCAGAAATTGTTGATCGAGGCTAAGAAAGAGAATATTAAAATGCAATTGGAAGCCATATACAGAGAACGTCTTGCAACTGTCTACAACGAGGTAACACATTTATTACATCTCGATATTAAATTATATTTGTTAAGAAAAAAAAGTCACCTCAAGAGCCATCAATCGACTTACCAATTTGTTGTTACTTATGCCTTTGAAAGAAGAAAAACTAAATCTCTCTGTTTCGTACAGGTCAAGAGACGTCTGGACTATCAAGTGAATGTTCAGGCTGTTGAGCGCAGACTGGCCCAGAAGCAAATGGTTCAATGGGTCATCTCCAACGTGCTGAAGTCCATCACGCCCGAACAGGAGAAGGCCAATCTCCAGCAGTGTATCACAGACCTTCAAGCCCTTGCTCCCCGTGCATAAATAAATATTCCCATATGATAGAAGAAATAGCAAGTTAAAATGGCCGTACCCGTTTAGGTCGATGCTAAACGTATCCGCGTATAACGCGAGCACTGTACGGTATAATTTTCATTAGCTTTGGCAACATAACCTTGTGGTCGTTAAGCGAATGAATAAATGAAATTATCGTCAGTAAAATAATTTTCAATAAAACACCGTTACTATCGTTACGACGATTTATTCACTGAATAATCTCAAGAACGAATTTCGAAGATCCAACTCCACCACAAACACCTGTCATCCCTTACGAGCGCTCCGTATAAATCCTACATATATTTCAATTTCCGATAAACGTAGCACATAGGACATATATATATGTACAGTTTAAGAATAGGGCAACCAGGAAATTAGCATTTGAGTACTCGGGTTTTATTTCTCATGAGGTACAACGACCTTTATTGTTACATTATCGCAATTATATTATTAATTTCTTAATAGTTTTAAATTTAATGCTGCATCATTATAATATTCTCATTAATAGTTATAATATATTATCATACTTTCAATGGAGTCAACAACATATATATATATATATTTATATATGTATATATAAGTATCGGGTGTATGTTCATCTTTTTCTTTTTTTTAATGAGTGAATGCATCGCATCGTAGGATATCGTTATTCCATAATTCATATAATTCAGATATTTATATTCGGTTCTGCCGAATTGCACCGCGCATTTAGTCGGCGTATATTGCTAGTCTCAACGTCAAAAAATTGCGAATCAATGGCACCGAGCATAAAGAACATAATGTCGCCCATTATAATCAACGCATAAATTCCAGCAACTGGAACGTATCCGTTTATATTAAATAATACGCTAATCGATATCACTATAATTCCGTACAGACTTAGGCCACGGATAATTGTCAAACGACAATTATCCCGTCCTACCCGGCTTATAAACGCGAATGAAAATCTTTACAAGAGTATCGAGGATCGTTATGAACAAGTGTAATGTACAAAGGCTTCATTCGCAAAACGGGAAGGAGTCTATTACAACGGCTGCTCGTTACTCCATTGGAACGAGGGTGACAGAGTATTCATCCCATAACGAAAGCTTGCATCCCCTCTTCTATCGTATCTACAATGAATGCATGTCTTTCTGGCGTACAATGAAAACCGACAACCCAAGACCATAATATTCGAGTAAAGGAAACTCAAGAATTCATACAGCATCGGGACACAGCAGTCCGAAACAATGAGCAACTTCGCAGAAAGGCGCAAAACCTTATTTCATCCGTATACCTAGAGTTTCCCTCGTTCTCCCTGTTACAAAATAAAAAGCAGAAACAATTGTTTTCGTCGCTTTTAATAAGCGACGAAAGTTCATCGAATTTTTAAGCAGCAAAATACTGCTGCACACTAATTGCGCGACTGAGTACGTGACTGGCTCCTCGGACTAGGTTAATCACAAATTGTCCAAGAGGTTAAGTTACTAATTAGCCTCGTGACTTTTCGCCACGAAGACTGGACGTTTGTAACGTGAACGTTCGTCGTCAGGCTGTGGCTGTAAGGTCATAGGTTACGTGAGTTTAACGTCTTGTCGAAAAATTGTCGTCTCGAATCCATTGAAATTTTCGAGAGTGCGATTGATCGAGGAAGATGCTCGAATAGATGTATGAGAGATTTGTCGACGTGGGGAGTTTATCTTTTTCTTTCTTTCTTTTTTTTTTGTTTTCATATATTCAGAAGACAATGAATTTGCGCAGAGAGTGTCGTGCGCTGCGCGTCGGGACGCTTGATAGTTGACAGAATCGTTAATTCATAGATAGACGTTATGTCGTACAATTTTTTACATTTATCTATAGACACGTAAACAATTTCTGTCGCTCATCGACTACTCCTCCAACAAGGTTCACCAGGTGTTTTGTGAACGCTCTCGACCGCGTGGCGTATCATTATCGAGCGGCCTATTTATTTCACAAGTGAGAACTGCGAGTCTCGTATTCGCTATTCACGTTCGATTGACTGGGCGACTTTAAAACACGCGACGCCTTGGAATTTTGTGCGATCGATAATTAGAAAAAGTATCGCCATTAGAGGCGCCGCTGAAGTTAATATCCGGCTCCCTTAATTAATCCTTGACGAAGACACAGTCTATTCGTCAGAAGTCTTACAGAGACTTTCTGTTCAACGACGGAGCGTGAATGAGTGCGTGGATGTATGTTCGTCGTTGATAGAAAATCGATGCTTTAAAACTACTGAGGCTTCATTGAAAATTCATTTAACGGATTGACACTTGTTTGTTGGATCTTACTAGAGCGATGGACGACTTAATTTGTATATTTGACATTCATTTTCTCAAGAACTTCTAAATCCAAATCACTCACGGTCGTACCGTGCAGTATCCTAATAATGTTCCTTGACTTTCTCAGAGACAAAAATGCTTTTATTTAAGGAAATTTTTACATAGAAATTCAAGTCGTCCATTCTGCCGATACGAAAGCATAAAAAAAAAAAGAAGATCGACGCAGCCGTCGTTTACAATCGTGCGATTGAATTACTTAAACAGCTAGTAAGTCTTTCCAATAATCGCATAATAGATCAACGCGATCCGCACAGGAGATACGAGAATATCGAGGTATCCGTTGAACAACTCTTTTCAGTCCAGTTACCACGAGGCGCAACTGTCGTTAGCGAATCAAACTCTGATTGATCTTATGGTTCCTATTATTTCCTTTTTTCCCCTTGATTCAGGTAAATCAAGTGATTTTCGCGCCTTAGCACATTTCCTCGTTCACTTCAGATCTTCGTCCTCCTGCAGCAACTCGTCAATCTGTTCTTCCCAATCGTCCTTTCCAGACGTCACGTCGCTCGTCGTCCCGGCGCTCTTTATCTGTCCTGGTACCACCTCGAAATCCTTCAGCTCAGCTTCCAATTCGCGTTCCCACTCTTCTTCTGCGGAGATTCACAAGCAGCGTTGTAGCTATATTGTCGAGGGCCAATGGGGAGATGCGTGTGTGTATGACTCTTAATCTTTTTTCCTCTTTCTCTCTCTTTCTCTGACTCTCTTTTTCTTTCATTTTGCAAGAATGTAGCGGGGACCAATGCGTATTGTGAATTCGAACAACTCAAAGTATGATATATATTAAAAAAAAAAAAGAAAAGAAGAAAAAACATAAAGAGGCAAGGAGAGGAGTATTGAAAAAGAGAAAAACCGACTCAGCCCTAACAAAATTATTTTTTTAATGCGTGGACCACACCCCTCTGTACGGGAAACGCGGAAACTTTTCTTCAAATATTCCTGGCCCTACAATTCAGCCTATTAACATTCCCCTTCACTTATATTACCACAAAAAGGTCTGGAGGTACGACCAAATTTTTGTTCAGAAAAATCTAATCGTCCTCTTCGAGGCATCGAATTTAATTTTTTTTTCTCAAGAGAACAACGCGCCTATACAATTGCGTTAAGGTGTCTCTATAGTTATGAGAATATTTCAACAATCGGAGCACGAAGTTAGCCGAATAGTATCGAAGATGCCCGGAAGTGGCCGTTATTCCGGGAAATCGAGCGATCCCAGCGGCAAGAAACGGAAACATTTTAAGGTTAGGAAGAGCATATTGCGTATCACGAAAGTCAGTGTTACAGCATTAGTTAAGTACAGTATCTTTTACGAGGTTACGTATCAAGAAAGAAATAACAGTTAACACGCGCAAGACGCCAACTTAACCAGCAATTTGGACACAATCTGTTTACCGATTGGCAATATAAATTATTTTTCCTCAAAGCTTTCTCCAGCTCGTCTCATATCCCTCGGGCACAACGATATTACCAACTTGTCGACATTTAAGTCCATCGCACATAATAGCATATTGCGCAATCTCGTTCCTGCGTATCATTTAGACGCCCGTTAAATAGAAAAACCCGATTAAAGTTAAATTCCTAGTGAAACGGGCGTGTAAAAAGTTTGTCCGGCATCGGTCGATAATACCCGCGACAATTTAATTTATCCTGTAAACACGTATTGTCATTCAACGATTTCTTTTTTTTTTTTTTTTCATCATTAAATTACCCCATTACTTTTCGTCAGCGTTTTACTTACAACTTTTACAACACGGAGATAATAATAAAGAGAAGACAGTAAGATAGGGACAGACTAACGGACCGACAGACAGATAGACAAACAGACAGACAGACAGACAGACAGATAATCAAATACCTTGTTTTCTTTTCTCCCTCTTCCACTTTTTATTCAAAATTTCCCCTTCATCCCCTTTACTCGTTTGTCCCTCACCGTTATCTCAATCATTTTGACTAATCGTCGATTAACGTTTAAATTTCCCACCCACCCGTTTAAATTGATTATCCCAAGTACTTATTTCTGTTTTTTTTTTTGTTAGACTAGATAGGTAATCCTGAATTTTCATTAGCTTAGAAATCATCCGACTGACTCGATTGCGTCACGACGAGGTTCGCTTGCGCATGCGCGTTATTCACGACCCCAAGGTTAACGATAAAAAAAATTCATAGAAATAAAGTATAGGGAAGGAACAGTTAACGGATAATACTACGGGTCGCATGAAAATGATAACGGTGAAGATATACGATCGTGAGAAAGAAAGAGATCAATCGCTACGACGTATGTTAGTTGTTTTTTTTTTTAGGGAGGGTGGATTAGAGGCGATGGGGTGTGGTTTGGATAATGTCATATGGGATTCTCCTCTTCTTAGGCTGTTGACAAAATAGAATGAAAATCGTTCGTTTAGATATACCATGGCGTACTTGAGTTTTTTTTTTTTTGGTTATTTACATACAGATTTTATCGACTCGACGTACGCAACAATTAAGGGAAGCACACAGAAACACGACTAAATCTATATTGAATTATTGATTTTATCAATGTTCACTACTGTGACGTTTATCGACAGTCGATCGGTGCTAACATCTTATAATGCTTCAAGAGCAGGCTGAGTCAAAGATCTAGAGTCATACTCACGAAGCATACGAAGATACCAAGGGATCCTTTGATATACGGTAAATCTGAAAATGTGCTATGACCGTCTTGACGGTGACGTAACTTACAAATTTCTTGTGTAGCAAAGCGATCTCTTCTTGTATCCAGTAGATAAATATGATAGACAAGTATCGTGTAAAAGATATTGATAAATTACGTCAGTAGAAGAAGACAGAGCAATTTTTCGTTAAGGTACTGTGAAATGGATCCAGATCCAATCGTCAATGTACTCGAGGGATCATTGCTGATAACCATTGATATTCCTGTGCCTATAAATACTAACCTTTGGGCGGTTGCATTCTCAACTTTTTCATGCCTTCGCGGACCTCCTGAATATCCGTGTCCGAAGCCCTCATGCTATCTGATACGAACTCGTGACCCGGCGAATCAGCTGGTGCATTGTCTGTGCTGATTGGAACGGCAGCGCCGCTCGTTCCCTGGTCGGCACTTGATCGAACTGTTCGCAACACAACACTCATAGCTAACTAAAGGATTTGCTAGTGAAGAGACTAAAAGACTGCGGATACTTTTATAGACAATATACTTAAATAAAAGAGAAGAAACGCGTGTCGTAATTAGGGATGACGCTTTGAGGGAGAGTTGAGGGGGTGGACAAAAGAGAAAGTATCAAACTGTTCTTAATTTACAGATTGTATGAAGGCACAGGGTGGAACAAGGCGGCTTATCAGCAAAGCTGGTAAATAAGCTCAGGGCTGTTCTGGATTGCGCGTCACGTTTCATTCGATTGCCAATTCCCAGAAGAAGAGTCTCGTTTGACAGCAGATCACGAAAGTCTTATTTACTTTATCCCTTAAGTCTCTCCCTGGGAACAGGAGGATCAGCGGGTATTTATTTGACCTCATGAAAGAAAATGCCGTATCAGCTTGTCCAGTCGCTGTACACGTATATACGGAATTCGATTGGCTGTCGGGACGAGTTATCAACGAGAGTATCCCGGCCATTTTATTATCAAACGTGAGAGGCGACAACGCGCGAAATGTACCCCACGTGAAATTCTTTAGTCTATTTACTTTCGACCGATAATGATCGTTCGGTTACTCACTTGGCGCGTGACACCAATTTGATCAAAATTTAAAAGGATGGTCTATCGATCATTCATTGTTATCGGTAATAACCGGCAAAAATTTAGCGACTGGGGCTCTGCTGTGTCGTTGTAGAGGGATAAAAAGAAATAATATAGAAATTGAATAAGCTACAACTAGAAAGACACATGCAAAGGTCTAGCTAATTATTTAGCGTTATAATTTGTTGAATAAAATAAGTGCAATAATAACACGTGGTGCTGTCGTCTCTGATGCTTAACTACCATTCGAGAGTACGTTCATTCAATATCTACGTTAATACTTTGATAATGGTAGGCATACTGGCTGTATAGAGCCACGAGACTGATAACAGATAAGAAATAATTACCTTGGGTATGGTCGATGCTACCGGTTGATATTAGTGCTTGATTAGGATTGCTTTCCGCTTGACTAGCCATGGCATTTAATTCGTGACTCTGACGAAGTAGAGACACCCGGTAGAAGTAATTGCGCCAGAAATTCTCCTCGGATATGCTGTGAAGCAATGTTACGATAAAGATACATGAAAATAGAAGAAAGATTTAATATACGTTTGGAATGCTCTCGAACTCGAACTTACACTTTGGGTACCAGTTCGAACCTCATGGTCTCCAGGTTGGGGTCTAAGGCAAGGGTAGCTTGTGCCACTGGTTGGGCAGCTTCGAAATTCCAGGCAAACTCGACTCCGGGTGGTGGTGCTCTCACGAAGTTGCGCCGATCCTGTAGAGTATATTGTGATAAATATCCAGGAGATCAGGAGAAAGAATCAATCGAAGAACAAAACTTTTGTATGATCAAAAAGAATTTTGACTTACGGTCGAAAGAGCTAAGCATTCCTCACGTAGTGCATCCTCGTTGGGTGCTCCTACCCAGGGTGCCACTGCTTCACCCTTCTCATTCTGCTTGCCGGCAATGAAGGCCTCCTGCTCCTTATTGAACTCGCCCAGAAGACTCTGCAATGAAATTAAGGATCGTCACAGACATGGAACAAGTGACGGACTGTAATTCAGAAAACATACAAGGACGATTCTCTGTTTCAAGATGAAGAGGAAGTCGTTCTTGGTTTACGGTGGGGTAAAATAAGAGAAAAGAGATCAGCTGGGTCATCATCCAAGAATGGGGTCAATGATGTGCCAATACGTTAAAGGAACACTAGGTTATCGACTACTTCGACTGTACCAAGAGTTTAACATAGACCCTTGAACTATAATTTTCAGGCTTTCGCGGCCATTGTTCATATCTGTAAAATCGACTACCAGTTCAGAGCGATGTCTGGAAATTTTAACTTTTCGACATTGCAACTTGCTTCATTAGGGTTTGGAAGGTTTAGAAGACGCTCGTGCGTCTTGGTAAAGGTTGTTCCTTATATGGGACCTTGTAGCACCCATACGTGACATGGTTGGCCAATCAAGTGTTACCATTAATTTTGGTTAGCCAAACGAAATTAAAAGACCCTTGGATAATTAAACCCTTGAAATAATTATCCCTGGAAACGAAATTACCCAAGTTCCATCAGTTAGACAATTCAGAGGCTGAACCTTGTCAGACTGAATGATTGTTCATGAATTCGAACGACAAGAGAAGCTATCTCCATGGCTTTAAAAAGTCATACATATTTTTCTATGAACTTATTTCTTTCTCGGAATGTACGTGATCCTTTAGTCTAACCGAGTCAGATACCTTTGATCTTTTTTTTTTCTATACTAGGCATTTTCGTTTGAACGTAATCGAGACTTAAATACATTCAAGAGCCGAGACACAAGCGCTCATGTAAGTTGGAAATAAAGGGAGAATGGCGTAGTCGCCATATATACAGGGTGGGTCATATTGATTTACACTTAACCTTCTCTCGCGGCGCGTTCCTTTTACTGAAATCGCACATAAAATGTTTATGTACACAACGACATCGGGAACCTAAGTGATTTGCTACGTTCTAACCAAACTGTGTGGTAAAATAAAAAGAGTCTTATTCGAATTTTTTATTAGTCCAGGATTATACTATTTTTATTCATGAATTTCACGAGGATATTTGAAATTTCGACGATCACTCAGTCCAATTTCTATTAACAAAAATCGTGAGGGGCAAGTGAGTAACGAATTTCGAAATTTATTCATTTTCCCTTTTCTTTCTTTTTTTTTTTTTTCATAAACTGAACAACCTAGCTGGTTGCTCTTTTCATTTTCGAGAGACTCGTTAGTTGCGACCGACGAAATTGAGTTTTCAATGGGCTTGAAAAACAAAAGAATTTTAAACAAATTTCGCAGGTTCAGCATAATGCTTTGTGACAAAAAATATCCCGTAACGAATGACGAAGGTATAATCTGAAATCTATTGGCGACGATCGTATATTCCATTTTCCCTCTCTTATTTCTTTCGAAGCTTTTTTACCGTAAACGTTTCAACCCGATTCTCTTTCTTTCTACGGTATTCGCCTTGCTGTTTGATTTAGGGCCAATATCTCCCGACGAAGTTTCTCAAAGTTAGTGAACCGGAAATCGGAAAATCTTACTCCTCCGAGGCAATCCTGAATCTAATAATCCGATTGCGTGGCAGAGAAAAAAAAAATAAATACGAAATACTTCAGATTTATATATAAAGTCCTCGATAAATCCGAAGTCATCCCTATAGGGATCACGATATTACATCAATGACTTGGTTTATATAATGTTTATAAGAAGGTCGAATGACTGCTGAACTCAAATAAAACTTGCTATAAGATCCACGTGATTAATTTCAAATACAAACAGCCATTGTTACGTGATTGTCGTTACCTGAATTACCGACAGAGAACTTGAGAAGTACTGTAGCTGATTAAACATTCCTCCTCGAATTTTATTACAAGAAGCGATACGTAATTGAGGACTGACGAGTATCAAATAAAAATAATTATAAGTAAAGCACGACAGTGACTCGTTAAAAAGAGATTGTTAAACATGCTACCAGAAAAAACGCGGGAGATTCGAGTCACGCGTAAAATGACGTCTACGTTCTGAGACTACAAAGTAATCACGACACCGTTTCAAAAGTAGCGCGCTTTTTAAAATTACGTCCATGATTTCAGAACGTAAAGCGAACACCGCACGTGTCTGCCTAGAATGAAACGAATAAAACAAAAAGATTATAAAAGAAAAGCCAAAGAAAGAAAATAAATTAATAAAAATATTACGAAGGGGTGACATTAAAAAAAAGGATAAACCCTGCAGTTGGCGTGTTCGTAAAAACAAAGTGGCGTGACACGTCAATTAAAAGGGTTGAAACGAGCCCCTCTTCGAAATCGAATAAACGTCATGCACAGAGGTGAACGAATTCGCACCCCTTGCAATAATTCTATCCAGCCGAGGGGTTGCAGCAGCAGCAGCAGCAGCAGCGATTACATAGCCATGACCTCCATAGGGGGCCGAGCTTATTGATCGTGGAAGCAAGTGCCAAAGAATGCCCACGACGCTGACGTAATATCTGGCGCCGTTATATAACAAGTATCCAACCCCCATTCCCCATCCACCACCCATGTCTTGTTACCCTAACTAAAAATGCCATACGTGCCAGAACTAAAGAGGCCTTTGCCCTCCTTGCGTTACAGATGTGCAAGAACAAGCCGTCAAACGTAACCAGCGTGACGACGATCTGGCACCGAGAAGTCGACGTCTAGCGTCCTCCATCGATTGGTAACATTTCCTTAGCCTAGTTTAACCCACTTTTGAAAAGCATCGTCGATGAAGCCACCCGCACGTCACGAAGAGCGATTCAGCCTTCTCTTCGCATTTGAGAACAAGAAATCGTTCTTCGACCAAAAGTGACAGATCGTCACGAGCTACAATGTACAAAAGAACGGAACAACAGAACAAAACAGAGTATATATTATAGAGAGAAATTTGAATTTTTACACCAGACGGGGTTCGCGTAATAGTTACTATGAATCACATTAAATTCTTTGGATATTACGTCATACATCCACAAAGTCTTACTGTGTGTACCTGTACATATACACATGATATTGTCAGTACAAGTATTACGCAAAAAAAAAGTCATTCAAACGCCATACGCGACGTGAATAGATTCCCAACGTCTGCTACGATTGAATGTCCTTCAACAGACGTGCGTCGTGTATCGGGCAGGGCCAGGATATTAAAGTAGTAATATGGCATCCAAATAAGGATATCAGGAATAAATCGATCTATTCAAGAGTATCATTTAACACGATTGTGAATGAGACTGACTATTGTTGCAGCTTGTCATTCGATATTTCATAATAAATTTGGACGACATTGACGTTCTGGATGTTATTGGAGGTTAGGTACTAGCCGAAGGTAAAACGTACATTTCTTCTTCGTAATTGGAGATCGATGAAGATTGGGTATTGATTACATATTTGACAAAGAGCGTCATTGTTATTGTTACTATAGTACAATAACAACATAGCGCAGGCATTAAGGTATTTGTTATAGGAAAACAGTAAATCTTTTAATGCGTGGATGAAAGTTTCATCCGATGGAAGAAACGTTCTTTAGCTGATATTAAAAGTTCAACCGTGTTACGTAATTTTAGGTGGCGCATGAAATTGAGGTGGCAGTGATTGGACTTACCTGACGCACGTTCTCTTCCAGCAGTAGCTGGAAATATGACAAATTTCGTGTAATTAAAACGTCGCCAGTGAGCAGGGTCGTGGTTAAATCGTTCTGCCAACGTCGTAATGCGCAATTGGATTAATTAAAAGAATAATTAAGAAAAGCGTATCGAGAGCCTCGAAGGCGCGTTGTATTCAATTTTTTTATTTATATAAATAATACGTAATTGGCTGACTGAATAACTCCAACTAATTAGCAAACTGACTAAAGCGAGTAAGCTAAGTATGCAAATGGTACGGATTCATCGAAAAGCACTGTAACAAAGCCCTAGTAACAATGCCAGCATTGCGTTACGTGATATATGTGATTAAAAGTGACAGAGTGTCAGAGATAATTTTCAGGTAACACAAGGTGCAAAGATCAAATCATGAATTTCCACAGGATCGGCTCGTTCATCGATTTTCTGAGCATGAAAAGTTGTCTGATTACGTGGGCGACTGGAAATTCCGTGGCTGTTTCTACGGAGATTGATTGATACCCTAACTGACTCTGGAACTTTTCATAAAGGACGCGACGTTACCAAGGGTCGAGACTGATTCCGACAGTTTTTGATACCTTCTGAATAGTTTACAGAACCGTGATTGACCCGGAAATGATCGTACGATTTTATTTTCCATTTGAAAAGCACTGAGTTGAGATGCTTCAGACGCCCCGTGTGCTTATTTCTGGCATAATTGCAATTCAGGATCGTGAAACGTAGTAGACTCTGATTTATCTGGAGAGAAGAAAATAAATCTTAAAAATTAGCTGAATTAGACAACATCACGAATTCTAAAAGATAAATTACCAGAAAATCTTCTATTCAATAGTAATTCTAATTCGAGTGAAAATGAACTGACAGGACTAACTAAAATTGTCAGGAGGGTTAATTCCAAGCCTTTGACCCTCGAGTAAATGAAAGGGCATAATTTAAAGGTTCAAGAGAGCCCAGGAGAAAAGAAACTTGCATACGTGTGCACGTGAGAGATATGTAGGTCAGAGTATGTCCTGACCCAGATGATGAGGTGGTGACGTCACGAGTAACCTCCCTACCTCGACTGTTTCCCACTTACCACCTACACGGTCGGTAACAGCCGTCAGATTAAAGGGTGGGTGCAGGGTATACGGCCCGAAGAATAACTGACGTATTCGAGACAGGACGAGTCTTTTGCAGAACCAGAACGAAGGATGAAACAAACGAGAAACCTAACGTAGCGAAAAAACAAAACAAAGAAAACAGAAACGAAGCGAGCTTTCGGCTTGCTGACCACTTTAACTCACCAAATATTTCCATTGAGCGCCACAACGCGAATACCGGAAATGTTTTCAAGTACGTGGACACGACAAACCGACATGAATATTTTAACGCATAAATATTTATTTAATTAAACAATGTCTAATAAATACATCTCCATAAGTAGTTTTCTGTAAGAACTACGTGTAACGAGACAGACCGTGAGTTCCTATGGATGAGCCAACGAACAAACGAGATGTGTCAAACAGTCAAAAGTGAGGTTAGGTACTTTATACGAAACCCTCCTGGGATAGCACGAGGTAGTTTATCCTAGTCGAAGCGTCGAATAACAAATACTTCACGATCGTTCGTACCTGTTTTTATATCAGCTAGAAGAGCTCGGTCGATAGCAGACCCGGGAATTTCGAAAGTAACAAAACAAGTATTCACGGTATTTGCCAGGAAACCGTTAATACATGCAAATAATACATGTATAGGAAGAAAATGAGGAGAAATAAAAATATAAATACGCTTATATATATATTTACAGTGATCGATATAAAACGCCTAAAGCAAAGAGGAGATTTATTTTCTTTTCGTTAGAAGCTGACGTTCGTGATGGAAATTTTTATCAGATTCTCACTTCGCCTTGATTCGATTTTCCTGTGCAATTGGCTTTTTCGGGAAACTCAATAAGACACGAAATACAAATCGATTGCGTGATACGTCACTCCTTGACTTGTCGCTGTACAAATCCAAACGCCACGACTGTGCTTTTTGATATACCGGTGATAAGGAAACGCCCTAAGAAAGCACTAAGTACAATTTAAATGCTAAATTAAGTGTAAGACGAAGAGGAAAGAGAAGGGAACAAAGGTAAAAAAGAAATTAATGATTAAACGGAAATTCCTCGTCATAATGCCGAAAGAGGGGCCCTTTTTGTTTGGCATTTAATAACAATCCGGCCTGAAAGCTTTCAAAAGCTTTAACGCATTGTTCTATCCAATTTCATTGTAAATTTGTCGCGAAGTTATTCGCGAGATAAGATCGATCCTTTTGCTGGTTTCATCCTCGGCTTTTTACTGGGCAACCACTTCTGCTCCGGCTACATATATACACACACACACGCACATATATATATATATATATATATATGTAATATATAGTTATAATACGAAATACGAGAAACTTTTCAAATGCAAATACTGCGTGGGGTCGACGTTCACAAGGGACCGGGTGTCTGAATATTAAGCTCACCGCTTACGACTTATTGATCCCCGCGATTGTCAAGCCTGACTCTTTCGCGAGGCGGGAAATATTTAAATTAGGAGTCAGGCTAAATGTAAACTTTCATCAGATAATTTTACGTTTGGAACAATAGGTATTTCATATTAATTAAAAGTGATCGATTTCAAAGAAAAGTTTTTAATATATGAAACGGCCCTGTACCATTTCAGGACGTGTGAAGACTTATTATTTTAACAGAGAATCGGCCCGGCGAATTTTTTTTTCTTACAGATTCATTTAACGTATAATATACAAACTACTTAACAACATGCACTGCTACGTAGCTGCCTTACTCTGGTGATATTTTTTCATCACGCACAGCCTATTTGCAATGGCGGCGAAACCATAACCCGGTTGAGCAACGTAACGACAGTAAAGAAGTAGAGAACTTTATAATCGAGAATAAAAGTGTGCAAATTTTGATGAAAACTTTTCACGTCATCCTCTTGTTCCTGACAACAACAAAATCCACTCTCTGTATTAAGTAACGTTGAAAACCGTGCTTTAACTCGATTAACAAAATTACTGCGAAAAGAAAATAAAGTAAAATCATTGCGAATTTGAAATTAAAGGAAAAGACCGAAAATATTCGAAAAACATTCTTAACAAGTAAAATCAAGAGTATGTGGGCTAAGAGATTTTTACGAGTTCATAAAACAAAAAAAAGGATGAAGGCAACTTGACCTTTGACCTTTCACGTATAAAGGAATCGCTCAAATTTTCCAAGATCAAAGGAATAAGGCTTGCACAAAGTATATATATATATAT
>JARPRG010000538.1:351099-381573 GCA_031001745.1 Hartigia nigra
CTTTCACGTATAAAGGAATCGCTCAAATTTTCCAAGATCAAAGGAATAAGGCTTGCACAAAGTATATATATATATATGTGTGTATGTATGCAGACCCTTGATTCAACAATGAAACCTGATGAGACAGTGCGTGTAACGTTAAAGCCACCCAAACCCTGCGTAACTATGCAGTCAGAAGTAAGGGTAAGGATGCTTGTTTTCTTTTATGACAGTCAAGGGGTCGAGATTAGAGGGTGCGGTAGCAACCCCTATGGATAGGTGTATTTCACGTATAATAACGTGAAAAGAGGGATAAGGTGAAGATAATAGAAAGGATGAAACTAACCGAGACACGAGATAGCTATTAAAGGAGGCTGACAGGTTAGGTAGTCTCGCTACGTCATATTATCCCTGAAGATTGCTCTGGAAATGGGATAATCGAGTCGCGTACAAAGATTGATGTAACACTTCGAAAGGATCCAATTCCGCGTGTAATGAATTTTCATTGATAAAAATCCCAGTAGCATTTTCACGTCTTCCACTTTCCATATTATTCGCTTCATCTATGTTCCCGTTTTTCAGTTACAGATCAGTCAATGAATTCTAAGCTGATGAGGTGACTGAAGGGATAACCAGACACTCTCATGCCACGTCTAAGTCTCAAGGTCCATACGAAAATTGGATGGAGAGAGGAAGATAATTGGAGCAAATAGCTGATAAGGGCGTAGCCAATTTTTCGAATCTAGTTGAAGATACAGTAAAAGAAAGTGGCATCAGATTGGTTCTTGATTAGAACGGCAGGTGGCGGCAGCTGTGAGACGATGATAGAAACATTTTTATCTATCTTATCCCAAGTAAAGATCTTGGAGAGGGCAAGAAAAGAAATCCTTATAAAACTAAGGGATGTCTTATTCGTGGTAAAATGTTTCATCGATCGTATCGAGATCAGATTGAGAAAGAGAAGACTGATAAAAATGGCATTTGGGCGATAAATATATATGTAAAAGGAAGAAAAAAAACGTCAATTTTTCTTACGCGCATGTCGTATCTCAAACTAAACTAATTTCGCAGCATCCAGTAAGAGCGAGGCTGACTTTGCGAAAGAATCTTTCTCCCTTTCTCGTGTCTTCGATAAAACTGGATCATCCCCATTTTCTCGCTCTCTCCCCCCCCCAACCCCCCCACTCCCCAGTCACCAGCGTGCGTCAGGAATTTTCTTTTGGTGCCCTCGGAGAATCTCTTTGTTATCCTTGGACCTTTATGTTCAGACGGCGAGATTAAGAGCGGTGGGTGGATAAGTGAAAAGAGGGGCGTAGCGTTAATCGGCGAAAAAATGTTTATGCTCAGCCACGAAAAAGGCACCACGATAATTTATCGTTCGGCTCGTTTTGTGTTTATAGCGCGTACGTACCTTGTACACGTTTTATTTATCATGTTAATGGCACTGTGTAATTATTTAAAAACAAGAGATACATGCAGATAAAAAAGATACCTTAAGGCGCAAACTAAAGTCAGCGACGGCTTTGACCGAGCGATCAAATTACATTGGTCAACAGTCGTCAAGCTGCTACCGATAACACTTGTGGTGACATTACCTGATTGCTGACCTGCTCGTCCGGGTTAGACATATGAAGAAAAATAAGAAAATTTATACAATTATTTCAGCAGACGATATACGCGTGCTGACTTAATACAATATACATATTAAATATGGATTTATAAATCTCCGATTGAATACAAGTATCAACCAAGAGATAATGGCGACACGTGTGGGAGGAATGGCGGAAGAAAGTTTCTCGAGTGGAGCAGCAAATCTTCTGAAATGGACAATAAACATGAAAGCAGGACTGTGTGCGCTTGGACGTTTATAAACATGCAGACATTACGTGGGAGGTAAGTTAGGTGGATGAGAGGTAATACGAACAGAGGTTCAGTGAGTCTTGGCACGAAGTTTCCTAGTAACGTAATAAATATCTCTGCACCATGCAGAAACTCCTGGAGTTTCTTATGCACGACTGCAAATTCTCATCACTGTTACTTTTTTACCAACAGATTTTACAGTCGGTATAGCTCTGTGTACGTAACAACCTGTTACTACAGTGTTTGCTTTCTGACTGGCTAATTGTTTGAATGAGAGACAATAATTACTTGACTTGATTATATAATTGGGCGCATCGATTATAGTGTAGAAAAATTTAATTTACTACAATTGCCAGTGCCCTCGTTTATGGCAAAAATAATAATTAAGTAAATCCAATTATTCTGCATATGCTACAGATGGCAACATGACGATTCATAGAGCAATCTGGTATAGCCCGTATAGTCCGTACAGGCCCATTTCCTGTATCAAGAGACTCGATCGAGTCTCTTGAAATTTACTCTGCTCCGTTATAGTTGCCAACTGTATTTTTGGAATTTTTGGTAAACTAAAATCCATTTGAAATTTGCTGTACGGAGCAAGTGCACAATTAATACTGAGAGACAATGCAAAGTAACATCTGAATTGAATGGCTACAGGCATACGGCTTGTTGACTGTGAGCAGATCGAAGTGGGAATGGATTGAAAGCCTCTGCTATTTGAATGATTGACTAATAAATATTAACTTATTCAGTTTCAGGGAAAGACTGGAGCCAGTTTGTATTGTCAAAAATCTTCGATTAAGGGATGAATGAGAAACATTGCTTGTAAAAAAAGGAGTTAAGATCATCCTCTGGAACATCTCTGTAACACGAATAAAGAACGAAGCATCGTTGCTAATAAAATTAAATGAATACAAAGAAATTCACCTTAATTCTCGACCTACGTTTCAATTTAACTGTAACGCTCGCTCCACTCTCTGCTAAAGTAGCTGGCCCTACGAGAGTCAAGATTTCATATCGATCCTTTCGGAAGTACCAAAAGACTTCGTAAGCAGCCCAATGAAAATGGCTGAAGTAAATTCCAGTAGTGAATCCAAAGCCAACGTGGGAACGAAAGAAAAGGATCAGGCGCCTTTACATAATCATAAAGAAATTCAGATCAAAGAAATGTTTAACGAAAGTCCACATGGTCATTAGTTACCAAAGACGAGTCATCCTAACAAGATTCTTGTTTCGTGGACACGGAGATCATAAGAAGGAAGATGGTCTTTTTTTGTACAGACAGCAGCGACTTTATCCACGTCGACGATTCCACTGTTCTCAGGTCGGAAAGAAGAAAGAACAAAATACACGCAAGATATGATTTGCAAAAAATTATTAAAAGACTATTAGTGGATTGAAATCAGGAATTCATAAAAGAAATCAAAGATAAATCCGTGTCAAAAAAAACAAATGACCGTGACCTTAGGCCTCGTGCAGAGTACGATAGGCATCAATGAGTTCAAGGCTTCCTGATTGATTGATCAAGTAAATGCTGGCAATATATGTCTCCTATGCAGTCACCCTTACTGGTCGACCTGAACTATCCTATCTTTCTTGGGTATAGAATGTTTATCCGTGTGGTTCACCCCTGGTTTCTTGTAGGTCTGGGTTAGGGGTGCGCCGTGTGAAGGTGGTGGCTGGCGGATCAATACGAACTGCCCCCCTATTCTACCAGAGTCGCCATACCTATATACAGGGTGCCTGTAGTATAAAGGACACTTGGCACTGTCTCCCTTGCTCTTTCACAGTGTCTAGCTCTGCAAAGGGTACAGACAGATATATGGGGTATGACGACACTGTGGTATCCGATTATCTGATGCACGTTCTCACTATATCACCTTGCAAGGACAGCTAAGGTTGTTCCCTTGCTGAGCTTTATGGTTGATACTAATGATTACCCACAACACTATGTGCAATCAGGGATGCAATTCGTTTCTGCGCGTGTGTAGTTAACTCTGAGAAATAGCAGAAGGAACATATTAGAGATGATGAGATTCTACACGGGATTAAAGTTTGTAAAGGATTAAAGTAAGCTAGTGGGTTCGGGAGAGTATCTGGTAATTTTAGAAGAAACTCTTTCAAAGCTTATACAAATATTAATTACTATAAAAAGGATCTCCATTGAATTTAATTTGAATACTGTGTCTGTGAAAAAAGGAGCCACGTTGAGTAAATAACATTTCTTAAAATTTGTATACAGTCTACATTAATATCTAGCTTGTTCGCAGTGTATCACGATTAAGGGAGCGCTCGCTCTATCGTTATGAATAAAGAAGAAAACCCTGAATTCTAATTCAGCCTTGGCAAACGAGGTTTTAATCCTGAAATGCTTTGTATTCGCAACGCTACGTCGTGCTGTTATCCGTTGGATTCGTGACAAACTAAAAAATGGCTGTTGGAGTGTTATAGCAGTGATACATTTTCATGAAAACGGCCCAAAATATTAAGTGCAATAAATAAATAACTGATGGAGATCAATAAGCTATCAATAAAACAGTCAAACGATTGACCGAACAGTATTTTCGTATAAATTGCGATTACACTGTCTCTGGTTAAAGAAGAGCTAACCAGACCTGGGTATTTACACCAAATCGATATACTCAGTGCTCAAGTAACGTGGAAAGATAGAAATCCAAGTCTTGGCAAGCCTGATGGGGGATATATCTACGAATGTGCTATCCTCTAGGGATAATAATACCCATGTATACATAGATTATGTATATATATTACATAGAGAGACACAAAAGTGTCCCTTTAAGAAGTCGTAAATTTAAGCAGCCTATATCGAGAGCTCGACGTATAACGCAGACTAAAAAGAGACACAGACGTGTCTGATCCTCCAAGAATAAAAGGACCTCCTCGAAGAAAACGTAAGATCGTCACGCGCGTGATGTTCGTTAACGAACGTAAATTCATAGTAACCAAGAAAACAATATCATTCGATTATCATTTCCAAAGCAACGTCTAATCCTTGTCAGATGATTATTGTCATTGCTGAACGATAAGGCTTATTAGGATGTAGTTGCGCTACGTGCCACGTGTCATTACTTCCAGTGCGCAGTTTCGATCATCGACGTGTTCCTTGAAGCAGTTAAAATAAAGGACAATGGTTACCCTGGACTGTCTAAAAGAAGCAAAATTTCAAATGGAATCGTAAACTAAGCACCGAGAAAATAGCTGAGCGTGACGTAAGACATCGTAATGAAGTTTGAGCTTGAAAGGGATGAGTTAATTGGAAGAGGGGTGGAATCAGAGGATAATGAACTCAAGGTATCTAGATTACATAACGCAATGACAATACTCACGTTCTCCTCGACGGTCTTCTTGATCTTCGCGCTAGCTTCCACCACGGATTTTCCAGCCTTGTTCACGGCACTGTACAAAAATCCACCGAGACTCTTGGCACCAGCCAGCGCCTTTGTGGAGACTGTAGAGAATGAGAAAAGAGCACATATTAATAAAGGTTTGTCTCATTTCTATTTTTTTTTGCAATGTGTATCAAAGACTTGGGGTTCTTAACCAGCACCTTTGAAAGAGTACACAGTTCGTGAAGCAGGAACGTTATTTGGAATAGTCTCCAGGGGCCAGGTAGTGGAGTGTCTCATGGTACGGAGCAGCATTCTGACGACTGTACGTATGTAGTATTTACTTATTTTTAAGAGGAGAAAATTGAAGTACAAGAAAACTGTAGCGCGATTATCAGGAGATCACGTGGTGTAAATTATCGTTTGATCTATGAGACGAAGTGATGCTGGGCTTTCAATCGTTGATCAGACAGACGAAGTCAGAGTTCAGTTTGAGCGCCTCGCTTCCTTTCAAAGGGAGCCTTTAACGTTCAGGACTCGAGCTAAATAGTCAAGAGAACTTCAAGGCAAGGTATTTACTCAGGGGAGATTGGCTTGGAGGAATCGACTATCGAGTTCAAAGGCGGACGCGTTGTATTTTGAAAAAAAAAATAGAATAAAAATCCTGAAAGACGACCAATAGCCAAGACTCTCAAGAAGTCTGTCATGAGCACCGGATAGAAATTTCCGTGGTAGAGTGTAGGTAAGTTGAAGAAAAAAGTTTAAAAATCCTCGTCACTACAAGTTACCAAAGAGGGAAGTTTGCACCTGTTTTGGAGTTTCCGGCGGACGTGACGACTCAGGCAATACCTCTTAAGGTAGCTGGGTTGGTGTTAGATCCAAGTTGAAGTATTTCACCCTGGTACCAAATCAACCAAGAAATGTTAACAGCGTGCCTCCTTACAGTCATCCTTAAAAATGTACCCCAGTCGAATTCAGTAAAATATATCCAGAAAAAGCCCACAGTCAAAGGCAGTGTCCTCCATTTTGCAAGACAAAGAAAATATCTTCAAGTTTTGCAGTGCAACCCTCTACCTAAGTAAATCTGCTTACTCAGTTTTATCCCCTTTACAAGTCATCCCTTATTTATTTCTTTGTCGACCAGTCGCCCAAGACTGATAGAGCTTCTGGCGCAAGATCCAGTACATATGAATGTAAGACTGTTGAAAATTGTCAAAAGGAAAATTACTGAAGAAAATGGTGTCTACCCTGATTACCAGAAGGTCGAAACGAGATCAAGTGTATAGAATGTCGTTACAGATACAATTTCAATCGCAACTACTAGATCTCCCCAACGTGCAGGATTGCAAGTGATTCCCAAGGGGTGAACCCTGGTTTCAAAAGTTGAAAGAGCCAAGGAAACAAGAGGTACGTATACGTATGTACAACGTGGTCGTTGATTTCCGAGCAGAGTTGGAGTGGTGGTTGTATTGATCGGGGCAGATAGACCAACCCCCAACGCGAAGGACGACTGCTTGCCGACTGAATCTGGTTAGCCAAAGTTACATAGCAGCCACTGGACCAAGCCATCTCTCTCACCCCCCAAGACATCCTAGTCTACCGGGTGTCTCAGGATCTATTCTAAGTAACTTCGATTCCCAGTGACGTCACTCGTACCTTCTGCTTACGTCATACACGAAGCATAAGGCGCAAACTCAATGAATAAAAGCCAAAGGTCAAGCCTTTACTCAATTCCATCTACCCAGTACTTTGGATACGAGCCTAATCTATGCGAATTGGATGGCATATCGCGTTCCTAGCTGTGACCCCAGGAGGGAATAAAAAGGTCGTCCACAATGCAATTTTATGTCTCGACATCGCTTTACAGTGTACTCGTTGGCAGCTGCTAAATATGAGAAATACTTGGAACGACTGCATTATGTCTCTACTTTATTTTTTCTCCAATAGGTACTAAAAGCTTGTTCTCAAGTGCGTCCCATCACTGAAAGCAAAGCATGACGTATTTATACGGATGAGAATTTCATTGGTTAACCATTGGCATCGGGTGGCTGTTCAAAGTGTGATACACGATAAGTGTAACTGGGTTTGTAACTAGACAGCGAAGTGTATCCATAGAATCAAAATGGAGACAAAGCATTACTAGAGACAAAGAGATAAGTTCGTGAGAACAGATAGAGACACAAGTATTAAAAGGATATATGAAAAAGAAGTTGCGAGCGAGAGAGAGAAAGTCCTGAAAACTGGAATGTCGCGGAGCATTTTTAAAGAGATAAACGTTAATCAAATTCTCGTTTTCCATCTCAGCAAGATTTTGTAGTGACTGCCGAAAGGATCCTTGAGAGGATAATCAGTCACCTGGTCCCCTTGCATCGATCCAATGAATTTGATGATTGGAAGAAGAAGAATCAAACATTTTTTTCTCCAATTTTTCTCTTTCAACCTCTATGGCAAAAGTATTCTCAACTATTTTCCATGAAGAAATATCACAAAACTCTATCATACCGAATAATAGTGTACATTGCGTGATGCCGATTATAATCCTTAGTATATACTTAGTTTAATGGGTGAAAATCCACAAAGTTCGTTTCCGGCTACAATTCCACCAACGAATTTTTCACATTTCTCATACGCGACATTAACAAATACAATAAAGCTTATTGCATTGCCGAGAATGCGGAACGCAATAACCGACGGAAAAAGTGGTGCCGGATTCGAATAAAAATCGATACCAAGGAGTCTCATGAATTGTCCTCTACAACCGCCATTTCTAAACATCCGCCATCATCCTCTGGATAAAGGAATATTGCATAAATGTGAAAAATAACGTCTCCTCTTAAGAAAAAAAAACCGGAGCAATCCTCTAGAACAGAATTGAAAGGACAAAGTCACGTCAGAACCTCTGAAAGATCAGAATAAAAATATTTTTGAACAATAACGAAATTCCTGAAGAGACGCAGCGCCATTCTTCCTTTGCTCGAGGAACAGGTGTACCTGGATATTCAAGATCTCGGTCGAGAGTTCACAAGTTCATGGCCCACTGCTATCTCATGGTAGACTCACCTGCTCCAAAGGGTTGCTGACCATCCTTATCATCCGTGGGAGTACCTTCCAGGCTGGCAGGTCCACTGTCAGCACCGCCGGTCGCACTGAAATTATTCTCGTCATTACAAAGGCTCATTAGTGACAATCGTGTCGCACTACATGTTTCTATATTATGTACCGTAGCATGTAATACTGAACGCACATACCCTGCAACCCACCTGCTAGCGTCATCGTCTTTTACATGATCGGGTGAGCTACCCTGAACACCATCCCCCGATGCTTGAGTCTCGTTCACTTCACCAGGCTGATTTGGCTGCTGGGTTGGATCGACCTCCCCGGGACCGCCTGCACCACGGCTCAATCCTGGTATTCCGCCACTGAGCCATCCTGTCATCTGGGACTTCACTCCAGCCAGCATTTCCAGCTTACTGCTACCTTTTGTTGGGCTAAAACGGGAGGATTCGTCCATCGTGAATTTTCTAAGATAATTTACTTGCATTCTTGTAGATTAATCAGCAGCATTTATACACTGGAAAATACATTGTATAATTTTAAAAAAAGTTACCTTATTAATGAAATATTTTTTTACCCTACCATTCTTTCTTACCATGTTTAATATGAATTATGGAAATAAACTGATCGCTATTCATCAGGTTTAATATAATTCATATAAAGCAGAATATTTGTTATGCATAATGATTACTCAAAGTTGAACATCCAAGTTAAGGTAAAATACGGTAGAAAGTAACCTTGTATGACAAAATGGACGAATATTTATTTCTCTTTTGGAAAAGGTCTCTTAGAAAAGGTACATCGTCAAGACTTCCGTCATGTCCAATTTTTTCTCATCAATTCAGATTTCCCAATTGCGACGCTTTCCAATTGATAATAAGGGACCGTGTATCAGATTCGCGGCTGGATTCTGCTAGATACTTATACCTTGTTATCTACAGAAGAAAATAGAGTCGTCCGTCCTGGCTTATCGACCCTTCGAGTGCATTCTGGAATAACACTCTAACTTTCTTTATCCTTCCATTTTCTATCTTCTCTTCAACCTCTCCACCTTCCTATCCTTTATACCACCTGACTGGATGTCGACTATAGTTTTTTTTATTCGAAATCTCCTTTCAGGAGGAATCGTGCACAGGATTCTCAAAGACCGGATATTTCATCTCTAAGGAATTCGCTTTAATCTTGAAGATGACCTCTCGCCGTCCTCCATCTTCTTCTCTGTATAATCCATCCGCATTACTCAGCTCTTCACAGGACATTTTCGCAAGACTACTCTCTGCCATAATAACTTCTTCGCTCAAACTGATTTCATTTCCTCGAAGGAATGCTTCTAAATTAATATACTTTCACTTACCACTTCCTCGACGTAGAAAATAATTTAATCCCCTCACCATTTTGAATTTCGTTCATCCTGTTACGTACCCGTAAATGGATTGAACCAAGGACGGTAGATAAATCTAAGGTTCAGTAATGTATTGCAATGAATGCGGTAAGAAAGCAGCAAACACGAAACAAGAGATATTCATCAAGTATAGTGGATTAAAATAGAGTACACTCCTTTTAACTCAAAACGAAAAAAAAATTCTTTAATTTTTATCGGAAACATTGATTTTTCTAGGTCGTATATCAAATCAATAAAAACTAGGTTGATATAATTAATAAAAAGAAAAAAAAAAAACGAACACTGATACATTTCAGAAGTCAATCACAGTTTATCATTTAATTTATTCAGACCCGAGGGCAAATCCTATTTTAAAAAAATCAATTAAAAATCCCCTCATATAATTCCTCTGGTTTCGTCGACCATGCCAAATCCCAAAGATCTTTTGGAAATTGCCACAAAATCCTCGAATATTTTCGTTTAAAATGGAACGGTTTGATATCCATGAGGATTTAACGCTCTGATACGCGATTGGCTGTACTATGATTGGGATTCTCAATTCTTGAGATTAAATGGGGTTGGAAAGGATGTAATACATCTGAAAACTCGTTGGTTAATGAGCTGGCGATATATTTAATTCGATTCTACAATTAATTCGAGTGTCGACAGTTCTACGACGTGCATACGTGAAAATTAATGGCCATTAGCAGAATTGGAAGTGTCGCACACGCAATAAACTACTGAAAAGAAGGAAATGCCCCTATACGCCATTAAATAACGTTTAATATATTAAATAAAATCTTTTCATGAAATTGTGTTTTACTTTTCTTATCAGAAACATGCTACAAACGTCTTGATTAGGTCACGAAAGTCCTGGAGAAGTAATGACTGGTTATACGATGAAAATTTTTGTTCAAATAATCATGACTGAAGAACTTTTTTTCTCTCTACAAAATACGTTCATTGCAACGAGATATAATTAATTGAACAGTATTGAATATTTATTAAACAATATTTCGATGTTGCCAATTAAATGCAAGTTCTGATCAGCCGTTATTATACGTAATTATATGACCGTTCGTATTATAATTATTGTAATTCCAAATAACAACGGTTATTGTACATTAATGACTAATTTTACCGTCATCAGTAGCTGTTTTAAAATGTATTACTACGAGAAAACTTTATCGATACATATAGGTTATTTAAAAAGAATAAATTTGAAGTTACATTTATGCGAAATAGAACAAAAATTATAAGTCATCGATTTAAATGGCGAACCGATGCAAACAGGCACGAAAAAAAAAACGGAATGGTCTGTAATCATATAAAATGGAGTATGATTATAGCAGCAAGATAAAGCAAGTACGTTATCCTTATCTCGTTATGCACCTTGCAAAAAGTCTGACCCCAAACCTGATAAATTTTCTATTTGGAGAAAGCGCAAGGGATTGGATCGATCATTAGGAAAGTCGACATTTTGGTTGACCAAAGCCAAAGAAACAGAGACAAGAAGACAAAAAATAAAATTCCCCATTCATTTATTTCAGTAAGAATAGATTGAATATAATAAAGAAATGTGTAAACAAGCTTATCTGACGTTTCACCAGTGATTTTACTGGGCAGCCAAAGACCTACCATTGTTGACAGTCTGTACGACTACACTGTCAAAGAACACCATTTAACAATACGAACAGCTATTGAAGCAAGGATGTAAAGTATTAAATAATTGAAGGAATACCTGGAATCCTTCTTCTCCAGGTCGATCTCTCCCTCGGCAGCGGGCGATACGATTTTTTCCTCGGTAGGCAATTCGGTGCCATCCTCGGCCTTCTTACCCATCCAATTGGATACCTGACTTGTCAAGCCGGAGAACATTTTCGGCACTTCACCAGCCTCGACACTTAAGAATCCGCCGCGACTTCGTCTCTTAAGCACCAATGTCACGAAACTCTCGCAAGACTAAAGTGACAAGAAAAAATGCAATCTCCCTTCACGACTTCGGATCACGGACTGCGTTCATCTCGTTTCCTACTGTTTCCTACTGCGCAATACAATTTGCGCATTACCGTGCGACTGCTGCTAATAGCGCCGCTTCTTATTGTTCGCGGATATATACGGTACTAAATAATAACGTGAGGTCACCGTAGCGCGCACTTTTGACTGAAACTATTAGGTATTTAAAAGAATTGATTTTCCTTCTTTCTCCATCTATCTGCTGTTTTGTTACGTCCAATGGACTTGTGATTTTTTGCCAATTTGCTTAATTATATGAGATCAATAAGGACAGGAAGAATAAGGTAGGATTATAGATTATTTCAACAAAAGAATTCCTCTGCAAATTTTATTGTCAATACAAAATATATTATACCTCTTATAACTTTGTGCAAATTTTTTATCAGGTGAACTTTTACATATGATGAATTATGTGAACGTGCTACTAATAATCATAGTTGTGATAAGAAATATTAATGGTGAGTACGGTGAGTTATTATTAGCTATGCCACTCATGAAAGGATAGAAGAAATCGTATGGTAAACTTATATCGAAATTTGGTCCTCCGGCAAAGTAGTATTTTGATGGCTTCGAAGCATCATGAAATGCTATGTAGGTAACAATGTCAATGACAAGACTATCTGTGCAATTATTACCTGTGCATTTGGACCATGACAAATCTACTTCTTCTGAAAATGTTATACTTATACCTAATATTTTATGATTATTCATAATTCTTTGTTTTGGTAAGAGAGCATGTAAAATATCAACACGTAAGGATGTCACTAATCCTGAACATTGAATTCGATCATTGACTACTTGACCCGTTATCACATTATTGGGAACTCTATCGAGTAAAATTTGTGCCCAATTGGAAGTACCATTATCATGGATAAATCCTGACTTGGAAACATGCATATTGTATTGATCAACCTGGGTAACGTTATACAAGGTCCTTTCCAACATAGCCTTGAACGTTCTATCTTGTAATTCTATACAAGATTCTTTTGTAAAATTGTTAGTTATTAATGTAACGAAACACCTTAACTTAGCATCTTCACCAAAGCCTACCAAGTATCTATTTGATTGATCGCATTCTCCATTTCTCTGTCCAATAGGCACAGTAAGAAAATGATTCTTTCGATTAGCAAGAACATACTTTGTCTCAATATCATTTGTTTTGTTCGTTACCAAGGTCCCAATCACAATAGGCTTTCCAAGAAGATATCCAGGATTACCACTGAGTTTAAATGATTTGTTCTTATTCAAATTAAACCATTCGTACCTTATTTCATAATGCTGATAAAATTTATCAGACGCGTTACCCAATTGCAAATCTGCACGTATACGTTGTATTCCTAAAGTACCATTATGAATGATTACATAACGTATGTGCGTGACAATATTTAAACAAGCACCATTCGCACAATATCCTGTTAATATTTCAGTATCGTTACAAGCATCCCAGGAACCCATGCAATATCGACTTTCCAATGTGAGACATACATTTTTCGGGCATGACTGAAAATTAATCAAATACAAATTTCATACGGTACAACGTAAGATCCTATAATACTATAAGATTCACAGTATTGTGCATACCTGATTTTGAGAAATTATGTAAGACACGTTGAACAGCAGTGGCGATGCAATCACCGTAAATTCGTAAAATCGTTTAGGAAATAGATATGAATTATTATCAGACAAATCAGTTTGCATACACGAACTGTCCCACTCTTCAAGATACCTTAAAGTTTTCTTAAAAGAACAAAGACTCGTGAATCCAGTTTGCAA
Source organism: Hartigia nigra (assembly GCA_031001745.1). Lineage (NCBI taxonomy): Eukaryota > Metazoa > Arthropoda > Insecta > Hymenoptera > Cephidae > Hartigia > Hartigia nigra. The sequence continues at coordinate 364,510 of JARPRG010000538.1, forward strand.
TACCTCTGAAATGACGAATATTATATTTAATTAGACGCAGGATATAACTCTTAATAATTTTCGTAAAATACACAGGGAATATTACCTAATTCCTTTATGAAGCCACCATCGAATTTCCAAAGAATGTCACCTTGTCTATAAGGATGTGTATTATTGAATTCTGGAGCCATGCGTACTGCATGTGTTGGCCATTTAAATTTACTGGTATCAAGGCTATCGATAACATCTTTCAATGCTTCATGACTTCGCACATCCTTCAATTAATTTTGTATACTTAATAACAATTTCAATATATTTTATAGAGATTAATAATTAATTTCTGATATATAATATCACAACTTACTAGCGTTATGCTCGCGCTATATGTTGGCGGCAGATTATCATAGGCAATACAAAATAAATTGTTTGCTAATCGTTCAAGTATAAATCCTGTATTGTTGTACTGTACAAAATTATTCTCGTAGCAGTAACGACTGTCATAAATTTTTGTACGATAATCGGTACATCGAGAAAAAACAGCAACTTGTGATTCTTTACAGTCGACATCGCAGCAACAATTAATGTCGCACGAGAAAGTCTGCAATGTATAATTAATTAATGATGCTTTTCAATTAGAGCTTTATTAATATATTAAGCTTCGAGGTAAATTACCGTCATGTCACATTCACACAATTCCACATGGGTTTTGTGTACAATACTTTTTTCCACGGCTAAACTCGTACGAGGAGCATTGTTCACTTTTGTTGAATTTGTTTTAGATGCAGGAGTCGTAGATACGTTTTGCGGTGATGCTGTTGTTACTGTGAGCTCCTTAGACGTTACTTTTGTGAAAGCACTATTTGATTTAGTAAAAGTTAAAACTGTTTCTTCTGTTGAACTTTTGATATTGTTATCAAGATTAGTTGTATCATTACACTGAGATTCGTCAAGGCACGTAGGTATTGTGATATCTTCTAATGCAATTGCATGAGCAAATTCACTGTTATTGAATATTATAAGTAACAAGCTGAACAATTTCACTGTTAACGGTTTAGTTGGAATTTTAGCCATTTTGTAATGATAGTACATCAGTACACGCGTTTTTAATCATAAAGTTTATACAGGGTGAATAGAATTAGTATATCATACTATCGATGCAACACACCCTAATGTCATGTAATATCTTTGCAATGAAATATTTACATTTTTTTTCACTTTGGTTACACCCTCACAAGGTCACTTTGGTAGAATTGTTAACAATTAAATGTAAAAAATGTTATATTTAATAAGATGCTTTATAAGCAGCAACCAAACTTCTCAAAGTTTTTTGCTAGTATGTGAATATCCACTGTAACAGTACCCATGCTTTGAGTTAGTAATTCGAATCGGTCTTCAGTATTAGCCAAGACATTTGGTGATTTTAATTGTAAGCTTATACCTAAAAATTTGTCTCTCAGTCTGTCTTGCCAGTCACCTGTAATTCATAAAAGATAGATGGATATGAGGTAGGTTGTAATTTGGAAATATAAATGTAGGCTTTACCTATGGGTTTCCATGTGTAGCATTCGATACTATGAAATCCTGGTGTTAATGGTATTGTACTGACACCATAAGCAAGGAATAGTATGCGATTATGATTATCTCGACAAAATATTTGTAAAAGTAGCTTCGGAGAGCCCTGAAGAGTTTGTGTTGTATAATGTAAATCCACTGGATGATCAAATACAGGAGATTCAGTATAGGAGTCACAGCATTCTTGTGTTTGTCCTTCGATATTTCCACCTATGAGTTTCCAACCCCCACCTCAAATAATAAATAATATTTGGGAAACTCTTTTTTCGTCTGGTATTTTACTATTTTAATTACATATATTAAACTTACCAGTGTGAAAGCTCCATTTACAAAATAAACGAGGTTGTTCAAAATTCTTTGCTGATGATATTTGGCCAATTACATGTAACTCGGCCATTGCATAGAATCATTTTGTCGGGCTGAAAGTAAAATCTTTATATGCAAATGAAGTTAGAAAAGGAATGATATATAGATTTAATAAATTTTCTTTAATATATTGATCTTATTAAATATATTAAGATTTAATGTATATGGGAATTTCATCTTCATGAAATTCCGATAGAGAACGCATTAATTTTAAATTTGGCATTTTTTGACTAAGCTTCGTTAAAATGCTATTTGGAATGCTACTGTTATCGACTACTAATTTTTGTAATTTTGGTAATTGCAAGGGAACTTTCAAGATATGTTGTTCGTCAGGGTAAGATGAGTACGCAATATTCAAATATTGTAATTGAGTACAATCAGTAAAAATAAAATTGGTATTGCTTATCGATTTGCAAGATTTCAATCCAAGATAACTGAGATTATCTTTGCAACAGTCTAAGACACTTTGAAGGCCCTTGTCACAGATTTTCCAGCATCCAGAAATATCAAGAAGAGTCAGATTGTTCAATATCTTTTTCTTTCCAAGGAATACCAAATCCGCTGATTTCAATCGACATGCTTGCGTTAAACGAAGTTCTTTCAAATTCTTCAGTTTTGAAGCATTCTCTCTAAGTACATTTCCAGTCAGGAAATGAGCAGAATATAAACTCAATTTTTCTAAATGTGGGCAGCTAAATATGGCCTATAAAAATGTAATATTTTATTTTTCTAATTCACCGATTGGCGTCCAACTGCAATTTTATATAAAATATATAGCAGTACCAAAAACGATTGTGTGCCAAGTCCCATCGTATCAAAATCAATGCATCTAAGAGTCTTAGATAGATTATTGAAAAAGAAAATAACATCTTCATCCGTAATTTGAACCGAAAGCACTTTGCTTGATGCACAGTTTATTTGGATATCTTGAAGAGATCGACAGTTTAAGGCGATAGTCATCAAATCATCGATACGTAAGTATTGATTTTTACCCAAATGTAACTTGTATAATTTGGGAAGATTACTCAGTTCTTGAAAAAATCTATAGGAAAGTATCTCCGCAGTAACTATGTACCGCAACGGATATTATGTTCATAATAGGCACCTTGGAGCAAAAAATTGTGTTCCTTTTAAATCCAAGGATTCCAAATTATGACAGCAGTATAAAATATTTCTTAAGACACATTCTGGTATTATCTCGCTTGAATCAATTTGACAATTTTCAATCTTCAAATATTTAAGTCTAGTACTACGTCTGCACATTTGTCTAATTATTGTAATGGGATCTTGTAGATTGTTCAAAGTCAATTTTTCCAGCATGGTACATCTTTGCAATAAGATGCATGCGACATCTGAATTAATTTTCCGATCTTTAAATAGACAACAATTATAGGACTAATTATTATGAAATAATATTCCGATAGGTACGTTAAATAATAATTTATGCCTGTAAATTGTAAAGCTTTCCAAAGCGAAGGATGCCAAGCAACATTATGCCAATGACGGCACACTCTTGATATTATCAAAACCAAATCTTTGTTGTCAAAATAACAGAATACAATCAGCAAGATCCTAGGCTCAAGATTATGATATCCAGTATTTCTGATTGTACTGCTCCGATAACAAATCCTTGAACAAGTATCACTAACAGTCAACCGTGTTCCAAGATTCTTATTAATCACATTGGAATTAGTTCTGATCGGTCCAGGCCAATTATACTTTATAGGAATTTGACACTCCGATACAGATGCATTAAGTATCGACTGACTTCCACCAAACATGGTATAATTCGAATGGAGATTCATCGCAGTAAACAATGTACTGTCATTAAAATAAACCCAATAAAGAATTTATTCATTAATTCATAAAATCCATAACAATAGAAACTGAAATAAACTCACCAGGAGCCTTGAAAGGTCTATAATATTTTTAGCGACTAATTCGACACTTCAACGTCAACGCGACGATTACAACATCATTTTCCTTGACTCCATCGTATAATTTTAGCAAATGCTATGAAATTCAAAACAAATCCATAAACAAACGTGGGATAGTAACCGCGTTCCGAAATACCATAGAAAATACTCATACGATCAATTCATGTTTTTACAACAATTATCCTAAATTCGAATAAGCTCATATGGTAACAATACTTTTATCCTAATAGCTGCTTAAATTCTAAAGTAATCTATTTTCGGAATCATTGGAAATTGCTGCATACGACGATCATGCATTTCTTATGTTAAATAGATCATCGTGACAGATCCTGTGAATGATCTTTACGGCGAACTTAAATGCATCTCTTTTTAATGCATATTGATGAAATGGGACGCAATGATGCTCGCGTATAGGGTGTGACGAGTGCACGCTCGGTACGTATCTGGCACCTATGGCATAACATCGGAAACAATTTTTGGAGCGAATTCCGAATATCAGAATAGCAACCAATCCCTTTTTGACAGGACCTTTAGACTAACTATTACACATTGTACATACCTACCAGTTATTTAGTCTATTTGTCTATATATGTATATATATGTTAAGCCACGCATTAAGCGTTCAATAATTAAGAGGTTGTTTCTATCTCGGGTTTTCCCTGGCTTCCCCGAAAGCCTGGGCAAATGCCAGGAACAATAAAATCTGAAGGAGAGGCCCAGGGTAAAGAACACGTTCCCTTTCAGATAGGCTAAATTACACAATAACTATAAAACACATGTGTGCGTAAGACTAAACGAAAATGCGCGTGACTGAAGAAAGACCTGATTCGAACACTAAAAATAAGGATTAAATTATACAGTTGTCCAGTAATCTAGAAAGAAAGTCCTTTGTTGTATTTCTTATGCACAGTCTTCTATTGAACTTCATTTTTAACAAAGACAATACGAAATCTTTCAAGAGCTTTGCTCGAGGAATATTTTTTCCATATACCTGCATTCAAGTACTCGACCAGATACATGCTGATTGCAGACGGTCGCCAAATGCTCTGCAAGCCTTGTAAGCGCAGGAAAAATCGAGGGAGGGCCCTTCTTGTTTTACGGGTTGGCTTTAGGCTATCGGGGCCTTGAGACTACTCGCTCTGGATCCGCGTCCTCTAATCTCTCTCTTCTCTTTTTTCACCTCACTCCTCAGACTGTAACGAAATTACTTTTTGGGGAAAGACATAAGGATTTTAAAAACTTCGAGTCGCGTCGTCGATCAGTAGTCTCGTCGAGTTCTCTTGGGAACGACATCGCACACTGAGTTTAGAATTCCTTTAGCCACTAGTTACTTTTTGCATAGTTCTTTTAAAATAGAATGTTTATTTAGATTACCAAATTTGTTCTCTGCCTTAATAAATTATTGAAGACTTCAAGTGTGTTATACGAACTTTGGTGTGTTTTTCACCCTCGCACGAATTCAACTGAGGTTGAATAACTCGCTACATTCCCGGCATTCAGGATCGAATTTCTATTGGCTAGGCAGCTACAGAAACCAACGAATCAGAGCCTTCGGGACAAATTCTAGTGAGAACCAGCTCGCAGGCTTGTAACAAGGATACGTTTGCAGCGCCACCACAATACCCGTTCAATATGCGAACTTACTCATTGTGACATGCACGTCCAATGATTTGGAGAATAGGATCCCAGAACTATAGTGAGTCCCGATAGCTCTTCAGTGATTACGGACCATTTCTTAATGCTATTGGCTATACTATATTCAGCTATATCGCTTGCGGTTACCGCGCTTGACAGGTGTTAGGTGGGTCGACAACTAGGAAATGTGAAATGTTTCTATTTATTAGCATTTTGAGAAAGAGATGATATAGTGTCAATCGTTTTTGATAAAGCCGAATTTCGATAATAATGAGTTGGGAAATAAGTTATGCGGATATGTGCCGCGCTTGTATGAAAGTCGACGGCGTTCTCTTGCCCATGTATGGCGACGAGATAATAAGTAAGAAAAAATTAGCTGATAAATTAGCTGAGCTTACTTCGGTAAAGGTGAGTTGCTTAGGGGATTCATCTTACATTTTTCAAATTATATTTATTTAATTTTCTGTGATTCTCTACACGCGATTGAAGAAAAAATATTATTTTCACATTATAACCTATGTAGTAGTGATTTCATTACATTGAGTTTTCTATAGTATATTTATAGTACTTTAAATCTGAAATCTTGGCACATATTTTTGTTTGTATTAATTATTTCTATTTGTTTCGTTTTAACATTTACTCAGTTGTCTCTCTTTCAGATTGATAAATTTGATGGCTTACCAAATATGCTTTGCGCTAAGTGTGCATACAGAACGGATGCATTTTATGACTTCAAAAGACAAGTTCAGACTACGGAGAAAAGGTTGAGAGAGATGTTTCAAACAGATTTCTGTTCTGTTATTAAGGTGAAATAAAAGTTAAGGATGTATCTTTTGTATACACTGTCGAGTATTGACGATATATGTCTATCTTATGTTTTTTAGGAGGAAATAATAGATGATGAAAATGAGCAGGCTGAATTATGTGAAAATGCTGATGAATTTATAGATAATGATCTGACATACGAGTCACAAAATGTGAGCAGTGTGAACAGCTTAACTGAGGAAACGGAGAATGGGAATACCTTACATGAATCTTTAAACGGAACTATAAAAACTTGTGAGAGCGGAGTGCCTACAGATGAAGATGTAGACGAAGGTACCGAATATTTGGAAGATGCTTCAGCAGATACAGAAAAAACATATGTGGCGAATGATTTCAATCATATATTTATTCGGGAAATACAGCAAATCTCAACGCAAGACAATATCGTTGTTAAAAACGAAGTACCTGATACAATTACAAATATGTTTGAATCCCAAGATGTAAATTATACAATAATGTACATCCCTGAAAACGAGATGGACCCACTAGTACAGACAAGTGGGCAAAATATATTCATTAGCGAAGAAAAAGTCAATGAGTCCAGTAACTATGACAGTTTTATAACCTCGTGCACTTCAGAAAGTATAATCATAAATGAAAAAGCCAACGAAGACAAAGAATCCTTGCACATCGAAAATTCTGATATTCGTGTGATGGCTGATACAGATGTGAGGTGCAGGAAAACTTCATCTTGTAAGGTAAACATCAAGGAAGAAAATACCCCAGTGGATAAAGATGAAGCCTCGACGTCTCAGGAACAAAAATCAGTAGATCAAAGGGTAGAGAACGAAGACGATGATGAAGATTCTGATTACTTTGTAGATCCCAGGGATAATATACTAGGCAGTGTAACAGACACCATCATGAGAATCAAAGAGATAAAAGTGAATGATGATATCATCGAATACCAGTGTACACTCTGTATGCAAAACTATGATCAAATAACTGGCGTCCTCATTCATATGGTAGACAATCACGTACCAGCAGGTGGACCATTTTTCTGTATGGTATGTGAAATGGATTTAGAAAGTCATAGGAAGTTACGAGCCCATGTAAAAACCCATACTGGTCGTTTACCATACACCTGTTTCATATGCCAGAAATCTTACTCAATGAAGCGATACCTAAAAAGACATATGGTATGTCACACTGACTTTCCAAGACACCGCTGCCCCAAGTGTGGTCTCAGATTTAAGGTTAAATCTGATCTGGAGTCACATATGACGACACACATCCATGGTGCACCATACGCATGTAGCCAGTGTACCCGTGTATTCAACCACAAAGGTAATTACAAACGTCACTTAATCACTCATCTGGATCCACAGGGTTTACATTTACCCAAGTATCCCTGTGAAGTCTGTGGAAAACGCTTTCCAAATAGACGTACACTGGAAATTCACATGCGTGTTCATACCGGTGAAAAGCCTTTCAAATGTGAGGTATGTGGCAGATCATTTTCACAACAAGGAAATCTCCAGAATCATATGAGAATTCATTCTAATCCACGTAGTTACACATGTGAAGTATGTGGCAAACGATTTAACCAAAGAGCCACTTTAAGAGATCACAGTTTACTTCATACAGGTGAAAAACCATACGTTTGTACAGTATGCGGTGTAGCTTTCACATTCAGTGCTGCATTACGTCGCCATATGTGGACTCACACTGGTGGAAAACCATTTGGCTGTGAAATTTGTAATGCTGGTTTTGTTGGCAAGTACGAGTTAAGACGTCACATGAGTATACACAATGAAGGTTCGAAAACAAAACGAAAGCGAAATCCAAAAAAGGAGGTTGAAAAGCCACCGCAAGAACCAAAAGAGGAAATGATCATTATAGAAGATAATCCAAATGGAACGCATGCTATATTAATAGAACAAGTACTTTTAGCGCAGGATACCACTCAACCTGTACCTCAGGAGGAATCTGAAAAAGAAAATGACAATGCGATATTCAGTCTTATACAATACTGATATCGATAAGACTGTAAAGCTTGTTGAGAATTTTATATTCAGCGGTAAGAAAGTTTTTACTATTCAACATTTCTTGAGAAACTTTGAGGAACTCTGATGGATTATAAATACTGTACATAGAGAAATACATACGTATGAAGTAATTAGTTTAATTAATTGATACCAATTCAAATCATATTTATACGATAGTCAGTGAGCACCAGATATATTGTACATGTAATAAATCGTTGAAAAAAAAACGGTTAGATAAAAATTATCACCTATTTTATTTATTAGAAATTCTAATATAAGTATTAAGAAGATATTTGTCTTCTGTGATTCATTCAATTTTAATTTTTAATTGTTATTCTGTGATAAATGATGCTCTATATAATTTAGTACCCGTCGCGTCCAGTAGATGTACAATACTTCACTCGTATCTCTTATTAAATCCACCAGATGGCAGTGAATGTATTCCAAATTCCAAAGCCCTGTTCAACGATCGCAGTAACTTCTACAGTTTCTCTGATCTTGTACAACAGAGTTTCTAGAATTACACCGCAATGAATTCTATCTCGCATGCTAGTTTTTCAATACAAGTCCAAGACTCACGATAAGTCTTTCAAACAAACCCCAGTTAACAAATAACGAGTGAAGAATTGCAAAAATCCAAAGAATACTTGGTGCAATATTTTTTATTGAATCAAAGAAAAAAAAAGAAATCTTTACAGAAATTTTTTTTAACGAACAGATCTTAAGCTAGTAATTATATCCAAGTAATTCGTAATCATCCAGTAACTAACCATAATTATCTAGAGTGTGATCAATAGTTCCTGAGGAAACTTGAAACATTTTACTCATACTTGTTCAATATAGGACTAGTTAGTGACTGTAAGGTCCATCCCTCGTTAGTCAACCATTATAAGGGTGGCACAACTAATAGACCTGATGCCGAAAATAGTTAAGCCAACCATAGTGGCAACAGTAATTAATAGTTGGTGGTATGGGTCTTTAATATATAATACAGCCAACGTATACCATAGCGGTGAACTATGCGATCCACGCGACCTCCAGGACCCTTGATTTTCCTATGGAGTCCAGAAAAAGGTATAGATATCAACTTGAACCCCACTTGCACCCTTATAATTCTATTCAATCTCCACTCGATCCTTGCTAATTACCTAATGAGGTAATTTGCAATTAGTAGGAATGTTGGTTATCCTATAAAAAAAAAGGATTGTTCGATAAGAGCGAACAGTCAGATACTTTTATGCTGTATACTGATGTTCTATAAAGATTTTAACATCTATTATACCGGTGCTATATACCGTACGTTATTCACTTTCAAAAAGTGCAATTAATTGAACGAAAAATGAGAAAAGCCACAAGGTAAAAAACTGACTGTAGTTTAATAATGGCGATATCTTTTTATGTACCATCTGGGCCTTTCCGTACCAGTCGAATAATAATGGCTTCCTGTATACACACAGTATAGCCTGTTCTTATCTCCTCATGTAAAAGTCATGTTGGTTCTGGAATACAAAATGTTAGAGTAATATAACTCATACGTAACAACGCCCAATGCACCGAAGAGAGAAAGAAATCTTAATGGCTTCTCATTTTACGGGATCGTCAATATCGGGGAAAGTTACTCTCGGAAGCTGAGATTATTTCCATCGTAAATTCTCAGTCGAACTACGCGAATTCCACGAATCATCCGCGCCCAAGAGCCTCGCTTGGATATTATCGTTGGGATAAAACCCGAAGAATTTAACTGGAAACCTTCTTCCACTTTTTCCTCGTTCCTCTATATTTCCTATCCTCTCACGTCTCATGGGATAAACAAGGCGTACGAAGTTTCGCTATTTATCGCCCGGCGATAAATCCATCTTGAGACGATGGAAATGGCAGTCGGAGAAATTGCAATGAGTACAACGCGTCGCACTCATCGATCACAAGACATCCTCGTCACTGCTTTACAAGGAAAACGCTCCAAGCAGTATTATTACCTCCTTATAGAATTTCGCAATAAACTAAATCCAGCAATACATAAAATAACGTCAAGAGAAACGACCAAAGCGACAAATCTAGAAAAGCACAACTAAGAAGCCTAAAAGGTTAAACCGTCTTTTTAAATATACATAAAATCCAAAACCAGTACAAAAATTCCTTTTATAACTCCAACCAAACCTGTCAGTATCTGCTTCACACGTTGTATCCATTCGTTCGAGCATCAGCCGCGTTTACTCAGTCAAAGATGCGCGTTTTCAAACTGTCCATTGGGCGCATGTGCTACTGGAAAGTTAGCGAGAACGTACCATAGTTTCATCACGAAGCGCGCACAGCCCAAGCAGAGTAATATTTCCCGCATAAGAATCCTGTCCGTATCTTGAATTGTTCTCGAAACCGTGTCTATCCCTTCCTAAACAATCATCCCTTTTTCTATCGTTAACCAGACGTCTTAAACACTCGCGAAACCCAGTTATAATTCGAATATTCTATCGGAATCGTTCGGCTCGCGACAACTTGTCTTGACGGCGCCCTGGACTTGTATTTCTCGCGCATGCGCAGTACCCGAAGTTCTCTGGATGCACGCCATGAGGGAAACAAGCGCGCACGCCATCAGCCGGAGCTCGCTGCCGCCTCCACCGCCGCCGTGGGACGTGGGTAAGTACCCTCACTCCACGCTCCAATCAGTCTGCACTCGCATGTCCACGAGGTAGCTCACGGGCTGGCTTCCTCTCGCACCCGTATACTCCCGCACACCTGGCTCACGCTCTCATCTCCCGTGGAGGTCTCATGAGGCCGCCGATTACCGCCTAGTCGAGGTACCGCTCGCGTTCATCGGAGAGGTTAGGTCGAGATACGCGGGACGCCGGCATTCGTTTGAATTTGAACTCGTTCGCGGCGCGCCGAGGTGCTCTGAGTGATCTAGGACTTTTGACAGATCCGATTGAAGAATTTGCTTTTTTATTTCGCGTTTGTTTATTATTTTAACGTTATTTTATTCGAGCCTTTAAAGAGTTTTTTTGTTTATAGTCGTGTATATTTTACGTAGTGAAAATCATACGAAAGATTTGACACGTTTACGGTACGCGTGTGACAGCTGTTCTCGTCCCTCGTGTTTATTATTGTGAAGAATTTTTGTATTTAATCATGAGGTTCTACATGGAATCGTCATTTTGAAGAGAGTATTAAGTAGTGACGGTGTACTTTGTCGCGATTGGTATTCTTGTGTTCATGTTCGAAGATCGAAGCTCCAATGAAGAGAAGCAGAGTTACTTTGAATTTCCCGCGCTCGTTTGTTAGCTTCGAAGATTCCCTTTTCGAGGATCTTCATGAATTCTTGGGCTGACTGACGGAGGACTAATTGTCTGAGTTTTTTTTTTTTTACGTCGCCTCGTACAACATATCTTGACGATCCATTTGTCACGGTAATTAATGAGGAAGAGACGGAAACGATTTCGAGAACACTCGACAATTACGCAAAACCGCGACAATTTTCCGGTGGATATGTAAAATCGATTTGATTTTCATTTCGACAGAATACGATGTATCGCGGTGCGGCCGCTGTGACCGTTGCGGTTTTACGTTCGCCCAGGCAATTCGGTTTCGCGTATCCGGCTAATGTCATTTATTCGATTGCCGATCGATCATCCACTCAAATTACGCCGCCTTTCCAACTCGAGGGCTTTCTTTGATACATCCTGAATTCAAAGCGAATTCCACATATCAAGGCTTTGTCGCACCGATGCCGTCGCCGCTGCCGCCGCCGCCGCCGCCGTACTCAATTACGAATTGGATCTATTTACAGAAATTCGAGCGTCATTACATGCTAGTATTTCCGCATTGTAGAGTATATTCATTATCATAAATTCTTGATAACAGTATATACATACGTGTATAATTTTCCATTACACAATGATACTTTGAACTTCAGATTTTCACGGTCTAAACTTCTACGCACGTTATTCTTGTCGCGTCTTTAGAAATACACCGAGTATTTCTCGATCTGTCGAAAGTTTTCGATCTCCGACGGGCGTTCGATCGATTGTACTCGAATTCGATTTGAGAGGGAAAAAGTAAAGAAAACGAAAATAGCGCAAACGAATGGATAAGAAGAAGCAAGCCCGATTTGTTCTAGATGGACAATTCAGCGTACGTGCCGAATCACCTTCCGCCACCGTCCTTGGTCGTGTTTTCCCAGGGCGGGGGTCTCCCCGAGGCCCTGAGAATGCAAAGACCCTTCAATCCACAAGTTAGTTGTCATTCCTTTTAAACTTATGCCTTATACACCTATGCATATATCGCACAGAAACATTTACCCACGCATGACACTTTTACATAGTCTCTACTTGCTTCCTTAGGCACTCATATGATTATTAATTAACTGTTTTACTTAACGACTAAAATATCTTGCATAATTTATTATTTTGTCGAAGAAAAATATTGAAACTTGACTTTTATTCTCGGCAGTTAAATTGTAATCATATCATTTATTATACAACTATTCATAAGTACCACCTGTACCGTTTAAGGTTGCTTGAATCTTTTCTAACTGTCTGCATGCAGCTATAGTCAATTACCAGTAATTGTAGGAATAGTAATGTCTAAAGGCAGATCGTAATATACGAATAAACGAAACGTCATTGTAAGTATAGCACGTTTACTCATCAATATATAGAGGATATTCAGGTACTGAATTTATTTTTTTTTGGGGGAGTTTGAGTAAAAATATATTTAAACAAAAACAGAGCACGGCGCAGTGGATGGATGATTTTTAATAAAAAATATGACAAAAATTAAATTACAGACTGTCACTAAGATCTTGTGTGTCTCTTCTTATTCACAGATATTTTACTAATCAGCGATCCGAAAGCAAAACTTTACTTTTCGACGGTACAGCCAGTGTTAACAGTGTCGAGTGATAACGGACCGCAAGTCCAATAAAATCGTGATCCTATAAACTTTTCAAAATTATTCGGTGCACGTTGTTACGATTATTCAGTGATATGTCAGATTTCCAAAATTTTCTTATTCCGAGCTCGACGAAGTCTTGGACTATTTTTGAGTTTGTAAAATTTGTAAATAATTATTAATTTTTTAAAATGTTATACACTACATATAACTATCTTAGGAATAGTAAGACGAAACACACTATAGAATTGTCCCGACAGAGAATATTATAAATAGATAAACGAGTGTATGATTGACCGATGTGATAAAAGTAGAAGGGGGACAGAGGGAAGAGGCGATGATTAACCAGTCGATCGTAATTAAAATGATAATGAATACCTAATAAATCGCTGATTGGAATCAAGGAACAAATACGTGCGTGTAAACGAAAAACTCATTTCCACGTTTTAAAAGAATAATAAACTAATCCTACTTTTTAACGATCGGATCAAACTCGTCGATATCTATAATTAATTGATGAATGAAAAATTCATTGAAAATCGTTTGTCGACTCGGCCTTCTGTTTAATCGCAACGGACGATTTACGCGTTCGAGTAACTCGTGGAAATGTCTTCTTGTCGATCGGTGGTGAAAATAAAAAAAAAAGTTTTGGAACAAAATTTTTGGAACATTTCGATAGAATTTTACGTGAAAATTTGGAGATTAATTTTTGGTCTTACAAGAGTCGTAAGAAAATTTGAGTGTTTTTTTTTTGGTAGTTGCGCGTGCAACTATCTATCCTCTACTGACTTTGGTATTAATTAATGGGGAGGTTGTTAACGGGTCATGGGGAATGCTGGTCCATCGATCAGTATCTCATTTCGTATTACGTGTAGGGTGTTTGCGTAGCACGGGATGCACAGTATAGGATAGTTTGGGTATTGGTTAATTATGAGAGACAGTGACGGGACATTTAACGGAAGAGATTCTGGAGATATCTGGAGATTTTTTTGAAAATTTCTTTTGACTTTCATCGTCAGACGGGCTTTGCGATCAATTATATTAAGTTTAATTGACGTGCCTGTTAATGACCTTAGACGTGAAGTCTATCGTGAAAGTATTTAACGCCGCGGCTTATGTCGCGATGTTTACATTGGAAGTCAGGCAGGTATTAAATATCGTTAAAATATATTATAATATCATTAATATATCTGGTATCTGATGGCTGGGCAGCGTAAAGTGTATCTGATTTACGATTATCGAATTTTTAATGAAAGATCGATCAAGTATCGATAATGAACTTGATAAATGATAAATCAGTGTTTCATAACGATCGTGCGATTTTATCCGGCTGTGCTCTGATTTAATATTTGAATTGTCGTTTGATCGATCTGGAATATAATTATAGTAAATGAGATTTTTGTTTTCAATTTTCAAGGTTGGAGATTCGAAGGAACTTCAGGTGCCGTTCAGTACCGCAGCATCCCTGGGCTACGGACTTCATCACATGCTTCATCTGCCACATCAATTTTTACATCCCTTAGACCCACGGCTGCCGTTCGGTGCATTCAGGCCACTGGGCCCTTCGGCCTTTGCCCCACCCAGCAAGTGCCTCAAGGTCGAAACCGGAAACACGACGGTGTCCTCGGGATTGGCTAGCATCGGTTCGCTCTCGAGCATGTCGAACATGTTCTCGCCGTCTTTGCCTTCCGGTGGCGTAGGCGGCGGAGTGCCCGGTACGGGAGGACCGGAAGTGGCACCCCAGAGTCCAGCTGGTTCAACGAGCAGGTCACCGCCTGGTAACGGACCTGGATCGGCTGTTGGAAATCGTGGAGCTACACCCGAGGAAGAGGATAGGGACACCAACGCGACTCCCGGCTCCGAGAATACCGAACGTTCCACCCCAGAGGAAGGCCGACCGTACAGACGTGAGTCTCGATAGAATATTTTATTTTTTTTTTTGTACAAAAATTTCCGAATTTTTTAGAGACAAAAATTGGACGGGTGTTACGTAAAAGTTTTCTATATTTTTTTTACATAATTTTATATCTTTTATACACTGTCCAATTTCCCAATAACGGATTAAGAAAGTAGGGGGATAAAAACGATCGTTCTATGTGAAAAATCTGCGCTTGATATTCTTATCGATAAATCATGTTTGGATATGTGGTCCAGACGATGGACGAACGTACAGTAGTTAAGAAGCGTTACACGCGGACCACGAGAAAGACTCGGATTTGTGTGCTTAATCCACCTAACTCGTTTATTTGAATCCCGCGACGTAACAGCTGCGCCGCTGCAACCTCAGTGCCGGAATACCCGCACCGTACCCTGGACAGTTTGTTTATTTTCCGGCCTTGTGTCTTAATTACGGAAAGATGAAGCCATTCATTTTTCTCACCCGGTACCTCTGCCTGCTACTCTGCCTCGCTTCTCTGTCCTCCTTCAACGTTAACTCTGTCGCCGCTCTTTCTTCTTTCTTTCTTTGTTGCCTCATACTTTTCTCCAGTATACGTCCACCATTCTCACCCCTGGTAAAACCGAATCATACCTTCCAGCTTTCTTTCTCTTTTCTTCTTTACCATCCCCCGCTCTCTCTCTCTCTCTCCCAATTCAATTCCCTCGGCAAAAATATAAAATTCTACCGTCCTCTTGACCCCTTGCCACGCGGTCGGCTAATTTTTCTTTGATTGTCAAACGACAAAAAAAAAGGGCCAAATCCTCCAGGACGAGAAGGTACGAATTCATTTTGGCAAAGAATTCTCAATCGCCGTCGGCTGTAACTTGGTCTCTCTCAAAAATTCTCCTAGGACATACCATGAGTGTGTATATACACTACGATAATAAACGCAGGGAAAAGAACGTTTAACCATTGACCTACGACCTTTCGAATGTCCACCATACGTACCGTCCCTGTACTGACGTCCGCGTGCTCTTTTTCCAAACTAATTGGCCGGTCTGCCGCGCAACGCTTCAAACGGCGTGTCGAGTCTCGTAAACGAGCGCGAAGAGTCATCGACGCGTAGCGTCGTTGCGAAACGACGTCCGACCCGACGTCGTTTGACGTTCTACAAAAACCACCGACGATATCTCCAATGACGTTATTCCTCCCAAAGAAACGTATTCGCCAAAATCGACGTGCTCTTCGTTACTTGCGAATTCATCGATAACTTTTTTATACCCTATATACACGTGCCTAAAGGAAAACATCGTATACACGGCTTTACCTAAATTGCCAAAAAACAGACGTGGCCGCGTTAAATTTTAAAAACTTGAAGCGCACTGGTTCAACATCGGAATGTAATATGCTACGGATTTAGTCGATACACCTATACCTTGATGGCAAAACGACCCGGGCCGAGCGTCGCTTCCTCCTACAGTCATATGTGGCAGATTGTGTCATCGTGTGCGAATATGAACGCGCGTACCACCACGGAAATGCAGATATTTGTCAGGAAATTGATAACTCGAATAAACTCATCGCAAAACATTGAAACGGGCTAACGGGACATCCCCGTGGGCTGACTCGTTGCCTTACGGTATGTATTGCGTTGCGTATGTTATTCGCATATCGTTCGGATATGCTCGCACGTGTACACGTTTTGTGTATGATTATGCTTTTTTGGGGGCTTTTGGACCAATGCCGATTAGCGAATATACGGTGAAATTTATTTTTATGAGTCGATATTGTATTTCTTGGTCGTCGAGCGTCTTACTTGCGAATTGCCTTTACGTAATGTCCTTCGCGCTTTGTATAATCGAACCGCGCCAGATACGTTGTTGACACTGATTTTACTTTGGATATTTTGGCTTTGCACCTGGATATGTTTATGCTGTTTTCACTCGGTGGTACTGTATGCTAATATTGTATCAAGAGTCGACTGACTACTTGGGGATAC
>JARPRG010000538.1:381673-397348 GCA_031001745.1 Hartigia nigra
TTTTTTTTTTAATTTCAACTTTTTCTTACTTTCGATCATGTTTCGAGTTTGAAAGACAAATTATAAAGTGTCTGTTTCGTGTAACCGCGAACGGTCTGTACATAAGCATGGGGAATTTACGTGGAAAATAACAAAAAAAAGTGAGCGAGTTATTTTGAGATTTTTGAGCTTTTCCCTATTTTTTATTTTTTTCTGTAGATTACTTTTTTCTTTTCTGACCATTTTTGTCTCACGTAACACGCGCCTCTACGTTCCTCCGTTCGTTTTCGACATGATGGCGCTCGGGTCCGTTCTCACGACTTAACCGTAAAATAGAGAAATCATCGTAAAAGTGATTCCAGGGATTTGCGACTGGCACTAGAACCACGGCAGGCAGCCAAGCGGTGAAATTTGATTAGCAAATAATTTGTACGACGTGATAGTAAATCGAGGACGGTGCGCGGTCGCCCTAAGGAATACCAATGAGGACGAAGACGTCCCGAAGGTTAACGTCGACGTATAAACGGGACATACGTATGTCATTTTTTTTCAAAACGTTTAGTCAATAGCCATATATATATATACATATATAATAATAACATCACATATCCCTTCGTACAACATCGTTAGAAAGCAATCATATGAAAACATCTAAAAACATAATTTTTCACCAAAATCATAATTTCCCTGATCAATAAAATGTCCTTCTAAAATGCAGTTCTCACGGCAGATGCATCTCTCTATATTCATATATAAATTTTCATGAAACGTAAGCCTCATTATAATTCAGTTAACAAGGCTTTGCTCGAATCATGAAATTACAGATGAAAATAAGAGATCAAGTTACAAATGGCCCATACGCAGCATCCACTGCCGTTATTAAATACGTACATTAACGGCTAGTACTGGCATATCTATTACGTGTACAGACTATAGACAGTGACGACACATTGTTTTCCTAAAGAATAATCCTCGCCACCTCCCACCATATAGAACTCACAAAATTCATTATTTACCTATCCAACTGTTAAGAAGACACCCGGTAGATCCTAAAAGATCCGCATTTAAGCCTGTAATACCAACGTCAAACGAGACAACACTCTAGCATTCTCATGTATGGCTATAAAACACGTTGGAAATGTCAATCAGATACATATTCCGTTCTAAAATCCGTATCGCCATCGGCGACTGGGTACATGAAAACGCGATACTCTTGACGTGATTTTTTTTTTTTCCACAGTTTTGCTTTATTGTTTCGCAAAAGTGATTGGTAAATTGGTTGCGACCACGTGAATGGCCGCGTATCCACCATATACGTAAAACCGTTGTTACAATATCATCGCGGAATACAAACCTATAGATTTTGACGAGACGCGTCGAGCATTCCGCGTGCATCGACATATCCATACATATATATATATATATATAAAAGCGTAAGGCAGCGATGGGCAAGGTCTTTGTCGCTCGTTGATTAAAAAAAAATGCAATTTGAAATTGGCACGGTAATATGGGTCAGCCGCCTATGGCTATATCTCCTGCTAATATCCAACGGTATAATATCGCGCTCGAGTGCCTACGCCAGTGGTTATCGGGGATCCTCGAATTTTCAAATATCAATACACCAATGCGATTTCTCGATTCAACAGAACTTTTGGTTTCGATTCGTATATAACCTTGTATACACGAATATATATATATATATATATATATATATCAGTAAAAAGGCCATGTACTCCTCGGTAGTCCTCAGTATACGCTTTGACCGTAGCAAAATCTCCAGTATTATAATACAATTAACGATTACTGGTACATGACCGATAACGGTGACCGGTCTTATATAATTTTTTAATCCACTTCCTTGTCCGCGCCTAAAAATACATACATTTAACAAACGTTATCAATCCCCAGGATCTTCTACGTCAGATCCTATCTCAGGTCGTATATAAAGGCGGCGCTGGAGCTCGACGTAATCTACGCCGGCTACCTGTCTTACCGTACGGAACGGAGACAAGTATTTCCCGGCGGTTAGACGGGAGCCAGTGCTAACCGCAGCTTGAGCCGACTTCGTTTTGTCGGACGAGAAATAATAATAAGTAAGGGGTTGAATGGGTGGGTGAGTAAGGGGGGTTTGAGTGCAATTGGCAAGGAAGCCAAAGTGCACAGGAGCCAACAGACGCGTTTTCTTTTTTTCCTACGTTGGCTACGATGGCTCTTGGTGCCGTCTGCTAGGCTGGTGGAGTGTTGGGGGAGTATAGGGTGGAGCTCGATTTATCGGCTTGTTACCCAGGGAACAAATGCAACTGCAAGAACGGCTACGTTAAAGCGCTTCTCTATGCCCAGTTACTTTGGTGGGGGGCAATTGCAAGCGCTGCATTGGCGGTTCCGCATAAGGAGTAAAATAACCGTCCTCTCTTCTGGTTTGAGCAAGTTAACGGACTAGGCGGAGCTCTGGCTTTCTATGGGCTATGCTCTGCGTGTATGTGCATCTCTACTCCTTTCGCTTATAGTCGTATACGTTGTATGTTATTTCTTGGATTGCACACGCTCCTGCTCTTTATAGGATGTGTGTGTGTGTGTATATATATATATATATATACTATAGAAAATTCTGTCTTTCTCTCTTTATTCATTTTATTCCTCGACCTCCACCTTCTGCAGTGTATACATCCATATACCGTTTGATATATATATATACACCCGTGCCCAAGACTCTCTTACCAACCAAGCGTCGTTTAACCAGGCGCGAACTTCGGCTAGAAATAGAGGTCGCCAAGGCTCCGCCTCCTAGACGAGGATTCCTCGTGTAAAGAGAGCCCGAGACCTCCTCGGAGGGAAAGCGGAGGGATGACTGGGCGTGGTACGCCCAACTCGCGAGGGAGGAGTTCCCCTCGTTATATCCGTTATCGGCTCTCCCGTGCTATAACGTTGAGGATATATCCCGGGGCTTGCCGGAGGAGTCGAACCTCGAAGCCTGCGGATACTGGAAGCGTCGACATCACCGTTAAGCTCCCTGGGCTGGGTTTGGGGGTGGGTGGAGGTGGATGGAGAGTCTCTCTCTCTCTCTCTCTCGACCCTGCTTTAACCTCACTGAATTTTCCCTCGCAGGGTATGTCTCTTTTTCGCCCTCTCATGGAAAAAAGGGGTGGAGTGAGGCGTGAGATTGTCTTACTCGCATGTTTCCCGAAGACTCGTCGTCCTTGTCTTACACATGATCTCAAAGCATTACCCTTAACGTTACGTCCTCACTGGGTTCCTCTGGTAGGTGGGAGGGAAGACGGGAGGAGGTTGCCGCTTTCAGGGGCTTAATCGTATGAAATGGGTATTCCTAGCTGACGGTACAATCTAGCTAGAGTCTCTTTCGGACGAGATGAAACGTCCAAGGGAAGCTTAAGGTGCGATCTTCGATGCTTTAGTAAAATCGCACGTGGTTATCGGCTACAGCGACCTGTCGAGATGCGGGATGCTGCGAATTCCGCTTGATCGCGTTACAGCAGCCGTCCGTGGAATATTGACGGTACGATTTGGCGCAATTTATTTAAAAGTATTGCAAATGAAAAAATGACGAAATCTTCCCGCGGGACTTTATGCAAGTGGCGTACGGAATGAGGGTAAACCGGGTGGAATAGGTCGCGACGTACGTTTTCTCTGGGACGTGCCATGTACCCTCATTCCCTTATTCGCTCTCAGGGATAACTACGTACGTCAGGCTACGTGTGTGTTAGGTATGTTTCGCGTACACGTGTACACGTTTTATCGTTACGTGGTGACGCTTCACGGAACACTCGACTCGTGACAGAAATTACTAAATGCTGCTCGGACGCTTGACGGGACGCACGGATTTCAAATGGGGATGGTCGTATGTACGAGGGTGGCAAGGGGTGGCTTACCATAGAGGCACACACAGTCTCTGTCTCTCTCACTCTCCCTTCTGTCGTATCTTCGTCTCCTCGTGTCACTCCCTTATTGTCAATTGCCATATATAGATACTATAAACCGTCCACGTATGCACGGTCCATACTTGTGCGCTTCTGTCGCCAATGTCGCTGTCCTTGTTGGTTGTTGCGTCTACAGCAACGTTATTCCTGCAGAAATGAACGGACAGCGCGAACACGTGGAAAACGCTGCGCCTCGTGTGCATATTAATCTCTCTTGGACCACACCATCAGCCTCCATCGGCTCTCCAAACCTCGTTCGTACGCACTTCATCTCGTCGCTGCTAACCGGTAACCACCTATACAACGCCTGCAGCAAATTGGCAAACTGGCCACCACCACCACCCTTCCCTCCTCTCCCCTTCCTCCTACTTACCTACCGCGTTTCTCGTTTACCTCCAATTGTCCGTGAAACGTGTTCGTCAAGTTTGCGGCTCCAATTGTGTCTACGAATTTTGTGACACCCTGTATATGGTTTAGATACGGTTAGGATTTTTCGAGAAATTGCATCTTTGAACATTTTTTTTCTCTTTCCTTTTTTTTTTATTAAGGATATTGTAGACTTCTCAGGCGGTAGCTTTTATCCAATCTATTTTTATTCGATCCATTGGTAACGCTCATTGGTATTGATTGATTGGGGGAGATCTGTTTTAGTCTACCTGTCATGGGATAAACGCTGCCGAGTGGTTTCAGCAAGTTCGCATGCGGCCACTGTGCCAGTGTGTACTTTCAGGGCAGAAAGAGAGACCGCCCCCCCCCCTCCTCCTCCTCTCTGCCACCCCCTTCGTAGTGCAGTCATGGAAAGGGGTGAGAGTGGGCGAAATCACGCGTGCGGTTTTGCGGCGAACATTTCTGACCGCCGAACACCAAAGTTCGAATTGAACTGTCACCATCAGCCATGCTGGTTCACGACCACGTGACGTATATTCGTTCGTAATAACTGCGGTCACCGTACGGGAACACTTGCTAAACGTTATTCCGCGATTCTCGTATTCAGCTTCCGGTCTTATTTAGTTATCACCCGGATACCTACATAGGGGTAGTTTCATCCCTTGTACTGACGTAGAAGTGTAGTTAAATTTTGGAGAAAAAATTTGTTGGTATAATTATACAAAGTTTACCAATGTTAGGTTGATCAGGGAGTCTGGACCAATCTTGGATTCATAGGAACTCGAAGATGATCCAGTTTGAACGTTATGGTCCATCGCTCTCTCTTCTGCTATATTGTAAACGCGTGGGTGATCCTGGCTGTATGTAATGGGAAGCTGGGTAAGGAGCACCGTGAGGAAGGTGTGGCCGGCAGTGTTATATATCTATGGCATAAGCTTATGAGAGGGTCGATGTTATACAAGGGAGAAAGAAAGAGAAACAAAGCATGGGCTATTTGTCCACTGTTACATTACGTTTTTATTTGCCCTCTCTGGATATATGGTCGCATATATCCCGTCCACCATAAAAATACCGTAGACGACCGTGCGCGCCTTACGTCGATGCGGGTATTATTAGAAGCTCCAAATAAGATTGGTCTGCTCTCGTTTTCACGCGCTTTTTTGGGGATACGCCCTTATTCGTACTCTGTTCGCTTAAGTTGTAACAGGGTACCGTGTCAGGGACCTTCTTTAACCTCTTTATCTTATTCTACAGGCTTTCTGTGTCGTCGCGTCATCCTATGGGGGATAATCATTGGATTGCTAATTGGCTGTAAATCGTCGACTGTTTATGTATGTCTATGTAGTTTCATGAAAAGACACCATGAAGTTTTGTCTCATTGGGGGATTTTGTATTGTTTTTTTCATGGGAACGAGGCTTTAATTTTTTGTTTTGTTTTCTTTTTATACGGTTAACTTATTGGGACGCCGTCTAGAGACGCCACGTATTACCACCTATCTGTATTGTGGCCTTTTGGCTCTTGGCGCCTGGTGGGATATTTACAACGGGCGCAACGTGCGCGCCGAGGATTGAGAAATGGCCCGGGCGACAATTAACTGAAATCACAGCAGGCTAAGGCGTTTGTCAATGTCTACCTTTCGACTACCGAATTCCCTAACACTATCTTGACAGTGGTACTAGAACGGGGAATCGAGACCTCTGAATCTAACTCGTTTTACCAATACCGTCTTAAAGTATTCTCGAAATGTCTCGTGGCAGGGATGCACTTATTTTTCTCTCGTAGGCGATTAATCTAGGGAATTGTTTTCGACAGATTCAGAATCGATTGTCTGACCGCAAAATTTACCTAGTCAATCTTCCTCGTTCGACTCTCGACTAAACATCGAGGATTTTTGTCGACTTTTTTCGATCCGTGTCCGGTTCGTATCTAAAATCTCTAGAAATCATGTTAGTTTTTCAGTTTTTCTTTTTATCTTCTTTTTTTTTCATGCATTTTCATTCGGTCGACAAGATCCCTCGTTTAACGTGAGAACCCGCCCTAAAGTCCCGTTCACCCTTTGCGACGTGCCAGTCGACTATTCGTAAACGAAACGCGCCCGTTCCCTTTGACGCGATCGCGTCGCGTTAACGCGATTAAGTCATTAAGGAATTTTTTAATCTTCTCATCGTCGCCAAAGCTCCTGGTCACGATTACTCGAAAAAATAAATAAACTCGAAAATACCCCGTTTCAAATGAAATCGCTGATTAAGGGTTCCACCCTACGGAATTGGTCGTACTTGACTTCTCGCTCGACGAATCATAAAATTGAAAAACATACGTCAGCCATCTTCCAAGCAAATGAAAAGAAAAAGAAAAAAAAAAAAAGTCCCAAATCACTCCCACAACGCCTCTCATAGCAGCGACAATTAAATTACCTCGAAACGTTCGCGGTGAGCCACTTTAAATCCTACGCAGGGCCATTTTCCAAATTTATCCAAACTCCACAGCAGCCATCCCTGTCCCTTATCCAAACTCCACAGCTTCATTCCCTGGACCACACATGTAACTACATTTATTTACAATGCTCGACGACTTCTTTCGTTATAAATTTTCCAAAAAACTTTCATTATCTCAGCAACAGTCTCACGCGTCATCAAAATCGTTCTCACGAACGCGATTACATTTTCTTACTTTTTTCTTCCCTGTCGCCTACCGCAACCTTCGCTCTACTTATTTATAGAAACTACCAGAAACCAGTATGCGTCTGCATCGAGTCACAATTCCCGTTAACGATAAGAACATTATTGCGCATCTTTACACGTCCGAAGTAAAGAAAATCTGTCGAATCGACTAGCATAACAAGAACGGATACACCAAGCTACAAAATTCACACGCATCGAACGACGATCTAAAGGACCAATCCGCATAGTCAAAAAACGATAATAAAATTTCGAGCTATTTTCAATATACGACAAATTCACTCTGAAATAGCCTTATGCTAGAAGCAGATAAAATCAGAAATCTTCAAGTCCTACAATACTATTCCCTGTAATACGTTATTCCTATGCATATGCCGTCGTTGCTCCATTTCATGAAAACGAGCCTTACGAAGGGGATACACGTAATTACGGTACCTCACGTTACGGTAAACGTTTCTATGACGATTTGTCCCTGTCCGTCTTCGGCAAACCCATGCGCTCTCTTTTTCCTTTCTCTTGACTCCTCTTTTCATTCACTGTTTACACTATACGCTTTCATGCGTATACGCGTGTAGCTACCATGACATCACTGTACCTATGTACACGCGCCCGTAAAACGTCCAATCCTTGCGGACATAGTGAACAACCAAGCCAAAGGCCAAGCGTGAGCATAAATGTCTCTTTGCATGTAACCGAACACTCTCACTCGCACGCTCCTCTCTCGATCCTTCTGGATCCCCTGGATCTCTTGCATCTGAAATAGCCACTGCTCTCGCGAACCACCACTCGTACCCAGGAGAGTCGTCAGTAAATATTTAAGCCCTAAAGAGAAAAAGAGAAGACGATATATGGGATAAAATTTTGTTTCATTTTTTATGGAGGTTGGGTTGGAGATTTGGTATATGGAAAAAAATAAAAATTTAACAAATTTTGGTTAAATTTTTTAAATCAATCTAATTATCCCAACTACAGTCACCTGTATCTTCTTGATACGCTCCTGTCGCCCCGGGCAGTTCGTTCAACGGGCAAAGAAGAGGGACTGCACTTCTTCTTCTTAACCCCTTCTCTCCGTCCCTTACGCGGTACCAGCGACTTTTTACTTTCTTTTCTCGCATTTGACAATTATTCGGTAATTTATCAAAGCGTCCACACACAATGGACCCAGCGCCCAGGGCTCGACGGCAAAGAGATCGCGAACGATCCCGTTTCCCCAGCCGCTCGCCCCTTTGCCCCATGCCGCTGTTGAAAACCACGTATGCAAACGGTGTCCCAGAAATCCTGTATTAGGAGTATCATTATTATTATTATTATTATCAATGAATTTATCATTATTTACCGACAACCCCCTATAGTTGGTATTTTATAAGGGGTAACAGGTGTGTCAATCTCAATTGAGTCGTTCAATCAATTTCTGACCGTAGCTGGCGGGAGCACGTGACGTCACTGGAGAACGTCAAAGTTCACCAGCCTATAAAAGTCCTTACTTCGCGTATACGGAAATACACTTGTACGTACCGTTGCTGTAGTTAAGTAGACTACGACAGCTGTACGGCTAATAAGACTTTAGTCGTCCATTCTGTTCAGGTACATGTAACGCCCAGTTGGAGTTGCTTGTCTCTTGTCCAATTAGACAGGCACGTTGACCGGTAACCGAACGAGTACCAAAACCGGCTAATTCAACGATTCGCCACGTTGCGCCAGCGACTTGCAGGAGACGGTCTTTAATTTCATTAGCCAATTGGTTTAATTAGCCATGTACCGACGATCAACCGTATAGCACCACTGTTGTCAGAAGTTAAAATTCTGAGTAATAAAAAATTAAGAGACGCAAAAGAAAAACTGAGAATCTTTGAAAATATTATTACAACGCTTGTCGGGACACCCGGTATACCACTAGCAGATACGAGGTAGACGCGCTTGCTGCCGTGGAACGTTCCAAGAGAAACGAATAACTGAGGGAACGAAGGAACAAAACTATCTCATTGTGTGTTAATACGTTTGGCTGGTTTCCTCGGTCGGTTCGACTTTTACGTTGCACTCTGGCCGTTGAGTGCATCTCACGGGTGCACCTTGAGTATCTATCGAGTGCATAAAGGAACTGTAAGCTTGCGAAGACTTGAAAACGCTCGTAAAGACGAACTCGATGTAATTTCAGGCACTCCCGTTGTTACGTACGTTTGCGGTGCGTCATTGGCATTAGTCGATTTGGTGGTAAATTTCAACGACTGACCAATAGTAGTATGGCTAATGTGGCGGGAAATTTGAAATCGTTTCGGCCGGATACTCGGTACGATTATCAGGTTTGCGTGTAGGGTGGCTCTCTCTTTCTCTCTCTATATATTAAACAGGGAAAAGCCAGCTCTTGTATCCTAAATTACGGTAAAATTTGAGCACCAATTTTCAACAGCTTAGAGAGGGCTTCGGAGCGTCTCTCGGCGTCGGCACGAGAGGAAGGAGGGCCCACATATTGGATCATATCGTATCTCCTCACACCCTATGAATAATGCATCTCAGAGCTACATTTCTCTCTTTACTTTTCCCCTCTCTACCCTTACTGCTATATATATATATATATTTCTCTCTTATTCTTACTCTCCATCTCTCTCCCTCTACTCACGCATATAATACTCTTGGCCAGTCCCGTTCCGAAATCTCTTCGTAATTAAACCTGCCATATATTTTACTTTAATCGAGGAGACGCCGACTACTATCGGACTCGGGATTTATCACCTCTACGAGATTATAATGCGTACGTACGATTCGGAGCTAATTGTACCACGGCCAACAGGCTACGATCTTTTTCGGCTGGATTTTCATTTCCATTGACTGTGAAGCGACCAGAGAAATATCGGCGTGACGCAATTCATAGATAGATTAAATATCTCACCTCATTACATGTATATATATACACACATCGGTGGGCGTATCTTAACGAAGTCAAGGGGCTATCAATATGACTTCGTTATACCAATATCCTGTGTACTTACTATATGTCCTACGATATATCACGATTAACTTGTTTCGTATGAAAAGGCAAAATCCTCGTGTTCCTTTCACAATGTTCAAGCCGACGTAAGGCGGGAATTTCGAATTTAATATTGTTCACGTAGATTCCTGCATTTTTATCGACTGTGTTGTATCGCATGTATATATAACCAAGTCAAGAAACATCTGTCGAACCCGACGTGTTTCTTAGGTCTAAAGTATCTTTCGTTGCCGGTAGCCATTTATTGGCCAGGAATCGATATTTTATTCGATACGTCATTCGCCGATCCTTAAAAATGGCTACCGGTACTTTAGAGTCTACGTATAGCCATGGACACGTATTCGCGGTCCAGATCCCAGTGGAACTCTTCTCTCTACGGTAGCCGATCCTGGAATCCCACTGTAGTCCGAGTGTCGGAGGCTGCGAGATAAATCTTGGATTACCACGCGTCTTTCCCCCACTTCCACCCCCGCAGTCTTTTACTCCCTTTTACTTCTTGTCTAACCTCTTTCCGACTTTACTTGCCACGATCAACTAAAACCTGCCCCTGTTGCTGCTACCGATACGCCTGCCTACTTACTACACTACCGGCGCTTACACACAGCCTCCGAGCTCCATCCATCTCATCCATCCTTCTTCGTTCTTGATGCTACTACCTTATCTTCCACTCTTGTATCTCACTCCCTCAGACGACTCATCTCGTCTTATGGCCGACAACACGGGCTTAACGTCGTCTTACATCCCTGCGACAACTTGAGACTACTGTAACTGGGCGACACGACTTCCTGGGGTTACGCGAAAGCACTGATATAGCTAAAGACGATCCTAGGGATTTTAGAGTTTCGAAAAAAAAAAATGTTTTGGGGGATTTTCTGAAAATTTAGGAATTTTTTTTCTGATCGAAAGCACGGGTTACTCGGAGGACATTTTTAGGGGACGAGGATGCTGGTACTGGCAGTTGGATGTAACTTCGAATGTCGGATGGAGTAAGGCACTACTAAGGGATGACGCAGGGAATACTCTAAGGGTGGAGAAACTCTGACGATCCAGCCTAGTAGCTACGGGGAGACTTGGTCGTAGCCGTGTATCTCGAGCGGGAGTCCTCTTAAATTAATTACAGGGAAAAGATCCGAGTAGAAGAGCCAACCGACCCGCAGCCCTCTTTGCCCTCGTGAACGAGGGTGAAGTGGCGTAGGGGTGGCAGCTACGAGACCAGCCGAGTGTTTAACGGACGGGGAATCCTCGTTAGGTTGAAATCCGTTTCGAAAAAAAAATTCCTTCACGTATATCCCAACGGGAGATTTAAGTAGTCTGATCCTGGTGTCTCCTCGTTCCACTTGAGAATCTTCATCCCTTTTTGGATATCCCAAGCTTTTCTTAATTTCTCCTACTTGCCTTTGCCCCCTTATCAAACTCACCCTCTTCTCCTTTTTTTCTTCCTTCCTTTTCTTTCCCTCACTTCCAAAGGGGTGGCCTCTCGCTCTAGTCACTCGTTCATATTAAAATTCATATGTTAAGTATTTGTCCCACGGCTAACCCGTTCTAATGCCATTTCAAGTGTAAAGAATAAAACCGACACCGAGTATATAATATATATATATAATACCTGTAGCAGGCTTATCGCAGATCTTCACCCAGGCAAAAAGGGTAGCAGGGAACACTGTGGGAGTAATGCTGGTAATCCCATAAGCGGGTATAAGTCCCGATGACTCGCTGGAATAATTCCAATAGGCCAACTCACCCCTGATACCGACCTCTCACCTACGTACACAAAATCCACAGTATAGTTAAAGAGAGCGCGAGAGAGCTGCACGTATGCATCTTTAAGGGTACAGTCGTTATCACGAATATACCTTATAAAAATCCAGTAAAAGACCAACGTCTGCATGTTGGTATTGAAAAAGGGGAAAAGGAGAAAAAAAAAAAAGAAAACAACCTTTATCCCTGTGCCACGCAATTCACGTGGAAAATGAAAACAGTAAAACCAATGACTGCTGCGTGTATCAAGATACGTTTATCTAATTATGGCGAATTTACGTGGCGACGCGCGTGCCCACGGTTCTCACGCTTAAACAATGAGGACATTCATTCGTGCTGGTTGAATTCATTGGGGACCCGGGAGGCTACCACTGGACAGCGGTTCCTCTTAGGTCTTAATCGTTCCACGCGGAATTCGCGTTTAATGCAAACAGGAACACAGCTCGAGCCGTGTTCTGGGGTTACGGCATCCTTGCGGTTTCTTAGGACAATTTTTTTTTAGTACCTTAATAGAAGGGAAGGGGCCCTCTCCCCTTCTGGTCACACAATTCGTAAGTCGAGTGGAAGTTGGGAATTTCACGTTTGGGCCCTATTGAAATTCGATTATGTACGTGTGGCTCGTGGGGAAGGGGAAGTCATCAGGGTATATCCTGGTGTCAGGGACGTGGGGGGTGGAAGCCCCGCGAATGGCGAATATCTATCCGGACGCGAAACCACACTCTGTTCAAGGGTACCAGACTGGGCCTTAACTGATGGGGCCCCTGGTCATCGGGTTAATAATACGAGAACAATATAGATGACGTTCGTTGCGACGGGGATGGGCTGATCGGTCAACCTGGGTACCCGTTACCGACTCTGTATGAAATATCAACCACCGTGAAACTTGAACGGCCTGAGAAAACTTTGGCCATATCTCTCCCGGGTGGATGGTCTAACCAGGGCCAGCGGGTACCGTACCCAGTGGGGGTACGTACCTTAGGATACGAATTACGTCATGAGTCTTATGGATGCTTTGTATAGGGATAGTCTTGGGAAAAAAAAATTTTTTTTTACAGGTAAAATAAGGGAATGAGGTAAAGGATCTTGTTGAAGTAGCAGAGGGATGCTGTGTTATGTATATATACACATACACACACACACACACTTTTCTTACTCTCGGCAATCTTTACGGTAAACTATGCGACGAGTATATCA
The DNA here is from genome assembly GCA_031001745.1 of Hartigia nigra. Classification (NCBI taxonomy): domain Eukaryota; kingdom Metazoa; phylum Arthropoda; class Insecta; order Hymenoptera; family Cephidae; genus Hartigia; species Hartigia nigra. The sequence goes on from JARPRG010000538.1 coordinate 394,592, forward strand.
GTCGGATGTTTTTACCCGGAGATTTTGCCTGCTTTATTAAAAACTTGTAAAATTAATCAAGAATGCCTCAGTTCGCCTCTCTCTCTCTCTCTCTCTCTCTTTCTATATATATATACCGGTATCTGACAGGGCGGAGGAGGCTCTTTATTCATTCATATCGTCCAGCAGTACAGATTCGTATAAGATCTTTGTACACAATGATTACTTATACCCATATAGATTTCATATTCTGATCAAACCTCGCGACTATACGTTTTCTTTCTCTTTTCTTCTCCGACTCCACCCTATTTATTTATCTTGCTTACTCCAATCCAGCTCGCCACCTGTATATACGGCAGCTCGTTAACGTCCAATTTATCGCCCTATCAAATGGACTGTCGCTACACGCTGGCAATACGGTTTCGAACAGTCTCCTACGCCGTAGCTAAGCTAATATTGAGCCGTATGATTTGTTCGGTACTATTTATGACTTTGTTTTAATTATCGTAAATATCCTAGTCATTGGCAATATATATATGCGTGTGTGTGTATCCGGAAACGCATATATGGAGTATTTGTCTTTGGAGCAGATATCCATAATCTAGATAACGTGCCTGATGTTTCGTGGATGCCAATCCCCCCCCCTCCTTCTATACTTTCATTTTGTACCCCACTTTCAACCATTTTCATTTTAATATCAAAAACCATTTCTCGTATAGGATAACAGGATCTCACGGCGTGTAGCCAGCCGGTTAAGTCGCTGCAACCCAAGCCACTACGCTTCCTTCACTCTTGGCTTATTTCATATCCACCCCCCCTCCCCCCTCCCCCCACCTTGCATTTATTCCACCCTCTACACCGCGAGAATTTTGCTAGCCGTCCCTTCTACTTCTTTTACCACCCCCCCTTTATCCACGATCCACGGTATCCTGTCTGGAAGCACGAAGGATTATCCTGTGAAAGGTGCCCAGGCGCTTGGCTTTCTGTATTGAGTGTATAGAGACTCTTTGAAATTTATAGGTTAAAACGCTAAAGTCACTGTATCGGTCGTGTATGCGGTTAATGACTTTGGCGGGAAATTTAAAATCGTTAAACTCATGTACCTACCATTTACCGTGTACAAGGTAACATGGCGGACTTGCGTGTATCCTGTATAGGAAACTGAGAGCCGTCAAGTCCCACTCGAACGTCCCTCCTGCTTCTCGCTCGATGAATTATTCAGAGTGTCTTGATCTGGCCGACCGAGTCTGCTGCCACGGAGGAACGACAAGAGAGACGGATTCCCGTCCTCTCAATCGGCCGAATGATTTTTCTTTCCTTTTCCCTCTTTGTTTTCTTTCTTTCTTTCTCCGTATACATATTCTTGTCCTACCTACGCTACCGTATCGCTTCATCCTCTTTTGACTTATTTATCTCGCCATTGAAAAAGAACGAAACTGCACGGTGATGCTGCGCTCGCTTCTTCTCTCTGCCCTTGCTGCGAGAGATGCACCTTTTTTTACCGCGTCGCAGATTAAGATCGCAGGACCAACTGTCAGCTGGAACTGCCGGAGTTTGCCATCTTCGGTATAGTGAGAGTACATGCGATTTTTCATTGGTATCCGCTCGTGCCGGTTTCCTTTCGCTCTTGGAGGTTTACCGATTTGTCTTTTTTTTTTTTCTTCTCTTTTCTTTCTTTCTCTCTCTCTCTCTCTCTATCTCCACTATTCTATTTCGGGGAGAGAGTATGAACCTTCGAGAGATAGGCTGCCGGTCTCGTGAAAGAAAGAACGAAGCGTGGAGGAGGGGGGATCGGTACAAAGCAATGCTGAGAATCGGTACCGGAAGATAGGGTGTATGGGGGGGAGGGAGGGGAGGTGTAGGAGACTAATTGGCACGAAACAGTTTAGTAACGCTCACTGGCGTGCACGGTAGCCATGCCTGAGGATTAGTACTGACAAAGTCAGCACCGCCGCTATACTTACTCCTGGGCTTAATGGCGCGATTCAGTATGGGTATCCACCTGACTGTATCTACAGGGTGTCCAATTTGTTCGTAACGAGAAGATCGACCGATATTATTGCGATCGCGGTATACGATTGTCAGACTATAGCTCAAGGACGATACGTGAATTTATTTTATAAACAAAAAAATGGTGGATATTACTATGTACACTGTGACGATTTATTTAATGAATTTTGTATGATAAAAATTAAAAAAAAAATAAATATATTTCACGTCCCTACGGGCTATTAACCGTTACTCTATTTCACTTGGTATCGCGCTCGTCGTTTATTTAACGTCGAATAACGCAATTAGCTTCTGTGACATTAATGTACATTTTCCCAGGATTTTATTTTGATCACGTGTCTTCCGGTTTTCCCCTCGCAAAATCCTATACGCCACGTGATACCATCGAAGTTTATGTATATACACGTTTTGTCGTCGTAGTGCATTGTGGGCGGCGTATCTTCCATCTTTCCTTTCAAGTTCCTTCGAGCTATCGCGTAAGTGTTGAAGAAGAGGAGAAAGAACAAAAAAAATGTGAACACCAGGTATATCCTTATGGCGTAACGTTGATCTCGATGCTTTCGTACCGACCAGACTTCCAACATCTTTTGAGGCTCTTTTTTTTTGCTTGCCTAATTGTATCGGGTGTCTTAATCAGCGTATAAGCTAGTAAGCCAAAAGGCTGAGCCGACCTGGTATTACCTACTGCTACCTTCTTCTTCTTCTTCTTCTTCTTCTTTCTCCGCCAGCATCCACTCTGCATCTCAAAGGCGCAATTTAAAAGTATGT
>JARPRG010000538.1:404615-434863 GCA_031001745.1 Hartigia nigra
TATACCGGAGTATACGTCGACCTATGACCCTACGATATTTTTTCCTTTTTCTCCCTTTATTAATGCTTTTTTTTTTTTCTTCGTTCCTTTTCTATGCATTTCACGAATTTCGCAATTATTTGCTACACGCGTCGCCATTTCGTTGCGTCACTATTCCTACGAATAAATTGTATCAAGAGACTTCATAGTGATTATCGTTTTATATGTACGGAATGTTTTTTCGTGATTTTTTTGAAAATTTCAATTTAAAAAAAAAATTTTTTTTTTTAGTGGTTCATCAGAGGGTGATTTTTTTCAAAATTCATTTTTGACAAGGATCTGCATTTCTTTTTTAAGGCGGCGCCGGTGAGTTCCCTTTGTTTCCGGTGTCTCTGATAAGTGTCCTTTTACGGGGGAGGGGACGAGGATGTTGGCGGATACTGCGCAAACGTCTAAGGGGTGGGTGGTGGAATAGCAAAAGCATGCGGTACTGAGGCCACCCTGAGCGAGACTCTTTGTCCGAGTAACAATGTAAGGGTGAAATCGTCGGTCTGCGAGGGTTGCACGAGAGGGGAAGGTGGTGGGAGGAGGGGGGGGGGCGGTAGGAGGCTGATGTGGGGATTTATTACAGCGACATTCCAACCTGATAATTCTACGAATACGACTCGCGATGGGGTAGTTTGTTCTTCCCGTTGTCATCGGGGTAGCAGGACGTCCTCGTTCCCTTATAGGAAGGACTCTTTGCAACCCTTAGTGTCCGGAGACTAATCTTACGCAAAAAGATATCCCAAAACAACCCTTATTATGGTACCAAGACAATAGTCCTCGAATTTCTTATAATTAGACGAAATACCGAATTTCACAAAAAAATCAAATTTACACGATTTGATATTTTTGTTTTGTTTAATAACGTCACGTTGACGTCTGCGTCAACCCCCGTAAGCCATAGGCATATGCCTAAACCCTAAAATTGACATTTGGGGTAAACTAAAATCTTGACTGCGACTGTCATAAATGGCGAAATGTCCTGCATCGTCAATTAGCCATAAATTGAGAAGTAAACACGAAATTGATTTTACCGTCATCAAATAATTTATTTCTGATTCGTATCGCGATCTATATTTATTAACTATTATAGCTCCATATGTGTGTATACATATATACATATATATTCATACATAAATATAGGTATACATTACCTGTGCTATAAGTATCTCTACGAATTTTCGTAAATTCTCATATTTATCTGAAAAATGATACCCTAAATATTTCTCGGAGAACTATCGAAAAAATTATCACCCTCGTTCGATATACGTATCTAACGTATATCAAAGGTAATACCGATTGCATCGAATTTATGAGAAGGGATTTTCTATTTATCCGCATAAAAGATCCTGCGGACACATATGTCACATACGCGGTTACATATATGCTTCTGGATAGGCGGGTGCATATATATCGTGAAATGGACACAATAACCCAGTGTGATATATGCTGTTATAAATACTCGGGAATTTCTGTAATAAATATATATATATATACATACACACACACCCTCTTTGCGCTAACTTCTCCAGCAGCATCGAGCCTTTGGGTGCACAGAGGAAATGGTCCTGGAATATCGGTGAACGTCAGGAAGATGCAATATCAACGCTTATGACAGACTCGTATTTTAGTAAGGTACCAGTAGGAGCGACAGAGAGAGAGAGAGAGAGAGTGATGGACATTGCTGAAGAAAGAATGAGAGAGAGAGAAAAACAGCACCGGAAAATCACAGTGGCTGCTCTTTCTACTCTGGACTATAACTATAACGCTTCACGGTACACACATCAATCACCGGCATTTTAATATCGGGTAGCATACAATACCAGCGAATTCCCCATACCATCCCCATAATAGCCCTACCCCCTTGGAAATCGTTTTTATGGCAAATTCTTCTAATTCATTCGTGCTCGCTCGCGTGATCTTTCCCGTCCCCGATGCTGTAACGTTAAAGGTTTCATGATTTTTTTTTTTTTCTTTTCGTTCAAAAATTATTACCTTCGTGACACCCGTGGCGGGTGATCGGTATGGAAATTTTTGACTATTTTAAAAGAAAAAACAATTTTACGTTTAAAAAAATGTTTTTTTTTTTTCTTTGGATTCGTTTTTGGTACGCGCTCGATCCGTATTTGGGAATCGATTTAAAAAGGGTGTAAACTAACACGTGTTGTGCTGATGGCTTACGTTTCCCTGAATGACTCGTAACGGTGATGTAGACACTGAGAAGATTATTTCTCCGTGAAAATAGAAAAAAAGGTATAGGTCACTTTAATCGTATAAAAACGATCCCATCCGCTGTGTAACTAGCTTGACAGGGTCGAAAAGTACACAGTACGTCGTGTTGTATTTTCTGGACTTATTTAATAGGGCGAGACCCTACGAAGACAATTCATATAAGTATTAAATATGAAAATACATAAGGAAGCGGAGAATTTTATTTTTTGATTTTGGGTAAAAATGCAAAAATTGTATTCGTTAACATTTTTGCCGTTGCACGAGTAATCGAGTGGAGTCAAGGGTTGTTGGTGGTAGCCAGGAATATCTTAGAGGGTTGTATCCTATCAGGGATGGGATTCTCGAAGAGTTTGCATAGCAAAGTAACGTAGGGGATGATTTTAGGTGGGGGGAGGATACTCGTGAGTGCAACGCCATAAGGGAGGATGCGTTAAGGGTGATGAGAAGGAGAGAGAGAGAGAGAGAGAGAGAGAGAGAGAGCTGAAAACTGAAAAATAGGGGTTGAAGGAGAGGGATGTTTCTCGCAAAGCAAGCGAGCCGACAAATATAAATTCTTGTCTTTTTTCACCCCCTCGCACGCTCGTTCGCTCACTCGCGGGCTTACGAGGGTGTTAAGCCACCCTTACCAGCTTCCGACGTATTTTAAACTTCTTTACATATTTTCAACCGCACCCCCTCCTTTTCCACCCCTTCCCGACGTAAACGTCATGGTGTGGCAAACCGAGCATTCTCCAACCCCAACCCCTAGATATCATCCCTTATAATAGTACCACGTAAGTACCCCTACGACCTATACCTATTTTCATGTGAAATAACTGCTTTCGCTTAAACGGACGAAAGTCCCTAGAAAAACGATTGTTTCCTTCTTTGACAGGATTTTTAGACTTTTTTCTCCCAAAAATAGATACCAAGAAACGAACTTGGTACCCTTTCGGTATGAGAGGGTTGTGTTATTTATGGAAAGCCTCTTCGACGCTTTAAGACGCTGCCGGTAGGAATGAAGGGAAAAAAAAAAAATAAAAATACTTTATCGAACAGTACTGTCGTCCATTAGCAACTGCAATTACCTACACGCGACGTCGTTGATTGATTTACGAGAGGCGATGCGTCGCGACGCCACTGAGATTATCAGTAGGACGTAATTTCCCTCCTTTGTTTTTTTTCTGTCTTCCAAAAATGCTGTGAAATCTCAGAAAAGAGTTACTTTGGACCAATTTTTTTTTTTTTTTTTTTTCAAAAATACCACAATTGTACTATACTTTTTTTTTTCTTTCAAAAGATCAAAAAACATTCGTATCCCATTACAAATATATTACGCGCGTATCCAATTATTTTTACTCATTGTTACATCCGTTATATATCCATTATTATATGATAATGGTGGTCAGATATCATTGCGGCTGTCAAATCGCATCCGGAACGCATGCGGAAGTGATACTCTTGCAAAAGCATTTTCCATGCATCCCTATATTCGTATATCCATTATATCAATATATCATACACATATACATATATCACCAGGTAGAATTACAATTATCGAACCGACGAATCCCAGCATCACTTCGATTGACGTTCCCCGTGCAACAGTAACGCAGCATCGAACGATGCGCGTTTCAATATGAGAAATGCGTCATACCTAAACCCATCGAGTACTAAGGGTTTTTTCACACCGTTAAAATCGACGCAGTAAAAACGCTGTTATTATTTCGTACAAGTGTCACCTTTTTTTTTTTCTTCTAATTTATCAGATCATAACGCGATCATATCAGATCCACTGAAGTTAATGGGAATTATCCAAAATTATGTAATACCCGGATTTCGTCGTGTATTCATTGTTAATACAGTGTGAGGATACCATTAGGATATTAACTGCAATACTCCCACCATGTTTTACACGATCGCGAATTTGAGGTGTAGACTACAGTTTGAACTACCCTGGATAACCTGGCAGGGATATCCATTTTATTCCACGCTGAATTCGTATCAGGATACATTTGTTATCGATTATGATACCTGGCCGAGCGCGTAGTTACGTACGTCGTATTATGCATTCTGTAACTTGCTTGTATTATTGAATTCCACATTTTTTTTTTTCTTTACGATCACTCCTGGTATTTGCGGTAGCCAATCAAAATGTCCATGACATGTAAATTGTCCTCTTAATAATTAAAAAGAAAAATGACGTCATACCCAGTGGAGTTTTCGTAACTAGGAGACGTAAGAAAAATTGTAACGCAATTTGTAGGGGCTGATATCATAATTGATAAAAATGAAAAATATTATCGATGAGACCGGGAGGTTAGGTTAGTTTTTTGACTAACGAAATCTGTCAAAAATGACAAGTTCAATGTAATCAGTGATTCTTGCGAGGAGGAGTCGGTATAAAATTTATCTGTTCCGTTCGTTAATTACTAATAATATTCAGACACCCCTGACTACAAAAGGGTGGGTGGGCAGAGGGGGGAGTGTATGCGTTGAGCGGAGAATAGCGAAGTGCTGGTTTCCCTGAGGATGGGTAAAATGTAGAGGGGGAGTGTTTGAAGTTTGAGCTCGAGCTGTCTCGCATTACCATAGGCAAACAGACGGAGGAGCAGCGACGGTGAGCGTCGACGGGCGTCGACGGAAAGAAAAATGAATAAAATTATGAAAGACGGGAATTTTGAAAAGCGGCTCGGTATCGGCTCGTGGATAGGAGTGTGTGATTAGGGGGTTGGTGGATGAAGGTGAGCTCTTCCGTATTTTTTTTTAAGTTTTTTAGGGGATGAGAACATTCTCTACGTCGACGTAGGTAATTCCTGGCTACGTCGACGATTATGCATTATTCAGTAACGGCGGTTTCTCCTCGTCGCTTTGCTCAAGAAAACGAGAAAAATATCTAAAGAGAAGGCAAAAAATAAGGGTGGTTTGAAAGACGGAAAATCGGGAGGGGCTGTAGGGGAAGGGTGGTTGCTCTGTGTCTGCCCGCAGGGGCTTAAGGTGTCGCTAATCTCCCCGCATGATGTCAGAATGAGATCCTGTGTTAAACGAGGGTGCATGACGGCACAACCCCTATAGGAAAGATTCAACCCTTGTAGAAAATCCCTTAAAAATTGTCAGTGATCTTCAAGATCGACGGAGTATATGTATATACGTGAGAAATAATTTTTTTTGTTCTTCACTGTAAATTTTAAGGGATGAAATTTAAGGGTGGAAAACAGGGGGGGGATGACGTCTTTATAATTTTACCAGCAATCCGGACGGAGTAGTTGAAATATCAATGATGGTAACAGTGCGTAGCCAATGAGTACAGAGGACGTTAAACGTGTATAATGGCTTATGGGCGGTTTAAGGGTTGACGCGAGGCGTCGCGACGTCGACGGGTTGAACGATGCCTGGTATAAGTCAGAATGCGGACAGGCACGCGGTTTCGGGGGATGAGAAGTTTAAATGGCTCGTCCGTATGGTGCTTCTCTACCCCGTATACCCACCCCTAGAGTCGGTCGACCCAACCCTTGTGCTACCGCCGGTACTTCAACCCCCGCGAACGTTGCCGAAGCGTACTGGCTGCGCAGTCATCCACACGACGTGTCGCTTCGGTGCGATGATCTGTTTTTCTCCCTTAAAAATTCAGGGGTTTAAACGACAATTTTTTTTTCATTTTCAGAACAAAAAAATATCTACCCCTAATCCATAAACTTATCAAAATAAGTAAGATCGTCATCCCTTAACACCCTTCCTGTATATCTGTATATATTTTAAGAGGTCAGAATTTACTGAAACTCTTCGCGGTTGACCTGTGCGGTCTAAGGATTTTAAGGGATACCAACGACTACAACCTAGGGGGGTGGTTTTAACCGAAGAAGGTACACCCCTACCCGACGTTGGCGGTTCACCGCGGAAGCGGCACGAACCCAGCAACCAGATTCGCTAGCGAATCGTCCTTACACCCAATTATTCATAAATCCCGGGCGGTTTGTACTGGGTAAAAACGCGTTTGCGGACGTAACGAAGTCGGTCGAAATTTAAGGGAGGTTGAGTACAGAGGTTTTGAAGGGGTGAGTAACGAAGATAGAAAAAAGGAGGGTGAACGAGAGAGAGACCAGGAATAAGGGTGAAAACTGAAAAGGGGTAGCAATGGCATCAGATGTCTCACCCGATCCCTGAATACTAATCCCTGCACCACCAATTATGTCCCTTTAACCCCACTACCCACTGTGACCATTAACTAAAAAAAACTACCCCTAAGATCAATCAGCACAAAAGTCCCTGTACTGACTGTTTATTTTTCTTATTATAATGTTGAAAGATAACAATGAATAATTACAACCCCAAATAGTCTCCAATATTTTGCACGGGCTAAGCCACCCCCCCCCCCCCCTTGAAAATATCACCCTTAGACAAATGACAAGTGCTGCTACCCATAATAACGTCACGGGCTGACGATCCTAGGAACTTCTGTCGATTTACCGCATCTGTGCCAGCGCTACCAACTTACTACGTTAGCCCGCTACTTAAATCACTCCCCGGCAAGGCGTTCATCCCTTGTACTACTAGTGCTAACTCGACAACCTCGTCAACCTTAAGGCGCCGTCATCCCCTATCAGTTTTTCCCAGTGACATTCGAGGGAAGTACAACTCTTTATATTAGCAGACGAAAAACAAAAAAAAAACTTACTTTCACGACACGCGGATACTTTTCGCTGTCACTTTGACAACACTGATTCCTCCGGACGTGACGGGAATGAAAATACGTGGCTATAGTAAGAAAAAAAAAAAATCTTTCACGATATATAAACAATCATTAATAATTTTTGTATCGAGCTGATCAATCATTAAATACATTAACAAAGAATTGTATAAAAAATATAATAATAACGTTTTTACCAAAAATCCATCTACTCCCCAAAATCGCTATAGTACAGTAAACAAATTCCATAATACCTGAAAATCAGTCGAACGTATTGTAACTGATACTCGTACCAGGACAGCCATCCCATATGCATAGAGGTAGACATCTGTTATATATACCATACAAATATATATATATATATATATATATATATATATATCCATATATTTATATAGAAGCAAGGCCGTCACGTATCGTAATACATTGATTATCACGGTCAGTTCTGTCACTCGTATCCATAGGTGCTCTAGATTATTTATTCCCAACACATTCACTGTACTTACAAATACCCATAGTATGTATGGATAAAACGCATAGCGATAATTGTATATACGTTTTTCTAGGAACACGCCAAAATCCATGAGAAACACGTGGAAAATCAGTGGCTGACGAATCGTCTGGAAATGCGCGGCTCTTGTAGGGTCTTATGAATGACGTAGCAAAAAGCAACCCCTACGCTTATACTGGCATTACTACTGTATATGTAGGATGGTGGGAGTTGAACTAGGAGTTCCGGTGATTAGTGACCATCGGTCCGTGTTGCCTTTCGACAAGCCACTCGTATCACCGCAGCAACCCCCCATTCCGCCAGACCTACCTCTTCGCCACCCTCTCAACGTTAACCCCACAGCTGGACGCTGTCTAATCTTTCGTCGATTATCGTACGTATATAGGTAGAACTTGAAACACCCTGTAGCTTGTAGGTGGATTGCGTATACGTCCTGTGTCTCTTGGAATTAGTGAAATTGATGGTCAGATTATCGATTACCTCTATAGGAATTAGTATAGGGGATGATTGTCAATGTTTTTATACTGGTGGAGATGCGTTATATGTGTAATCATACTTCTAAGGTACGATAAGGGGTGAATTTTTTTTGTTGACATTTTTTTTCTGTTAGACTTTTTGAGGAAAAAACAAAGTGCTTTTTTTGTAACAGCGGATTACAGTCTATACGGTTATCCGTGTGATTTTGAGGTAAACACGGGTTTTTTAAATTAATTATCTGGCGCGTAAACCTTTGACCAATATTTAGCGTGCTATTATCTTGATTGATAATGCTTGGATCAACAGGTTAAAATGTCATTTTTTTTCGTTGTTGTCATTTGATTTTCATCACTTTATCGTCGTCGCTATCAACGTCGTAATGGCTGACTTTTATTGTGGCGTAAGACTTGTCTACGGTGTGTCGAAGGTGGTTAACACCGAGGGTCGAGGACTACTAGGCAATTGAACACCCTTTGAGAAACTATTGACCCAGTTGTACGTCACATTGGAGGGGGTTGTTGCGCAGTCAGGGGGTGAATTCTGCAGTACCTCTGGGGATTCTCACCCCGTGTCCGAATACCAGCTTGCAAAAGCGATGCCATCACGAGTTCTGCATGTCTGAATTGATACGAGCGCGAAAATTGAATTTCGATAATACAATTCATTCGAAGCACTCCTGTTCGAAGGACGGCTATTTCGTGAAGTGGCATAATTATTACAATAGTCTATTTTTTTTTTATTTTTAAACAAACATACCAATGTATTCAATAGCACAAACTGTATACCTGACGTAACGTATAATTTACAAGCGCATTACAAGCCGTTCGCGATACGATTATTAATTCTGGCGGAATGACAATTGAATTATCTCATCCTCCGCTGCAAATACGTGTTCGCGAATAAATGCAATATTAGCGCGAAAGTCATGTTCGAGGAAAAACAAAAAATTTTGGAAAATTTTCTTAAAATATTTGAAAAAAAAAAAAAAAACAAACAAACGAAGAGTCAGATGCCGGAAGTGGGATGGAGTTAAGGGAGGTTGAGTTCGGTCGAGTCAAGTACGAGTCGTTCCAATGCGAAAACGAAATAGAAATCGCCCGAAGGATCAGAGTAAAAGGATAAGGAGATCGTACAAGATGGAGGAAGGGCTCTGAGGTCTCCTCTTGGCTGAAGCTGAGCGAAGCTTAAAAATACGCAATCTCGCTACTCCGTCAGGCTGAAGAATTGAAATACATGTTCCTCCCCTCCCTCCCCCGCACCCCCTGCGATTTAGGGGGGGTCCCCTTTGATATCGTTTACCCATAATCATTTAATTTTAACCGTAGCCGCCGCTCTGGGGCTTCTTCTCGTCACCCCCTGAGGCTCCTTCGGAAGTTCTTTAAAAAGTCCTCTTTTTCTGCATCGACGATCCCGCGTCCCAGCATCCCTTAGCTGGTCTCTCCTTTGCCTTTACGTAGCACAGCTCTCTCATTCGCATCCTATCCACTCCTTCAGAGTCCCTTCTTCGTCAATCTTTGAGCCGCCTAATCCTCCCCCCGCTCCACGCCCCACTTCCGACCCCTGTCACTTCACCTAGTAAAAAAAAAAAAAAAATAATACAGACCGTAAAGCGTGCCAACGTAAAAATTTAATACAGAGTTTATTTTATTGAACGGATACATTTATACGTCTTGTATGTGTCTGAGATATGTATATGTATATTATACACGTAGCTCAGGGTGCCACGAGTCACATGATATATGTATATACAAAATATACGAGACACAATAGGAGGGTAAAAATACCAAGTCGTTTCCTGCCCTCTAGACACCCGTGAACTTGATTAGCCCCGTCTCCCAATTTTGATAGTATCGGCAAGAGTGGGGTGAAAAAAAAAAGAATGTGTCTGATATCCAAAGGGTGACTTTTAAAAGTATCGAATGCAGTACAGTGCGCGTAACGTCGCAAAAAGAAAAAATAGAAAAAAAATAACACCTTACACCGTACGCAATATAATCCTTGATGCAAGAGTGTGAAAATCGGGTAACGCTCGAGACGCAATATCCCAATGGAGGATAGAGAATAGCGTGGTTCTGAGAAAAGAATGAAATTTCGTTGGAAGGTGATGGGTAGTGGTGGGAGACGTAAAGGTAAGGGTAGTATAGAGAGGGTTGCAATGGGCGGAAGGGACAATAATGCGACACAGACACTTTCGATGCAAACTACCCCCGACGTATTTCAAGCAACCCCTCCCTCCCCCCACGATCTCAATCCGATCGGTTATTGAATCGTTAAGCCGTCGCCGAATAAAAAGATCTGCATAAGCATCCCCTATATTTCTTCATGGCCTCTGTCGGTATAGTCCCGCCTCCCCCACCTACTCGCCCTCTCTTTATCCCCCGTCTATTCTCCTAGGAGGCAAACGGAGAGTGAAATGGCAACCTCGGGCGCAAATAATATTTTGAGACGCTAAAATGTGTCCAGCGTCCTGATCCCTGTCTGACATTTGAATATCCAAGGGGTGACGGGATGGGGGATTGAACAATGACAGAGAAAGAAGTAGTGCCGCTGCCGTAGTCCTCCTCTCCCCTTCTCTTACTACCCTTATTGCTAACCACCACCCGTCACTGGTATTCCTTCATCCCTTGAAAACCAACCCCAAGACACCTTCACTGGCAATATTTATAAAGCTTTGCGGATAGAGCCGTCGATATTTTTCTCGCATATGGGACTGTCACGATACGTCATCGTTTCTTGGAGATAAATAAAGAAAAAAAAAAATGAAAGACAAGAATAAGAAAGAAAAGAAAAAAAAGCATCTGCCCCCGCGTTCTGTCAGTTGGTTTTGATATATATGTCAGAATAAAATCACCTGGATTCTCGTTGTATGAATAATAATGGTGAGATAATTTCTTTTTTATCTTCGATACACAGCATCACTGGTCCAGCTATATTCTTTTTTTTTGAGCTTTATTATACTCATTTGTTGATTGAGATTTTTTGTTTTTTTTTTAATCGATAATTATTTTAGCGGTTAAATCACGACTGTTTTTGACTCTTCTTCTTCTTCTTCTTCAATGGGCAGTATCCGATAAGAGATAATGAGGACTTTTCTATAGACAGCGTTGTTACCGCAAGGCAAATTGGCGGCTCCCTACTTTGTGAAAGTCGGCAGGTAATCGTCGGTATAAAGTTTACAGCGCCTTCTTGACACGGCGATTAAGTGCGAGGTTTAATGGTTGATCGAAGCGGAGCGTCGGGACGCCTGCAAAATTACGACTCTGACTACGCATACGTAACGTGTATATATATACATGTATGACAAATAGTGGAGGTGAAGTATTTTTGTCATATAGTTATTTTTTTATTTTCATTAATTTTTTTTTTTTTTCTTTTTTAATACTCCTGACTTATCTGCCATTCGGTTAAGAAATATTTATACCTTTTTTTCTTTCACTCAAAAATTCTCAACGCTCACCTCGTAAAGCCTTAAGCTAAATACTAATAAACCGATGCGTCGCTTAACAACGTGTAACCTGTTATCGAAACGGTTCAGGGTTTCCACTCGTGACAACCACAGTCGCCGGGAAGGTAGAGGACGAGTAATCCCCGCGAACGAATTTTTCACTACCGCCTTAAGGTTATTCCTCGCGAAGAATTTGGAATTGCTTACAACGTAAGCGACAGAGCGACGATAGCCCCAAATGCAACTGCGTGTATTTAGTTAGACATTTTTTTTGTCAAACAATTTATACGACCATTGTTGAACGTATTCAAAACAAAAAAATTAGCACAAATATGTTTTTTTTTTTTTAATTTTATTTTTTAACCAACTTTTTTTTTGTTTCTTGACATTCTTATGCACTAGCATACTTGTAACGTTTAAACATTTTTTTTTCTTTCGTCGATTTAATGATTCCCCGTTATATTACCCGTTCCTTGAATCCTTTTCATATCATCCTGCCACCCGGTATGCACCGAGTCCTCTCAGTCTCTTTGAAGAGCGTCTGGACGCTCACGCGTCTTCTCACGCATGCAAATTGCAACATTGTAACTAAGCATACGAGCACGTCGTACACCAGCGTGAGATGTGGTCCATCAAAAGGCTGTAAAACGCAAGGCCACGTCGTTCGGTCGCATCCACAACTAGCACCACTACGTTTTGTATACACTTTGTTTAAACCTTCGTTATACAGGCGTTCCTTATATCGCGAATTTCCTTTTATTATTTTTTCCCTCCTATATACACTTCAAGTCTTTTCCTGTCTAACCAGAAGACGCTTCATACCTATATACGTACGTAAAGCCCAAAACACACGATACTGTCGAGTCTTTAATCAGTGGAAGATAATAAGATGCAACATGAAGAAAAGCGGTTCAATTAGTATTTCAACGGATTCTGATATATAAAAGCGTGAATTGGACGTTTGAGTACGTAAGAAAAAAAAAATTTCCCCATGTACATCAGACTGCATTTGGTCCATTGGGATGCTGCGTCCGATCATTACGTTATTCCGGTATCTCTCGAAGCCATTAATACATAGTCCATCGAATTAAATACGTCAGCCAACAAAATTCCTACCGATGACAGGACTATAGTTTATCCGCGCTAACTCTCCCGAGATGAGACTTGTCATCCGTACACGAGCACCGAAGAGGGTTTGGGTATAATTTATCCCGTTATGCTAATCGGAACGATTTGTCTAAATTAAAAGGCGCTCGGGCTGATCCGCGGTCACGTCCCTATTTTCACCAGCTTCCCTCCCTGCCAGCCGGTCAGGTCGTACTAGCTGCCGGACTTGACGCCGCAGCATCCCTGGGGATGATGGTCCAGCGTTATCGCGGCAAATCCCCTGCGGATGATGAGACTTTGGTTTATTGTACGTGTTCGGTTCGCTACGGTAAGATCGTCAGGGATCGAGGAACTGGACCAGTCGCAGCATCCCGTTCTGATGCCTCGAATCTCTTTTTCATCTTTTCCTTTCTTTTTTTCTCTCGTCATACTCTCCTCTCTCTCTCTCTTACTCTCTCTCTGTTACTCTCTCTCCCCCGACTTCCATTCTTGCCTCTCAGCGGTCAGCCACAAATCCCAGAATGCACGAGACGCGCATACCAATTGACTTCCACCGTGTATAGCCAGAGTAACAAATTTTCCCCTTATTCTCACCCTCGTCAACCCCTGCAAATCCCGCGCATCTTATAAGGATTACGCATCCCTCTATCCTTCATACCGATAAGTACTCTTACAATTTTTTTTAATTTTAAATTTCCCGCCATAACCAACCATTGCCCTGTACACCATTTCACGCTATACCAATACCGTATACGTAGTCACAGCATTCCGCCTATATAGTTCCAGCATCAAGTACCCTCCTATACCACAGAATACAGTAGACACCGTGGGACAACATGGGCTCTCGACTAAGCCGTATAAATCTGACCATCTTACAACGGCATAAGTCTACGGATTAACTCCTGTACCACAGTCGCCATTACCGTGGTACTCCACTCGTCGACAGAAGCTACGTATCTCGCTTACTTTTCTCCTCTTCGTAAAATAAAGTGCTCCCTGGACCGCTCAATCTTGGGGCGAAGAATTATCCCTTTCATTTTCACGTTATTTTTTTCTGCTTCCGGCGAGGAGTGATGATTTTAAATAAATAAGAAAAAAAGAAGTGGGTGACTTAAGGGTGGGGGAGGGAGGTTGCAGCAGCAGCAGCAGCAGGTTTCCTTACCCGGTTCAGACTATCAAGCCACTGCTTGGTATTCCCTACGAATTCAAACGGGAGAAGCAGGGCGAAGGAGGTAGGGGGAGGGGGGGGGAGGTGTGAGACTCTAACGGGCTGTTTCAAGGGGGGTCAGATGGGTTAAGGGTGGTTTTAGGGGGTGACGACGGTAGCGAGAGAGGATACAGGTTTCCCGGGGGCGGCTGATGAGGTATTGATGATAGGATCGCGTCAACACCAGCTGAGCCAATTACACGCCTAAATCTCTACCCATCCCGCAGCATCCTTCTCATCCCATACTCTGTATCTTCCTCGACGAGTTTGTACGTATCTGTCCGATATACACTTTTTTACTTTTTATTATTACAATTCCACCTGAGTATACCCGGTACCGTTTGCGTCGGCCGTTATCGATAGCAGCCGTCGTTAAATAATACTGGAAAAAGCTGGTACAATATTTTCTTTGACAGCATCCACCAATTGATTTCATGTCGTGTTAATTATTTGTATGTCTTTCTGTTACAGGTAAGTGACTCGGGTTTATCTGTAATGAAAAAAAAAAACAAAGAAAAAAAATCCATCACAAGGTAGTATCCGTTCGAACGATTCTTATAATTTTTCAAACTTATAGTATAGTGTATATGTCAAAGAAAAAAAAACATTTCGGCATATATTATATGGCTTTTGGCAAAGAGCCTTTGTAGATTCTTTTTTTTTTACGTCTTTTCTGCGCGAGCTCCGTTACCGCCCACTACTCCTCCCGGGACACGGATGGGCTGGGAATAACAAACTGCGAGGAAATAACAAACGCGTCGCTACATTGAAATAGCCCCGTCGCTCGTATCTCATATAGCGACTACGAGTGTCGGCGTTGAATGGAGGACGAGAAGAATACAGTTGAAAAGTGTGTTGAGACACGAGCAATAGGAATAACAGTAGTAGGTAGCAGCTAGTAGAAAACAGTAAGACGATAGCGTAGCAGTATAGCCAAGCGAGCAGTGCAAGTAGTACAGTATAGTGATAGAGAGTAGGAGAGAGAGAGAGAGAAGGAGAAGGTGTAAAAGGGAAAGAGCATAGAAGATAAAAGGAAGCTTCTTCTCTCGCGAAATCGCCTCCCAAATCTCGCGTGAAAATTACCCTATTGTGTCTACCCCGCCCACGGACACCTCTGAACCCCCAGCACCCTCGTATTTCATCCCTCGGTTACATAATCGGCTTTTTGTTTTATGCTCTTTTCTTTTCTTTTTTTTTTATCCCAGGGATATCTCTCTAGGGCCACTCGGACCGCCCCTTGTGCCAGGTTGAATGGTTTTCCACGCTGTTGTAGGCGGTCGAGTGTAGATGGCGGTAGTGTCGCCAGTGGTTAGTAACAAACCCCATACGGCTGCCGTGCGGATGGCTTGGGACACCTTTTCGGATGGGCTGGTGGTTAAAGGACATCCTGATCGCGGCTGGGTGTCCTTCTTGGCTTGCTCGATTTGCCCCTAAGCTCCTTCGGGATACCCTGTCGCACCACTTGCTGGCCAATGATCCCACAAACCTCAAATTGCCCACTTGACGTCTTCCTCTCTCTTTCTTCATGTGTATATATATATATATATATAGTATCTCGTTACGCATTATGATACCTATTTGTATGGGATGTACAGGGTATTTTGTATGTATATATATATATATATATATATGGAAACAAAAATGTTCAGTTGATACAGAAACAGGATATCTGTTATGATGTATTTTATTTATGGACATGCTACTGTGGGTATATATATATATATATATTATATTTTTGTCTTTTCTTTACCCCTTTGACTGTTTTTCGCAAGAGCAATGGATTCGTTAGGTTATTATCAAACTGGTAGCCGGTATTTAGAGAAACGTGTACACAGCGAGTGCTGGGCTCGGTATTATCAGGGGGTTATCGGACCTGGGGTGAACACAAGGGGGTCAGGCGGACCATATGCTGCCAGTATGTTCAACACTCTCTCACTGGGACAGTCGAGTCCTCGAGTCCTCCAGTGAACGAGTACACACTGTACTCTTGCTCTCTCTCTCTCTTTCTCTCTTCTCCCTTCGATACTCTACACTGTTTTACTCTCTATACTAGCTCCCCGTTCCTCTCTCTCTCACGGTATCATCATAATCGATATATTATTAGCGCGAGTCCTCTCTATGCATTTTGTAACCGGACAAAACTGGCTGGAATTGAATAATTGGAATTTCGTATTAAAAAAAAAATGGTTGTTTTGAAAATTTTTCACATACCATACAAATTCAGGAGAAACGAAATTCTTTTATCTTTATATCTTCATTAATTTTGAACAACAATCCTCGCGCTTGATAATACACGGACAAAATTATCGCTATATCGCCGTATCTTTATCGGGACTTCGCGACATTTCGATTACTCGACAAAACGCAATCGAATTACACGTGAAACAGCCGTTAGTTTATTTCAAGACAACATCGATCGACACGCTCAATGTTATTAACATTTCGGACTAAAAGTTTATTTCTTTTTCTCTCACGGCATTGGCACGACCATAATCGTACGTCGTCTGAATTTTCATAATTTCCAAGAGAACACGAAAACACCCACGCTCGTATACCAAAACCATAGCAATTCGGATTCATGGTCCTTTTATCCCATAGGATTTTGCGGGATCTCAGGGTTCGCGACCTCCCCCCACCATCCCCCTCGAATCGAACAGGCATTTTTCTCACTTTGCCAACAGCCCCACCCCCATCCTCTATACCATAATAAGTTTTACCCGAAACGGTCAAGGCAGCTCGGTCAAGGGGGATGACAGAGGGGGTTGGAGAATCGCCACAAAGGGGATGAAAGAAATCATCTACCTCACCTCCTCCTGCCCCCCCCCCCACCGCCACCGCCACCACCACCACCATCACCCACCCTCACTCTCTCTATTACCAAAAGCGTAAAAACCCAACGGAAAGCATCGACGCGTTCGGTGGACCAAAGACAAAAAAAATATCATTGGCAAGACCGTCACGTCCCTTATTGGTAAACTTTAACAGGCCGCCATTTGTACACAGAACTGATAGGACTCATGTCACATTAATTTACAATTTGTGTAACCAACTCGATGTCTGATAGCGTCGCTTACTTCAAGAGGAACGATACCGGCCATATGCCGTCAATCGACGACCGACGTCGCGACGCCTTGCACCACTGACTTTACTGTAATTATCGCTGTGACTGTTGCTACGCTACTGACATGTAATATACTTGTTTAGTGCTATAGTATACTATACACTTTATGATTGTCCTATAGTAAAAAAAAGGTGTTATATGTGTACAGGTAGATTTAATTAAAAAATTATGGCACCACCACCTGTATGTAATTGGTAAAACAGATGATAATGATACAGGGGCAGATAGGATGGTGGTGGTGGGGGGATCTTATAAAATGATAACCGATTCTTTTCTGTCTCTCGAAAAGAGAAAGTCGTGCGAGAAAGTTGGCTTTAAATGTTTTTAGATTGGTTTACGAGTGGAGGAGTCTGGTAGACTCTGAGAAGAAAGATTTTTGGTCCAGCAGCATCCCCTTTCACGTAGTCGCATTGTTTTTTTTTTTTTTCTTTGGCTTTGATCTCTGTCACGGATGACTTTTATTTCTTTTTTTATTGTTGACAAATCGAGTAATACTTTTTGACTTATTATTTCTTTAATAAATGTAAAACTATTTTGGAATAACGTAAAAGAATTTTTTCATTTGTTATTCGGTAGATTGTTTCGTTAATAATATTGTATTTTCTATTCGTTTATATAAATATTTCCATTGCCATTTACAAACGAATCATTCGCCAATAATCATCGCGTAAACTTAAATTCGAGTTACACAGATGTACTAATGAGTAACACCATTACCAGTCAATTTTCCCATAATACCCAAACGCGTAAATTCATCCCACACACAAAATTATACTCGGTAAACACAATTGCCATGGTTCAAAAAAAAAAGAAAAAATGTTTTTGAGTATTTTTTTTCAAAATTTCACCATACACGGCAAAGAAGTAGACCGGGTATCGTATATCACAATATTACACAACGCAGTAGGTACCGTACACCCCAGTACTTATACGATACCTTAAATAAATTTATGGTACCGATTGAATCGACGTAAAGAAAAAAAAAAAGGAAGGAATCCCCATCGTCCCGTTCTCGAATCCCATAAGAATTTCCAGCTGGCAAACCCGCAACCATAAACCGAGCTTTAGCTCAACGACGTTAATAAGAAGTGTCGGTAATAAAACTGCCATCCTAACCAGAAACGTGTCAATTCGTTCATTTCCAGGAAGAATCGAATTGCAAAAGAATTTTTCAAAAAGATCTCAAGCAATAATAATAATACACAAAAATCAAATTAAACCGCTATTAGACGTATCGAGGTCGAAGTTAGAAGCGTTAATCACTGTTAATACAGACATTCGAAAAAAAAAAGTATTAAACGACGTAGCAAGCGTAAATGGCGATAAATAAAATGGCCGACATTTATATTCGTCACTGGGAACAATACGAGACGTAAATAACTTAGCTCTGGACTTCAAAACCGCAATGGACTTTTCTTCGTGTCAGACATTCTGTATCTGTATATTCTTAAATATATATATATACACAACCTGTAGAGTGGTACATACCTACAAATGAGCATCGATTCTTAACGCCCATAAGGTCCCATATGTTGGTCAGAGTGCGGGCGACAAACGAAAGCCTATAAACACCTAGCCGGTACGGTTGTAAATTATCGTAACAGTCCCGTGGGATTGGCTGGGATGATTTAAGTCCCGGCAGCCAAATTCGTTTCTCTTTAACACGTAGCGCCAAGTCGGTCACCCCTATGATGATGATGATGATGATGATGATGGTCACCACAAGTTCCTCCGTCCTGTCTTTTGCACCTTCAACCTTACATAGTAATATTATTACATTCCTATCATTGCATTGGTCAACCAGTAACACTGGGAACCTCTCATAGCTTACTTAACGCCAAGACAAAGTAAGCTATATAAATATATATATATATTTTTTTTAACATTGAAATTTTGCAAACCTGGGACCAGCCTAACTGATACCGTTACTACCTTGGGCCTTACGTAGGTAGCAAGTACGTCATATCACTGGATGCTATAGGCCAGTAGGCAGTTGGGGTAGCTATTCTCTGTTAGGTTGCTACACTGGCACATTGATACCAACGTGAAAGCCTTGCGGCCGGCTAATAAGCCCTCCTTAAGTCCGTAACTCTGCTGTGATTTGTGTCCTCTCGGTAACCTGCTCTCACTTCACTTCACTTCACCCCCTGTGAACTGCTGCGACTACTGGTTATGGGATCCTAGTGTCCTATATCTGTTGGGGTATATATATATATATATATATATATATATATTTTGAGTATGTATATATATATATGACAGAGCTACGTCTCTATGGCAGCTTTACCTACAGCTATACCTGCACCCTCCAACACTCACCCTCTCGCCGACCTGTCTACCCAGCAATTAACAAGTCCCCCTCGAGGGCTAATCCCGCTAATCCCTTGACTGATGCCCCCCACCTCTCACCTCGGCTCACCTTCCCCATGACCCCGGATACCGCGTTTAGATATCTAGATGCCCCATATAGTGATTTTCCATCAAGTTTTTCGTCATCTTACTTGGACTTTGGGATGGTTTTAGAGGGGTGGTTTTGTTTTTGAAGATTTTCTTCTGGGATGAGTTTGGATATTGAGGGTGGTTTTTTTTCTTTCTTCTTGTCAAATAGTAGAGTTGTATTATGATATGGAGGGACGATAAAGGGATTTGTAAAAAAATTAATTCTCTGATAAGGGTTGTTTGAACCTTTTTTATGAGGGTTTAGAAGCGACAACTGGTAATTGTTAATTGGATTTTTGGATGATATGTTCATTTTTTTTTAAATTTTGGTTGGTATTTTTCGTTTGATACGTTTAAGGGTTGACCATACAAGGGTGAACGAATTAGTATTGTTCTTGTTGATTATAGTTACAGCATCACTCCGGAGTAACTTTGTATAAAAAACCACCCCTACTCGATTTCGCGGCGTCGTTTATCTTTTTGCCGGTCATCGATACCGACGCCGACGTCGCTTTTCTACCTTGTCTCCGTGTGCGTGCACGACCGGCATAACGTGCAAAGCCGCAGCCGTACATCACGCTAAATCGCGATCCAAAAAATATACAATGTCTGACAGGGGTGGTTCCTGTCAAGCTGGGGTTTGTTACGCAACGGCTAACAATGTGTACCAAATCATTCGCTGTACGGATGACAGTCACTAATAACTACTATCTGCCTAAATTTTGCCTTTCCCACTTCACTCTGTATGAAAAGGGGAAAATTTTTTTTTGTTTTTTTTTTTCAAAAAATCCCCCAAAAATTACCCCATGTCAGAAAATCGGCAAATATCCTTGAAATACTCCCCTATAATAGATATTGGCCAGTACTGCTTAACCTTCCTTAGTCAAAGCTACCTACCCCTCTCATCCTTCCAGAAGCCTATCAATGGCGGCTTGTTACACTTCACGATAGATCAGGATACACTGACTCTACCATTAGGTATCCCCCCTTTTCCGTACCGAATCTAATGCAAACAGCTTGTCGAATGATAAATCAAACTTTACCGATGATGGGGATTTGTTCCTGGGTGGTACAGTTTTATTTTTCTGCTCCCTTCTGATACCTTTTTTTTTTTTTGTTAACCAGTCACATGTGTTAACCACAAGCCAGCGTAGTAGGGAGAGCCTCCGGGTAACCGAAACCAATTCCTGCAAATACATATGTCGAATTAATCTTAGCAGATCCATACGTTCGACTTAGAAATTTTGGTTTTTCTTATTTCTATATATATATATTTTTTTTGTTCCTAAGACTTTCTTTCATTTCCTTATTTTTCACTATCCACGTGTCAGTGCGTCGCGTCGTAGCGCGAAGAGACATAGGATGACAGGTCTCACTGTGAGACTAAGTGGAGTAGCAGAAGCCTGCCGTAACGACAGAGAGCAGAGAAGTAGGAGGAGGATGAGGAGCAGAGAGTGACACATGGACCGTTGACAGTATCCGATTCTCCTCTCATCTCATCTCCACAACGGCAACCGTCCGAATGTCATTAGTCCGACGCAATCCGTATACATGATATCTCAGAGTAGTTAATTGGTTTCCGGTATACAGCTGGACCAATCGATCCATCCCAAGAGAATGATCACCAAGAGTCGCAGCATCCAATATATCCTCGAATGTTCCTAAAAAAGTAGAATATATCTTAAAATAAAAAGAAAAGAAAAACAGTTTAACGTCATTAAAGAATTTTAGAGAAAAAAAAATTACAACAAAAATTTCGCAACTCCTACGAAAGGCATCCTTAGGACGTCTAGTCGACACCCTAAAGGATCTGAAGTAGTAACCAAGTATACAGGGTGAGACGAGTAGTAAGGATGCTGGAGGCTATTAAGACGTTCTCGCCGAGATAAAAGGAAGCTGGCTCGCCAGTTTGGATTAGTGATGGCAGTAGAAGGAGGAGGAAGAGGGGAGGGGGAGTCGAGAAGTAAAAGGCCGACGTAGAATTTAAGTCAGAGGGTGAGACCGAGAGGATGAATTCTGGTCCACGAGTATCGGAGAGAGAGAGAGAGAGAAAAGGAAAAGGAAGAGAATGAAGTACAAGAGAGGCAAAAGAGCCGAAGAACCGTAGGAGGAGAGAAACAAATAAACGAGGGGAGTAGCAAGTCCCGGCCCGAAGCAGCTACCATTAAAATGAAAAATGACATTCCGGCCGACGTCCCCGTGGCGGCCTTACGTACTCCGCCATAGTTACATACCTTACCCCTCCAAAAGCAAACAGCCCCTCAGAATTATTGGTGATTTTTTAAATCTGTTAAACAGGCCTCTCGACCGCAGTTGCCAAGTAGGGGTTGGCTTGACGTCAGTCTGTCTCACTCCTTTACACGTTGGTAACATTTTTTTTTTCTCTCTCTCTCTCTCTGATATACCCCATCAGATTGCACCCTTCCTCTATCTCACCCCCTAAGGATTCACCCGACAGTAGAGCAGCCCTTTTGGTACTGGGATCAAGCAGGGATACCATCCATCCCCCTGAAAAGTACCTACCAACCTACACCCCCCTCCTCACCCACCCCTCATCACTTCAAGCTTTGGTTAGAGCTGCTTAGCACCTTGTTATTTATTTTTCAAACTTTCCTCCCTCTTTCTACTATAATCCTGGGCTGTTGGTGGCACCCCTATTTTTATAAGGGTTTTTTCTTCTTTTTTTTTTAATGATTCGATGGTCCGTTGGGTGTTACTATTATCGCGCTTGGTGACGCTATCTGATCTTGTTGTATATCGCGTTGTGTCTTCTATTCGAAATTGCGCCATAGCTAGATCCTCCGTGGGACGAAACTGTATTGCTTAATAGGATGCGTAGGTAGATCGAGGTAAACGAACGGAAAGTATCGTAGTCAGGACATCGTCTCGGCGTTGTAAAAGTGTACGGGTTCTTTGTGCACGTGTGTGGGATAGAGAGGAGATACATCCTTGCAGCATCCAAGCAAAGATCTCATCCACCTACTGAGATCGTAAAGACTACACAGCCAATGGCTTAGAATGGGTTTTCTCGTATCTGCCGTTTCGCTGCCATAAAACGAAGTCTGCATGCTTTGGCCCATTACACGTAAATACAGAAAAGAAACGAACGTAATTACGACAAAACAATGAGAAAAACAAAATTAGTTTACGTAACACAAATTGTGGCAAGGAAAAACAGAAAAAAAAATGGTTTTGAATTTTTTATTTTAAAGGGAATTACGTTTTTTAACGTTTATTTTTAAGTTTTTTAACCTGCTTCATAATTTTGTAATATATAGGTTTCTTTTTTAAGGGATAAAAATACTAATAGGGCGATTGGCGGGAGTTAGAATACGAGTAAAGGAAAAAAAGAAAAAAAAATGGCAGCACTTTTAACGGCATGTGAAACTCACGTTTAAACTGTCTCATCGATATCTCCAAGTTGGTAGACAGTTCGGTGGTTTTTTGTCATTGTGAAACTACCGGCGACTCGAAACAGTCGGCCATTGGTAGCAGGGACAGGAGTTTACGGGTACAGGGATGCGAAACTAGTTTTCGATGCCATATTGACATGTAACTGTCATCGGTGCCGAGCGTCGCGTATAGCCTCTACGTCTGTCCAGACGAGTGGTCGGACGTCGCTTCTTGTCCGTATCTGCGACTCTCGATTCTCGATTCTCGACCGGTCTCGAAACACAAGACCAGTCCAATTGCGATCATTGCCGCAAAAAAGGTGTGCGGCATCCCTTTGACGTTCACCAGGTTGCCACACCGATCCTGGCGCATTCGCACACGTCACAGAATCGACTGGAAGCATAACAAAACACGTGCATAACTCCCTCCCCCCCCCGGCCGATAAATTCCCCCGGGCAATGCTTAATTTCGAAAAATTCATATCGCCAAAAAGCTAACCTATAAAAGTGACATAACTTAAATAATACAAAAAAAAGGGCACGTGAATGGCAAAGAAAGAGAAAAAAAAATCTTGATAAATTACGGGTGGTCATTACTTTCGTCGAATTCGTCGTAACGTCCAGACTTAAAGTCTGTTCGTGCTCACTCCTCGGTAGTGAAATTCGATATGCAGTCAACTTCAAGTGAATCGAACGATCTCGCGATTCTCGGAGAAGTGGAATCATAGTGAATCGTTATTCTGTCAGTGAGTATGAGGTTCGGCGTTAATTTACAAAGATCCTTAACGCATTAAAGCGTTACCAAGAAAGACGTAATTGAATCAAGTATAAAATACAACGCGCCATCAAACTCCATGTGCCACCATACATAACCTCTTTTCACACGCCACGGCGTACTTGAAGAAAAAAAAAATAAAAGAACAAAGTCATAATAGAAATCCACATGAAAATATCACGCACTGTTACGAGCACCGCTCTCTCACCACGAGCATTCTCGTGGACCTGGTCGCGGGTAGTATATCAACAATGATAGTTATACACGTACGTTATAATCGTAAATTAGCCACAGCAACATAATATATTCGTGGGCTGGTTGGTTCGCGCGTATCTGTTTTATGCGGTTATTATATATGACAGCAGCAGTCATACCTGGGGGCCGGGAGCTTCGAGGGTTCCAGAGTCTCCTGAGTCTATGGAGGACGAAGTAAGCACCTATGTATAATCTACCCACCATAATCGGCATCCTCCTGGGAATCCTTACAACCAGCTCACCGTTATAGAAGATGAAAATCTCCTAGAGTCGATCGTGAAGTCGTTATACCGAGGAACTTCTCAATCCGAAAGTAGCAAGAGATAATTTGCACCGAACAAGACAAGGGTGAGGGTGCACGAAGTGGAGGATGATGCTGCCGGATGGGGCCAAAGGATAAAACATGTATGCAATGACTGAGCACGTGGTTTACAACCGATGCTAATATACATAGTTTCCCAGGTAGACCCTGGCGACTGGCAATATTTTTAATGGCGCGCGAGGTTAGGTACGCGGAGAATCACGTCGTTGGGACTACGGTAAATCAAATACACGGAGGTTTCGTGTAGAACGTATGGAAAAAGGTGGGCCCGATGCACGTAGTTTGTATATTGGTTACATGTGTATATATATATATATATATAAAACTCTGGGAGAGTTGGGATGCTGCGTCCTTGTTTTCGAATATTAATTAATTGAAGCCTCCCGGTGTACACGCGCAGGTTGAACCATGTACCTACTGCACCCTTTCTTCTCGTATCCATACACATATGGTTATATGGTACTTATAGGTTTATATATACAGAGCCATTCACCTTGAGTGGAGTCGTTTAGACGCTTTAACGTATCTTACATTTCCTACGATTTTCTTATTTTATTCCCTTTTTTCTTTACCTGTTTCTATTATTTTTCACATCAATTTTTGGATATGCACTGAAATTACACGTGCCGCAATTTCGATCGCCTATCATCCAGTTACTATCGCATTTCGTATAACGCGACGCGTTAAGAGACATCCGCATGGCCGTTATACAGGGTCGGTCAATAAAACACTGAGCGTAAACGGATAACATAGACCAAAATGACTGACGGGAATTTCATGGGGGTTAAAATCATGAAACATAGCTGCCATGTCGATACGCCACTATGGAGTTCACCATTCAACCACCCCCCTACGTCACTGACCTTCTGGGCTGTCACCCCTTGGCAGCATTTATTCGTCACCGCAAGGTCCCGGAGTGCATGTCGATCCGTCCATCCAATAAAGTATCAGCATACTAAAAAAGCTCGTTGCTATTCTATAACATAAACGCACAGTGATAACGTTTTTCCAAGTTATTTAAAAGGGCGGGAAAATATTAAAAAAAATTATATTCGCTATTGGCCATTCTTTCTTTTCTTATGGTTTAAAACGTACTGTACTTATCAGCTTTGTTTTTGCTATACGAAATAGACCCGCAATTAATTTCAGCAACATCCATTATCGCTAGTCAACCCTCGCTTCTGAATAACAGTTCGCAATTCGCCATTGTGTGGCCTTTACGCGGCTGGACACTCACTCGCTTATGGCACATTGCTCTTCTATTACTCTGCTAGCTGATATCACTCCGCCACTCGTTCTACAGCTACTAACTCGTCCATTGGATATACTCCTCACTGATATATATATATATATATATCACTGAGGATCTATCATACCCATATATATATATATAAATATATGGATATGATAGATGCGTTTGCAGGTGATATATATAGATGCGCCCGTGTACATTTTCATTGGTAGTTGAGTATTAATTTCTGCAGAGTATAATATACAGTTTATTGGTACAGCATCGACAAATGAAAATATTCGCGTTGATGAAAATCAGTGTCTATTATTATTACGTATGCCATACCGTAGCCAGGTTAACATATATACAATACCAGTAGTGAAGGGTTTCGGGTGTTCTTGTTCCGCTCCTGCAGGACGGAATGCCCTGGACAAATTGGCCTGGTGCTCGCCGAGCGAATTATTAATTGTCCTCAAAGTTTTTTTCCCACGGGATCGACGGGGAGGACCTGGACTGACGGCTACACCAGGATTCGCCGATTTATTAACCGGTCGCCCCTGACTTGGTCTCGCGAATTCTGACGGTTGGTACCACCGTAAGAATGCCATTGTTAATACGCGCCATCCTATAACATTAAATACGAGTAATGAGGAATATATTTTTAATCAATTTTATGTAGAGAGTTTTTATCAAAAAATTTATGCTTACGTGTACTTTTTTTTCTCTACTTTTCTTTTCTGTAGCTTCAGCTTTAGAGGGTAGACCGAGGATATTGAGTGATTCTAATTGTTGGCAAACGGTACCTAGTGGATTATGGTACTCTGTGGAGGTGCTCCCCGAGGAGGTATCAGAAATGGGGAATGGTGAGGTTGTAACAGACCACAACGGGAGCCACACATTTCGAGCGTTTGGTCGCTCGTGCGGGTCGCATTATTTCGTGATTGTCGCCGAGCTGCCGAGGGAGTGAGAAGAATGTGTTAATTTTGTGGCGATGTGTCAATGCGCACCCCTGCCTTGCATCCCCTTTCCCCCCGTTTACCCTTCGGACTCCACTGTTCGACCCCGTATCCTCCCTGCGTCCGCATCGAATACTCTACTCGCTCGATAACCGATCTGCCTCCATATCAATTCACGAAAATTCCTACTGATCAAGTGAGCAGGATGTGATTTTTAATTGGACATTTAAAAACCTTATAATTCTTAGTATTACTTCTTTATCCATTTTTATACCGTTAATTCATTCAGAAATTCAATATATATATCGGCCAGCGCCACAATCCCGCGGCGATTTCCTTCCAGGTCGCCGACGTCCTGTTACCTCGACAAATTTAATCCGCACTCCCCAACCAAGAATTAAGAGTTTCAAAAGGTTACTGAGGGTGCGCCCAGTACCTACCCCTACTACTGAGATGCTCCAAGGGATGGCAAAAGTCTTTGATTGTCGTCCTGGTACTCGCCGAGGTATAAGGAGCGAATGGCGGATCGTTTTTAATAAGCGACAATTAACGTGAAGAAGAGAAGCCATGAAGGAAGAAGACGAGAAGAATCAAGGTGGTTCTTCTTCGTCTTCTTCTCCCCGTATACTCACAGCATCCCATCATCTCTTCAGTGTAGAGGGTTTCCCGTCCCCAGCGACTTGCAGCTGCTCCTTCACCTCTCAGGCTGAATTTCTAACCTCCTTTAGCTACTTGACAGGATCGTTGTCGCCACTATGGACATCCAACTCGAGACTTTAGGGCGAAAGACTGCCTCGTAAATTGTATAAAATATTATAGCCAGTGGTTAGAGTAGCGTGCGAGGTCAGACGAGCTTCCTTCTTATCTTCTTCCTCCTCTTCCTTTCACTCTTTATCGTCCACTTTTTCTTGTTTTTTTTTTTTTTCACTGCAGTCGTTCTTACTCTCGTATTCGTTTAACGTCCGCTAGGCCAACAAGCAGCCTGAAATTAGTCACACAAAAATTCCCTAGGAATCACAGTGGCTGAGTTTACTCATTCTATGGATATTCTTTAATGGGCACTTGTTACCTAGAAAATCCGTGTTAACGGCCGTACAAGTAGTTACCAGGTATGAGACTCCGTAATTAGATTGATAAATCGGTAAGCCGGTGTGTCTACCGGTTGTAGGATAACGAGCCGTTAAACCATCTACTGCACGGCGGGAGATTTGAATTTGAATTAGAAATTAATCACCGTCGAACATCTCGACTGTTCTCTCTCAATGATTATCAACAAACTCCTTAACAGATTCTTCGCCTTATATACAAAATGGAGTCACGGTTATTCTCAATTCCACAAGTAGAAGTCCAGCGTCTCCCGTAAGAGTCGTCAGTATTTTTACCAATTAATGCGTGACATAACAAACAGCTATTTTACTCAATTTATCTATACTTTAACGTTCGTCGTAATATGCTTCCAGCATCCTTAATCCTCATTTACATAAATAATCCGTCGTCCATAAGAGGCATGTCTCTTTAGTTTTCATAGAAATTCTCTTTTTCCTCTATGGCTTATTGATACTTGATACAACAGATGCATACCGGTTAACGACAGACTCTCCTCACAGCCTCCCGGTCCTGCGAGCGGCGCTTTATACTTTCTTGTAAATTGTATTAAAACGGCCCGTCTTTTACGAGCGTGTCAAACTACCTACACAAGTACCCCCGCGAGATGCAAACACGGAGGAGAAAAAAGGACAGGGCAAAGGGGAAAGATTCTAAGTGTGGTAATGTATATGCCTACAAAAGGCAATGTTACACGAGGTGGTATACGACTATGACATATACAGATATACTACTGTACAAACTTTTCAATACAGTTTTTAACGCGTGTATACCAAAACCTTCGTATCCTTCAATGTTGGTATCAACGAACGATTCAGACTGTACCAGTGGGGTGAAACGAGCATCCCTTGACATCCACATGACATACATGACATCCCCTTACGATATTGAATCCCAATTTTATGATGCCCGTCCGTCGCTTCCTGCCTGGCCTGCCTGGTGTAAACTTTTATTCGTGAATTTAGAAGAAATCAGACGTGCGAGGGTGGTGGCTGCTATAAGGGCTGACTTCCAGGGGTAGCTCGGGGTAAATATTTCTGGTGATAAAAAAAGAACAGAAAATATATACCAATCAACCAAATTTTACGTGGTAGAGTGTGTTAAATTTGTAATATTGTTTTTTTTAATTTTAAAGGATGCCTGCTTTGTTCTAACTGTTAAAAGGCGGGGTAAAGGATTCTTCCACGTGTAGTAGACTTATGACCCTCTTGATGGTTCAGAGGAAAATATCGTGGGTTTAGTAACGTCGATTAGGGGCTCTTACTTGGATTCAGGGTCGAGTTGAGTGGCTACAAAGTGAAACGAAGAAATACTAAGGGTAAAATGGTGGAGATCGTAGAACCTCTTTTAGTAAGAGGCAATACGATAATAAAAGATTAATTAATGGAGGTCAAGCATTTGGCTTGGAAGAGAATGGCGGTGGAGTTTGACTTTGCTTTACATATGGGTATCTGTATCTAATTGCTGTATATATGTTACATTAAAAAGAAGCCTATATAAAATCTAATTAGTTGAAAACACAAGATTAATAGTATTCCAATAAAGTATCCAAGTATTCTAAGGTATTTCTCCGAAGTAACACCCGTATCAAACAATTAGCCAGATTCCGGGGTCCCCAATAAAGTTAGGTTAGGTTAGGATGGTTTGTACCAACTAATATCCCCAAGTGTTATCCTTATTATTATCGTGGCTCAGCCGCGCGCCTTGAGGATCTTCTGCAGGGCGTTTAAACTGGTAAGGGTAGGCGGGAGATATTAAAGCGTCTTGCCCCGACTAATTTTACTCCTGCGAAGTGGCCCAAGTGGGGTTGCGCCGCACCCTCAGAAATCCACCCTTGTAGAAGAAGGTCTGAAACGAGAGAGACACACAGAGAGAGAGAGAGAGAGAATCTGATCAGATTATTCTATATTCATATACACGGTGTGGCATTTGAGACGTCAAGAGAAATATTTAAGATGACAAATTTTCATCTTACCCAAGTCCAATTCTTTTCTTGACTAATTCACAAGAGGAAAATCGTGTTACCGTAACTCGGTTCCGGTTGACTGTATCGAATTCGTAGCCACCGGAAATGATGACGGTTTCTTCACAAGAGGCACACAGAGGCTGGGTACAGTCAATTCTCGATGCCAGTAGGAGACTTGGTAATAATGGGCAGGTGTCCATGGACCGGAAGGCCTTTGGACATCGTCGGCATTCGGCTCAATGGACCGACAAATTCATACTATGACTTTTTGACTGTATAATCCTTACTACTACTGGGTCTCCTCCATTCATTCGCTGGGACTGCTCTTTGTATGGATGGGTACTGGGCCTTTTCACTGGAACTACGTCTCACGTAACTGGGCACGAGGAGACGTCGTGGTACTTTTCTTTTTTTTTTCTTCTTCTTCTTCTTCTTCTTCTCAGTGCTCAAAATCGGCTTTGCATCGGCATTTCAACACTGGAATCATAGGAGAAGAAGCGGGGATTACTTTTCTTTATGTTTTCGAAAAACACGGCACTGATGCGTAGGCATCTTTGTTTTCCGGTTGCGTTGGCACGATTTTACATAAATAGATTTACAGTCGAGTGAACCATGGACGACGACCGTTTGTATACGATGGGATAAGTCGCTGTCATGACTGTTAAAAATAAAAATTGAAAATTAGGGCGATAAATTTTACACAAATTTCTATATATCTTATTTCGTTTAGTTTGATTTTTTTAATATTTCTAATCGGTAACTATATCCCCTGTTCTACGCGTATAGCGAACTGTTTCTTAAAGTACCGGGTGGTTAGAAACGCACCCTAAAAGGGCTTAGAGTATTTGCAAAGAGGGTCTAGAAATACGAGAAGACGTGTGTAGTGTGAAGACTTGCATGACTGCGGCCGAACTGTGAATTTAAGTTCGGTACGTTGATCTCGGACAAAACCACCTTTAGATACATAGGTTATCCCTGTTATTATTGTCATACATATATTACTCGTAAGGGGTGGTGG
>JARPRG010000538.1:434963-484152 GCA_031001745.1 Hartigia nigra
GGTGGGGGGGTAGAAGCACCCCTAGCCTGTTTCCATAAACTATAAAGTATTCTGCTAAACTGCAGGGGTGCCCAGTCATGGTGTCTATTTCTTGAAGTCATATCCACGTGATAAACAAACCCCAAAAATTCCGCAAAACTCAGCCTTTTAAAAAAAAAACAATTACAAATCACCCTTATAAATCGCTAAAAACAATTTTGACAAAACAGCATGGCATGGTTCACCGGGCAAAAAAATCTCAAGATATTCCCCCTCCCCGCAACACTTTTACCCCATACTA
Source organism: Hartigia nigra (assembly GCA_031001745.1). Taxonomy (NCBI): domain Eukaryota; kingdom Metazoa; phylum Arthropoda; class Insecta; order Hymenoptera; family Cephidae; genus Hartigia; species Hartigia nigra. The sequence continues at coordinate 435,244 of JARPRG010000538.1, forward strand.
CATGAAAAACAAACTTCCCAAAAAAAAAAAAAAGATAACATGTGTCCTCACTAGTAATGCATCCAGTTAATGCATCGTTCACACCGAATGAGAATTGCCTGAATGAATGCAAGCTGTACGAGACAGGGGTGAAATGGTATAGAAGAGATTTCCACGGGGTGGGTTGACAAGTTCGGTGACATCTGTATTAGGGCTAATAGTAGTATTAGGGGGTTGTGAGGGGAGAGAGGGGGTTGCAGAATTCAGTACGTGACACAGGCTGCCGGTCTGAGGTGTGGGATAGGTGTACCGAGAGAAGGATGGCAAGAGTGTCGATCTCTGGTATAGAGGATCAGACCAGGGCCGTACGGAAGGGGGGGAAGGAAGGGGAGAGGATTGGTATGGTAAAGGGAGGGTTGCTACGATCCGAGTGACTTTTGTATAAGTCCACTAATCTGTAGGTACGCACAATGGCAGTCTTTTGTTGGCCGAGCACAAGAGTCAGTCAGTCGGTCGGCCTCTCTGTCTGACTGGGCTGTCTGCCTGTCAGTGGTCGCTCTTTAGCGAGTGTGCTACGTTAGGGTGCAGATTAGGGGATGCTAGCGATGGCTTTGAAAATCTGACAGACGAATCAAGAATTTGACCTAGCTCTGATCTGAAAGAAAGGCAAAAAAAAAATTATTTTTTACAAATTCCTATGTTTGTTTGTCTGTCGTAGAAAGAGGATAGTAGCTGTTTTGCCATACCTGATTTTTGAGTGAATTCGTAATGAGTCTTTGCAGAAAGAAAAAAACAATCCTTAAACGAGAGTGGTGTCGAAGCCATCGTTGTAGAGATTTTCCTGGGGTACCGTCCCCCTCTTACCAGAGTAAAAGTCACCCTGGCCAGTCAGTCTTCTCAGAACGTAGACTAGTTGACTGTCGTTGGTGCTTTGGAGAATTAGTACTCGGTGGTGAAAAATCCTAGAAAATTATTATTAAAATAAAAGTATTCTGTGCCTCAAGTCAGTGCTGTATCGCCTGTCCAGAAATCGTGTGATTATCGCCTCGAGAAAAAAGAAAATAATGGAAGGAATGTACCGGAACATGAGCGTTTCGCTGTTATGGAGTTTCTACAGTAAGTTCCACACGTCACGAGTCTCAATAAGATCCTAAAAGTCATGATATAAATTGTGCCCAGTAAGGAAATCATTATATCCAACGATACCTAGAAAAGCCAGTCCATTCGTCTTGTTCCATCCTGACCTATCCACGACTGTCTAGTAGCCGCCATTGGCACAACAGTGCACACGTGGTCGTTGATTGCGCAAACGACAACTGCGCAACCCGGAAATCCCCTACAAGCATAGAAACATAATAAGCAACCTCGTAATTTACAAATAGGGCAGTTTACATAAGTACAAAGCACCATTACTAGAAGTAACTTCCATAGGAACTCGACTGTAGAAGAAGAAGAGCAGCGAATAACACTGGTCCAGAAATAATAGTAAACATCTCAGCATCCCAGTAACGGATAAGATCAGCCCACTGTTGGAAAGTACTGCAAAACAAAAAAGAATGGCAAACGTTTCCGTGCAGAACAACAAAGCCAGTATAAGGAAGAGACCTAGTCCGATACTACGTACCTGCTAATACAAAATTATGACTAGGACCTCATCATCATGGGACTAAACTGAATCGTCCAACTGACGTTGAATGAGTATCGTTGAACTGACAACGTTTACGCCATCAGCCATTGGTGCCAGCACCCAATTTATATAAAAAAAAATAGAAGTCTCAAGGTATTTACGACACAGACATCCTCGTGTATGTATCATCGCATTATGGGGCTATCAAAGGCACCGCTTTTATAACCGCCATATACAGTTTTACAACGTTGAAATCTGACATCTATATAACAGTTTCACTGGGCGACCTATGAAAATCTTTAGTCGCGCAAAACTCCTGCCATGGGATGATCAAAGAAAGCTAAAAAAAAAGGCACATGATAAATGTTCAATATAACCACCCCCTCCCGCCCAATCACATGTATAAGTCAACAGTATACATTTGTATCATAGACAATACTCAACGAGTTCACGTAATATCTTGTCCTTCGTCCAAAAAAGAATTGTTAACGATACTCACGATACTGACAAAGATCCTAAAGTATTCCGCCATTCCAAAGAATGTCCTATCTATAGGCAGCCATCGAAGGAACTAGAAGAAACGATAATATCAGCCAGTTGCCAGTGAAGTCGCTCCCTGTTATACGCGCTCGTATGTGGAATTTATTTAAATCGCATCTTATTGCGGTTAGTTATGTGGCGCGACGGTACCTACGGTGTACCAGGCACATAGCACATACCAACTGCACACTCTGGTTATCTCAATAGTAACAATTACAGAGGCGAGAGATCTTGCTACGCCGATAATGTTATATTATTGTCGGAGGCTACTATGTTCCACGCGATAAAACACACGCACCATCTTCTGGGTTGTTATGCTCCGTGGCGTAGGTGCCATCACCCGCCTTGCCCCACTTCGATCTTCAACTGGAAATACATTTCAGAACGGGTAGTAAGTGCTTGATGAGAAATGAAAATCTTGAGTACCAATTAACATTTACAAATCTCTATTCACGTCTGGTTCTGGGATTTTTTAATTATACTGAATTTGTCGTATTAATTAGGAAAAAAAATATATGTATCTTATAGATATACCTTGTAGCATCCCCAGGTGTTGAGGTTTCAATGTCCCAGCTCTTAGTTGGCACCTTACCTTTTTTGATCTTTCTCTTTCTATTTACCCCAGTCTGTTCTACCCTTTGGCACTAGCACTCATGTTCTCTCTGTCTCTTTCATTCTCTCTCTCTCTCTCTCTCTCTGTATATATGTGCTATTCAGGCGTAACGGAGAGTTTAATTAATATTCGCACAGCGGGTTGGCCCGTTTGATTAGCTCTCCGTTGCGCGAGCTGATGGGCAGGGATGCATCCACGTAGAACTACACACGTAGAAAGCAAGAGGGAGAGAGAGAGAGAGAGAGAGAGACAGATAGGCGAAGAGTGTGGAAGGTGAGTGAATAGCAGTGAGAGTGAGCGAGAAAGAGAGAGACAGAGATGAGAGACACATTCCGAGAGGCTGCGAACCAACTGTAATATCACAATCATAACCAGACCCCCTGGTCCATCCATCCATCCGTCCGTCTGTCCGTCCTTTTACCAAAACGTCCTCACGCTTCAGCGATATCAAAGAACTGCTCGTCGGCCGTCACGTTTACAGTATTGCGTATGCGGTGCCCGAGTTATATCACTATCATGACTGAACAAACACATCGTAGACCACCGATTAACTAGCTGAGAACCTTCAGTTTTAAGGTTAGATCTATTGACGAGAAATCACTGAAGAAATAAACTTCTAAGAGTAAATCGTCACCGTTAAAACTTTCGCGCGTATTCTTGTCCTGCGTGACAACATCCTAAAAGACTCGCCAGAGATTGACAGCCGTTAAATAACTATATCAATTACGTAAGTATATCGTCGAAAGTTTTTATAGCACACGTACACTCAGGTATTCGTAATTACTCGCGTAGCTTCTACGGGCTATTATTTATTTCGTATATTTATTATCGCTCGAGTAATACGCAGTAGCAACGTATTTATTAAGGAGATAGCCGAGAGCTCCGTTTCTTTTTTACTCGCTTCCAATTACCCGGAGTTAGTTTAATGGCAGATGGCGCTGCAGTCGCCACCATCATTTAAACTCCGCTTCGTTGCGTCCTTCCTCTTTCTATATACCTACCTATGTCCTTACTTATATCCATTCATTCGCTGGTCCATTTGTAGGGGTGGTACGTTGCATAAGCTGTCACGCGAGTCGCAACATAGTTTAATACCGACTGCGTTGCTGTATTGGTATAAGGTCAGTACCGTTCGTTTGAATCTTGTGAAGAAGCGGGACAGGAGTCCCAGCCTACGGGGTCTGACGGTGCGTGTTGGCCGATAATGTAATAACGTATCCCCCTTACGAGTCTACTTCATAAAGTAAACCTTCCTTTACTCCCTCTCGCACTCCAGGCTCGACATCTTGCTGTGCATCCTCTTTATTGCCGCCTTCTTCGTCCTCTTCCTCCTTTATCCAGGCCACCTTTATGCGGCAGAGGTCCTCGCCAATTCTCCAACTGGCAAACGGCTTGGCTTACCATCGGGTTAGTAAATCTTTACTCACAGCTTGTTGCTACTCTTCTTTTTTTCTTTACTCGTAGCCGCTTAATTGTCGCCGTATTCCCATCTGGATACGCACTCGACTAACATAACCTGAAGGAATTGAATCAGAGGACTATATCGCGTATCTTGTCCGAGGACTTTCAATTATTTCAAATTTCTCAGGAGCAGACGCCGTACGCGTCTTATCTTTATATCCACTCCCCTTAGCATTGCCATACTCGACTCTCTGCTTGGCTGATGAAAATTTAGTCAGGTCATTACCGACTCTTATCTTCGCTCTCCATTACCGGACACTTCATAATACAGGTAGGTAAGTTGGTACTTTTGATATGGATAACGTAGAAGCTGCTAGCCTCTTTGTTGTTATGTCGTTCTTTTTTTTTATTTCGCGCCCACGTACAGCACCAGCCAATCTACCGATTGTGCGCCGAGATTTACGCGGGAATTCATGCGAAATTCAAATATCTGATATGGGTAAGGTAGACCGGAGATCAAGTGTGTTTCAAGAGGGGATCAGTGAGAGGTGAAGAAAAGATATTCATACTGTTTCTCATGCAGAATACAAAATGGACGACTACAGATGCACGTTGCTACTCGCTGAGTAAGATATTGCCTGGAAGGACGATGTGTTTATAAATATTGGTATATTACTGATACACTTGTACATTGCACATGCAACTGTCTATGTACTATATGTATATATTACGAATTGACCATACAGTCTATATCGATGGTAGTTTACTCATACGTGTTCCCAACAACATGCAAGCGTATACCGCTGCTTGTTGTTCTCTCCGTATGAATCGTAGCTACGTAATGCATAATATCTGCAGATGCGTCGGGACGCTTGAAAGGGCGCGGTGCGTCTGGTTGTACGCGCCTGGTAGCCGCTTACCATCGTGGAAGCCACCGCTATCAATTTCAATTCGGCGTTCAGCGGCTGCTTTGTAATTTTCTTCAGCAGAGCCTCTCTTGGTCTGCGGGAGAGAATCAAGAACAGCCCGGGATACGATGTTCGACCACTTTTTTTTTTCACATTCTTTTATCTTTTATCATTTCCCTGTTCTTTCTTTTATTTTTCAATTTTATTTCATCGACAGTCTTCTCGCCCACATATCCATACGGCTATATTACCCATACCTCTGGCACGGGTACAAGGGCCGTAGCTTAAATCGAAATAATTTTAACAAAATTTAAACAGAAATTAGTCTCACTAAATAAATTATTGAAATTGTAATATTTAAAAACAAAAGAAATCCTCTCGTCAGGTTCGCAAAGGTGCGAAAGGTCTCTATAAAGTCTAGCCAGTGTAAATATATAGTTGATAACGACTATGTCTAGGGTGGCACTTATATAAAGCTGTACGATGATATATAAGGGATTTGTCTCCGCAGCAGCACGGCATACGTCATGCCGCAAATATTAACTCTGATACGGGCCATTCATTCACTTAATTACAAACAGCCGTGATTTAAGGGAGCCCAGTCAGCAGGGGGTCCAACGGCACCAACTACGTCGGTAGGTGTCCAAGGTGTAGAGGGTACTATGTAGTCTTCTTTACGAGCCCGTCGTTAGCACAACAGGAGATAGAGCCGAAGAGCGTCACGAGTACCAATCTTTATACACAGCTTGAGTTGTATGGCGTAGTAGTCGTATACGTTGGAATTTTCGGCGAAACAATTTTTCACTCTCGCCCGCGGAAACAGCCAGTCAAACGCGTCCGCCAATAAATTCGTTTCGACGATCGCTATCACAAAGCGATCACTGCCGGGCAAACGAACAAGTCTCTCTTAGAAGGAACAAGAGAGAGAGAGAGAAAGAGAGAAGTAGAGTGTAGAGAAGGGATCCTGTCGCTTTTCACTCCCCATCCTGCTGAACCTTCATAGCTGAGGATAGGAAGGAAGAAACGGATGGAAAGGAATGTCTATATGAAGGTCGACAGAACCGTGAACCCGGTGACGCGTGATCCTGCACATCGGCCAAAGGGAAAGATTACCATCCTTCGGAACCTTTTTTTTTTTGCCAAAACTATACCCACGTGATCTACCCACCAGAGGAAACAGCCCTAAGGGATTCTTTGGTAAATCTGACTTAAGTAGAGTAACATTTTTTTTTTGTTTTTTTTAATTTTTACAATAAATACTTTTCTATTACTTTCACCTCAGACCTAGAATTTTCTAGTTCGAAATATATGGAAATATCGTCTCACGTGTGGTCTCAGGTGATGCTCCATTTTTCTAACAAGATTTCAAGCTTGTAAAATCGTATTAGGCATACTCACCCTTCTCGTATGCTTATACGATCATGGTTGCGCTAGTAGGTACCAAGCATTACGATATGAGAGATTTACCTCAGCATCTTTGAGATGAGAGAAGAGTAGAGATACTCTGGTATGCATGAAAGGACCTTGTCCTTAGACCCCTCCCAACACTCTGTAGGGGTTGATGCTTGAAACCACCCTGTAGATGTTCCTCGTACCCACACGCTACTTCGTCGCCCTTATATCCTTAACTGCCGAACTTACAGTCGAGCCAGCCAGCAGCCACCCTTCTTCATTCCCTTAGCTCTCTCGGTACTTGCAGGCGCGACTGTAATACACCTTTTACTAGAAATAAGACACCCTTGTACCAGGATTTTGTTTAAAACTGAAAAAAAAATCTTACTATCTGACCATTTCTAATATTTTAATATATATATATATTCAATTTCACAAGAATTCATAGTTATCCATAATAACGAGTACTTCTAGATAGGGCTCGGTAAACTGGACCATTAGGTGGGCTTAACTCAGGTCGTTATCATTTCATTACAAGCGCTTAAGCCGACTAATTGTTAAGAATACGTGTAACGCCTACATTGTTTCCAGGGATTACGTTATTAATAAAATAGCCATTTCGCGCCTGCTGGTAGAATATCGCCATTGCTACACTACCCCAGAGTTAGTAGGATTATCATTTGGGGGGAGAGTGTAACAATAAGTACCACCTGATGCTAGTCCAGAATCGTACTAGGACTTTAGGATCAATGATTCAACCACGTTCGCTATGGGATACAATAAATTATTTTCACATCTCATAATCACTTGGCCCGAACTTGGTTCAATTCTATTCGATTCCCGCCATTATTCCTAGCCCGTGGATTGGCTCGAGATAAATCTCATAGATAAACCTGAGTATCCATAGATACCTGAGAATTTCCTAAGAGACACTCAAAAGCTTTGAACAATGAAAATCTCTATTGAATCAGACTCCACCCTTTTATGCACTATACAAATGGTCCGGTAAGATCTGTTATAGTATAATAATGTCAATACCCGGGCTATAATAATTCATAGAAAATCAGTCAAAGTATCTAGAAAGGGTTGAAATCCCTGATGCTAAAGGGGTTGCAAAGACCGAAGGACATGCTTACTATATAGATATACATGACGCGGTTGTAACAGATGAAGAGGCCCCGGCTTTCCAACCGCGTGTCAGTACTGCCAACTTCCAGACCCCATAACCCACCCCATCGAGTGACAACAGTTGTGGTTAAATGCCTGATGGCTCACCCTTACCTAAAACCAACGCGGCTGATTCGCAAGCGTAACTCTTTCGCTGACATTGGCGTTACGGAAGACCCAGGGTACAGTTATTTAATTAAAACCGGATTATATGTGGGAACAGTAGTTATAGCTTGGTATCACTGGCACCTTGTAACTTTGATATTTCTCCCAGGACTAGGAGAGACTCGCCGTCAATATACAGTGTGTATATATATATAAATGTAATAGGTATGTACATTTATACTAATTGCTTGGATAGGGATTAAGTGCACGCAAATATCCCACCAATTCGACTAACTGCCATGTAAAATTCACCAGGATAAAATGAAGGGTTGGTACCTGAAACTTGGCAAGTCGTACTTTAGAATTCTGATCTCTTTGTTCGAAAGAACAAACCATCCCTTTATATGTAGAAGATCGTGAAACTCACCCTTTGGATATTTTCCACGAGCGCTGATGGCTCTCTATTAAATCAAAGGAGCATTCCTGATGTTGGCCGATGCGCGCGGAATTCAAATCGCTGGTCGTAAAGCGAAGGCGGCTGAAGGCGTAGCCAAATGGTGGGTAGCCTGTGCCGGAGCATCGATAAAGAGCGTAGCAGTCTTTTGATTTTTGACTGAAGAAAAAGTCTTTTTAAAATATACTTAGATATAAGGAAATCCTTGAAATTCTCTTATGCAATTTTTTGTATTGTCGTTTTGTATAGAGATGAAGGCTTTGATTAAGAATTTTCTTTACTTGACTGTCAGAACGTACGTGCAGGCTGGCAACTGTTGCGATTAAAAATCCCCTAGCAAACATTCACTGCCGTGTACGATTAAGTCACTAGGATCTTATCTACCCCTTTATTACTCTTGAAACGAGTTTTATTTTTCAAGGGGTATTTTAACTGACTCGTATATCGCTCTGAGCTTTCGCCAAGGCTCGCGGCGTTGTCGGCATCTCTCACGTTTAATCGGCCAATTATCGAGTGATAACGCATCAGCTTGGATAAGATAAAATGGCACTTTAAATGACGTCAGAGAGGCATCGTCATGACTCTTATAGAAGCTGTTTATGATTGTCATTGTAGAATTGTTTTTTTTCTTAACAGTTTCAACACTCACCCCCTTAGTTCCGCCATTTTTAATATTCAGATAGGAGACAGACTTCTTTATTTCTTTTTCTAAATGACCCAGGTGCCTCTTCTTGGTTCTTAATTAAAGATATCATACTCCAGGCCAACTTCTATCTTTTCTTCGAGAAACGTCTTGCGGCCATTTTCTTTTTACCTCCCTGGCTATCATCGTGCTGCGAAACGTTCTCACTGTCATTTCGTGTCCCGCGGTGGTGGGGGAGCTAAGTGTAAATAATAGCACAGTTATGGTCAGAAAGAAGATAGCACTGGAAGATAGACCAAGGAAAAAAGCATTGTCACGAGTCGAAATAAAAAGATAAAAATACTGAAGAGAATACACTGTGGCTTAGCCACCTGCCGTAATGGCTGCAGTGACTCCTTAGGGAGAACTTACATTTTCGCGCAAGATGGCTCTTCTTTTTCCGTTATATCTCTCTTTCTGCTACTCGTTAATTATACCAGCCGCTAAACGAGCATCCTAAATGGCAACAGTACCGGAAGAGACTCTTCCTGCTGCATCAAATAGCAATTCTCACCCAGCCGTCATCCTTGTCACTCGTTCCTTTGCATCCATACCATAAAAAATAAATACGGCAGTGAGCACATAAAAAAAGGTTAATCAAAATTTTCGTTTAAAAATCTTGAAAACTTGAAATACCAAAAATCATTCCCATTACAGAGTCCAACTCGAATGAAAAGATCTCTATCGCGAGAGCAGTATATGCATGTACACTTACATAGTACCACATCCCTTGCATACTCTAGTAAGTAAAAGAAGGGAAGTTTTAAAGTGCGGTCCTGCTCTTTCAATAAAGGAAGGAAAAGGAATATCGAATACAGTGGCGCAGACATAAATTTGCTGGCGCATTTAATTGAAAGGGGAAAGAAGAAGGTGAAGGAGAAAGAAAACGCAGTTTATACGGATAAGAAAGAGAGAGAGAGGGAGAGGAATAGGTGATATAGGAGGTCACGGGACAAAAGAGAACGCCTCAGGACGGAATACTCTGCAGGCAAATACACGGATATGTTAAACGGCTCAAGAATTCCAGGCAGGCATTCTCCAAATAAACGAGATACGAACAAACGGCACTGTACCCACTACGTCCCAGGAAGGAACCCAGGACGTGGTCCAAATGGCGTCCTTCCACTTCCATACGTATATATATGTATGTATATCCATTCAAAACATATCATCTTTTTAGGCAGCTATTACCTTTTCCTGTTCCGGTGTCTTTAACCTGTAAAGTCTTCGGCCGTGGGGAATTTCTTGATTAAAAGTTACTAGGGCTGACATACCGTGTGCCAAAATCCACTGCAATAATCAGTGACCTCCCGTCATCTGTCGCGTGTAGACCAAAGATAACCATGGTCGCAGTACTGGGCAGTGAATTTGAAAACAAAGTGCTGTCAGTTTTTCGCAATAGGGAGATAAAACTAAGAATTCGGAAAAGAAGAATAGTGTCATTATGTGCTTAATAGTTTATAATATCGTGCTGCGTTTGATGCTATGTGCTTTTATGTTTATTTATATCTGAAAAACGGTTACTCCGCCAGATTTTCTTTTACTGACGCTGTTAAGGACTATGGAGGTTATGTTGGTGAGTGGAAAACAGTAAAGAAGAAAAAGCAAATGTTTCACGTCTACCGATACTAGAGCCACGTCGACAGATACTCGTACACCAATCGGGACAACCCTGAGGCTAGGATCTTCTTGTAAAAATAGACAAGGGGACGATACGCTCACGATTTCCGGATATGCGGTTATACTGTTTGGTCTTGGTGTTTCTGAACTATGTGGTCGGTTGGGATATCCATGATGCTTCCTTTTTTTCTCTCATCTCTTATTTCGACTGCTATACTTTTCTTTACGTATCCTATAAGCTTCTCTCGTGTGTCGGTACTCCTCTTCTTTACTCTCGCACTCGTTGTGCGTGCGTTCCTTACTTCCTTCGGCTGCAAATAAATAAACATTTGTGTGAAACGCTACAGCTGCGAGCATCCCGCACCCGCCGTGGACGCTTATAAACTTATATACGCAGAACCGCCATGTTTGTCGACCATTTGGATTGACTTGTAGCCGATTTCAAGAGTGTAGGTCAAAGTTTTTTTTTTTTAATGATGATAAAAAAACTGGAGGTTAGATCGAACTGGATTCGTATTATAAATAAGTGAGAGTATTAAACAGGACATTTTTGTTTTTGTACCGTTACAGGTAAGAAGAAGTTCCCATCAGATCCTTCGTGTTGCCCGGTGTGCGGGGTGACGGTGAGACCTCAGGAACTTGAACAGCATTTCGCACAAGAGATGGATCGGCTTTATAAAATATCCGCTAGTTCACGACCTAGACCACCACGCTCGACGGCACCGCCAGGACATCAGGAACATCCGCACGGACCTATGCTGCACGCACCTTCTGCGGCAGATGGGACGCCTCAGGGTAGATGGGAAACGTATAAAAGAATCAAAGCGAATAGACAGGTAAGTTTATTTTTGTTATCTTATTATCTCTTGTTATTCGTTGTCACTGGTGCTTGGATGTATCTTCAAGTTCCTGGATATAAATTTTCAGGCGCGGATCCGCGTGAAAAATCGTAAGAGAAAAGCGGACGAGCCATCCTGTCCTGTTTGCAGTGAGAGACTCTCAGGTACTCCTGAGGAATTGAATCAGCACGTGGAGAGGTGCTTGAACAAGCACAACGGGAATCCGGTAGGACAAAATTCTAACCTAGATGACGAGGAGGTCGACGTGGAGGGTGATGCGGAGACCTTCGAGGAATATGAATGGGCCGGTCAAAGAAGAATTCGTGCGACGTCCATGTTAGTTGGTGGATTTTCGGGTGAGTACAAATATTTTTCTCTTATGTTACTATACTCCGTATCGTCATCCTGGATTGTAATATCGGGATCCTGGTGTAGCCGCGGGTCTGGCCACGTCCTCAAGCAATCGTACTGCCGCTGGGAATCAGCAGGACGACGAAGACGTTGATCTCGTAGTAGACGGCGACGATGCCGTGCAATTTGGCCCAGCCCAATATTCCGAAGCCGACGTAGTAGCTCCCCGGGTAGATGGTACTCCGCGTGAACAGAAAGAACGCGAAGCCTTAAGGGAAGCTGTGATCTCGCCAAATGCGCCACATACGCCACACACACCTCCTGGTGATCAACACCATTCGACTGGTATCGAGGTCAAACCTGAACCAGGTACGACAACCCCGTCGACGCAGCATAACGAGAACGAGGAATCCGAGAGAAATTCTCCGGTAGTACCTAGGGACGGCGAGACTCCAATTGTAGAGGCATTGAGAGGTCGTATCCGTGAGCTGGAAGCTGAAATGCGAGGACAGCCGTTCAAGTGTCTCATTTGCATGGTAAATTTCATACATCTTCATTTCTTCCTGTGACCTTTGACCTGGCTCAAATAATCTTCAATAATTTTTTTTATATCCTGTATGTCCTTCAGGAACAATACAAGAAGCCTGTGACGTCAGTATGCTGCTGGCATGTGCATTGCGAACAGTGTTGGCTACACACGCTGGTGAGTACCTTAAATTTGGTATATTCTAAAATCTTTTATTTGGTTTTTTTTTTTAATTAAAATCATCGAATTCTCTCTTATCGCGTTTGGGTCCCATTGTGCTTACAGGGCGCGAAAAAGCTCTGTCCACAATGTAACATGATTACGTCGCCAGCGGATCTGCGACGGATTTACATGTGAGATCCTCCAAAGAATGACGTCACGCGAGCAGAATTCCACGTGTACCCTTGCTCATAATAAGGAACCGAGCTAGTTTGACCTGAGATTGATCGATCGAAGGAACGATCGCCCTGCCAAAAAATGTATGAAAAGAAAAAGAAGATAAACACGCCACTTGTATATTTGTATATTACGTTAAATTAACGATTTAAATACCGTTATGTATTTAGCGCTTAGTAAATTAACTTCTAGATTGTAATGTGAACGCGTATTATCGTCATCGATTCGTTCTCTCATTATTATTATTATTATTATTATTATTATTATTATTACTATTATTATTATCGTTGTGATCAACGAATTTTCCCATTCTCCTTATCATTATTCTCATCGTCATTACATCACTCTTCATTATTATTGTTATTGTCATTCATCGATACCATTTAGTCAACGAGAATGCACTGTCACCCATGAAATTTTTTCTTCGCGCACCGATTTATCAATAACAGAGGAGAGAAAGTGGAAAAAAGAGGATAGCATTTAAAAATACACGTGTCCAATGCCTAAAGTACTTTAACACATGTTACGTGTCAGATAACAAGTAGAGACGCTGTACAGTTTTTTTTTTTCTTTTGAAAAGTGCGATACAATGAAAATTCTTAATGACTTTCCTAGCGTCAAGGATCTTCGCGAATTAGCTTATTTTTCAGAATATTTTTTGAGCCTTTCAAGCGAACGAGCGAATGACCGAGCGAGGCGTGACGATAGAATCGGGAGAAAAGATGGCGGAGAGGCTGTGCATCTGCAAAAATGAAAATTGCAAAGGTTGAAAACTGTATGGCAGAAAATTTGTTTACGCGCGTTAACTCGATCGGCATAAATCTAAAGAAGACTTCCTTAATATATATATATTTTTTTTTTCGTTGTATTCGTTAGCTTCCATTTTTTGATTTTCCTCTTTACACGAGTCGTTGATGAATTTGTAATTATCAAGCGGGAGATTCAAACGAGCATTTGCACGGGAACGATATTTCGTGCCAGAATCGTCTGTATTGTTTGTTGACGGAAAATCCAAGAAAATGAAAAAAAAAATGTTGAAAAACAAAACGCGAAAGAAATGTGTTTCACGGCGTTTCTCCCTGCGTGCTAAAGCGAAAGCTTTGACTCGAATTTCAAAATGTTAAAGAAATCATTATAATTTTTTCTTTTCTCGCTCTTGTATTTTCACAATCATTTTTTTTATCGTACCAATGACTAAGACTTCGTATGAATAAAAAAGCGCCAATTTCACTGCGACAAACTTGTCTTACTTTCTGTTTTGAGACGCGAAAGAAGAAAAAAAAAAGGCACGCTGGTCAACATGTTGGCATGTCGAACAATATAAAAAATTTCGAAAAAAGAAAAAGATAACCTGTAAATACACGGCGTTGCGATGCGTATAAACACAAAAAGTTGTTCTGTACTCAATAAAAACGACCATGGGAATATAATAACAGATTTCTCTTATTGCATCTCCACGAAATTATCCAAAAGAAAAATAATCCCAAAAAGCCGATTATTCGCAACTCTCAAGGCATTTACGTAACCGTAACAAAGTTGCATGTAAAAAATACCCATCGTTTATCTTCCGGCGACTGCTGATGCGTCCGTAAGGTAAGAAGCTTCAATTAAGGTAAAAGAAAGGAGAGTAATGGTGGTTCGAGGAGAAAAAGAAAATCAACAACGTCAAGAGGAAGAGGAGAAAAAAAAAAGAAACGAAGCCAGACAAAATGGCGCTGGTGCATATCTACATATATACTTGGCATACAAACACGTACAGCTACGAGTTCAGTTAACGATCTAGAAGATCACAAGGTGGTACATGGTAGTGATGCTGTTCTGAATTCTTCTGCCAAGTATATACTTATATACGTATGTACCCTTTATACACAGTATAATAAGAAAGAATCGCCAAGATCCATTACCGCGTACCAACTGCCAAAGCTTTGCGGTTCTTGCATTGTGATGGTTGACAGGTAAACGAGATAGAACAAAAGGTAAAAGAAAGTTTGAGGAAAATACATCTCTCTTTTCTGGTAGGACGCGTATAAAAGGTGGGATTGTAGGTGGAGGCCGAGAATTGGAAAGCTCCGCCTATCGTTTCCTTGGACGATGCTTCGCTTCCGCGCGTTTCTATATGTATACAAGTGACGAGAGCATAAAAGAGGCTTGTATTATACCTGCGCTGACGCAGCCTCTTTCATCACTGAATATAAGACAGTTTTCTCCGGTTGGTCCAGTGCGACAGGATCGACAAGCCACGTATAAAATCCAACTGACTAGTATATCCATAGGAAATCATGGAAAATTGGCAGCAACCTTACGAAGCGACTTAACGTAAAGGAACACATTTTTCTGTATTTTTTTTAGGTTAGAGCAAGAGAAATATGTTTTCTCCTTTTTAGTCTTCCAAAATCTTGATCTCGATTACCCATGAGTATGCTCTTGGCGGAATATAGAGATGAGAATTCAGCGATGGCTTTTTTTTTTTTGTGGCGAGAGCAATTGTGATTGAGTAATTTGCCACCAGAGGGTTCTAGTGGGAATATAAATAGCCAGTCGAGGAAGGGGAAGAAGAGCTATCCAGAGGGGCCGTTGGTTAAAGTATGGTGGGGCGTGTTTCTAACCATATCGGTTAGCCAACGGCGCAACTCCACCAGCTACCTTCACGCCTGCGAACTTGCTCGCAAAACCTGGACGTTACCTCAGCAGGCACCGCCTACCGTCCTATCGAAGCAACGAACAGTGAGCCCGGCACTCTTGAGGTTCTCCAACCGCTACACAGTAGGTATAGGTTGAACCTACTCCTACAGTGACTTTCCGTAATTTCTCTGTATAGTTTCGTGAACCACCCTATAAAAGGAGGGATGCACCTACCTACCTTACCCAGTGAGCATATCTACAGGAGCATTTTATGTACCTACGCCCTCCCTTAGTCTCATCCAGTCGATACTCCAACTCCGGGTAAACTGGGCCACGACGCAACCCCTCCCAAGCATAACCAGGATCAGCAGGTACAACCAACCCTCCTGTGTGACACCCCCTACGATGACCTTTTTCCACCTCTATTTTCTGGGCGCCACTGCAGGTCTTTTTCAGCAGGTGCGATTGGACATCACGGGAAATTACGGGACTGTGCTTACTTCTTAATGTCTGAAACATCCCCTTCGCAGCAGAGGATGCTGATACGAGATATAGAGACCACTTTTTTCTCTACGTCTGAGTATATGCAAAGCGTCCATGTCAAAGTTCAGGATATCTGTTATATCTACTGCAAATGGAGAACGAGTATAATAGCCAAGGGGATGAATTTCTCCAGGGTGGATTTTATCAGCAAATTGGAATTTTCTGAATCTTCTCTGCCATCTAAAAAATGGGGGTTATTTACCCCTGCGTCAGTTTCACCAACTGAGCCTCCTTCGGTCGAGCAGAGTCTCTGCCTCTTGCGTAATTTATTGAAACGTCATTGGCATCTCGTGAAAAATTCAAAATGGACGCTTTCGCTTGATCGGACTTCTTTTTTTTCCCCACATGTTCAACGTCAATACGTTATTTTTCTTCCCGTTACAGCTGCGGCCTCGACGCGTGCAGGTGTATTGAAATTAAAAATAAAAATAAAATGAATACACGTACCTTATCGATTAGGTTACAACAAAAAATACCTGTCGGCAACTCAACGTCCAATTTATCATTCCCTAACACGAAGAAGGTTCGATTAAAATATCCTCATCGTGTACAAGAGATAATTCCTTCGTACACGGCGCAATGTTTATGACGTATAATCAACAAGGAGGCCAGGTGTTAATGAATAACGTTACAACGGTCTTAATAAATATATTAGTTTTTATTTCTATATTAATGTATAATAGACAATATGCAATGTATGTAATCTATACATAATTACCGATAACATAGTTTATAATTCTATGTAATGCAATTAGGACTTGATTCGTATGGCATGACACGTGCATAGTTTATAATAAAATAGGATATTCCAAAGGCGCGTCGGGGTTTTCGCATATGAGTATAATTGACCCACGTGCACCCTTTACATCTACTTTGCCGACTTCCGCTCACATAATTAATTTCTATATCGCGTAATTTCAATAATTATCCGACGTCACGTCATTTTATTGTCAATTCATCGCCGACACAGCAATATACGTATACACCGATAAACACGCCGTTCGCATGACAAAGGACTTAATGAATTTTTAACACGGAAGGTGTTAAAGTAGCAAGAGGACGCAAACTCTCAGGGTCAAAGGGGCAATGGGGGGGGGGGGGGAAATGTTGTGTATGTGGTGGAAGGGGGAGGGGCGGGGGCGTGGGAACCAGTCGCAAGTAAAATCTAATGAAACTCAAAGGCCGGATAATAATTCGACTGGATCGACTCTCTCGCGAATTCGCAACATTAAACAATCTCACTGTAATGAAAAAAAAAAAAAAAATAGTCATCCATCAGCCTCTTAGACGTCAACCTTGTAAGGTGAACCTGGGATATGTTCATCACCCCACTTGACGATTACAATGTACTCTCCTCTCTCTCGCACCAGATAATTAACGTTGTAATTGTTGCGTCCTGTGTGCTTCACTTGAACCTCCTCGGATGGACCCTTAGGTCCGTATATACCGACGTAGAGAATATTGTTACCTGAATAAGAAAAATAATCAATTTAGACTCAGACGTAATGATCATTAATGATGATCAGGTAGGTTAAATGTACTGTATACGTACCAGCATCAGCAGCATTGACAGTAAACTGATTCTGCTTGCCAAGATAGGCCTTCTTAAGACCCATCCCTTTGCTGGTGACCTTACTAGCATCAGACTTGAACAGAGGCAAAACTGGACCAGTCTGTTTGGACTTTGAGATCTTCTGCACAGTCTCCACGACAACCGAGCTCGTCTCCTGAGCCCCTCTTTCAGCCAGATCAGCACCTACAAGTGACAAAGTCCCGAATAAGGCCCCCTGCTGCAACTTATATCCGACTCAGCAGAATGTTTATTGTACGTAAGTACTCACCAGTGCATTTAACCTTGTAGGGTGAACCAACAATGTGATAACCATTGTACTTGACACTGATATAATAATCCCCAGGTACCAGAGGCGTGTACCTGACCTTGTAACCTTCCTCGACCTCGGTACAGTCCATGGCTACTTTACTAGGACCGTCAACGGTAACGGCAAGTGCTCCAGCACCGGCATTACAGGTATCGATAATGAAGTCCGTCTTCTGTCCTGTCTTGATCTCGGTAAGTCCGTTTCCGTAGGCATGCAGAGCGGCTGGATCGGCGTCGACCTTGCCGACCTTGATACGATAAGGACTACCGGATATATGGACTCCGTTGAACTTCAGGTGGATATTATGAATGCCATTTTCACGGGCCATGAAGCGCACCGAGTAAGTGTCCGAATCGATGGATTGGATGAAGCAGTCATCCTCGATACCACTTGGTGAGATTATCTGTTAAAGAGAAATCAAAACAATCAATACAATGATTAAGATTCTGGTTTCCGTCTTCTATTTCTATTTAAATCATTAGGGCTGACTATGCAGCTCTGGGCTCGAATTAGACGCATTGTCAAGGTCCAAGCCATACGGATCACAGCTGTTCGCCATCAGGAAGAGATCGTTTTCTTGTTGGGCCCTTGCGAGATAAGCCCTTTATCTTTTTTTTTTTCTTTTTTTCTTTTAACTCTCTGACTTTTACGCTTCATTTCTCAAATCTTGTCTTTCATTCTCTTTATACTTTATAGGCACGGATATCGTAACACCACGTGTAAATACACAGCGCGCGTACTCGACAAAATAAACAGATCCCAAACTTCATACAAATACAAGAGGCAAATGGCGGATTACGTATATTGTAGGTATTGTCTAGTATGTACTTAACCAATCAGTCTCTCAAAGGGAGATATAAGTATACAGGCTGTTACATATTTTCTCGTGCCTACGCACTATGATGTAGCATTGGACTCTTTCACAACAGCCGAGCTATTTTCGTTCTGCTTTGCGCAAGAAACCTCAACGTGGATATCTTGGGAATTCGAAGAAAAATATATAAAAAATACCCAATTTCCTCAGAGACTATTAAAAATGAGTTTATCCAAGCCACTTGCTAAGCGTTTATGGCCATAGCCAGTTTTTTTTTTGTTTCACCATAAGAAATGATTCCCTTTCACAAGAGTGGGTTTCGGGTGATCCCTGTATTACGATATAGTGCAATTTCTTTCTTTTTCTTTGCTGAATATTTTTTTTTGCACAATCCTACCTTAGCATCCAATTCACCCTTGGCGCCATTCTTGCGAACCAGGAAGGTGGCTGGTTTGTCAGGTTGCACCCCGCTGTCAGGAAACTGAGCAACCTCAAGCTTATGGGCATCTCCCATGGCAGGGGATATATAGACCTTATGGGGTGAGTCAGGGATGTGTTGATCGTTGAACTTAATGCCCACTCTGTATTCGCCTAGAAAATTCACAAAGAAAAGAAACAGATCAGCTGTCAGCAATGAAATCATCATCCACGATTCACATGTCACAGTCACTCTTGTTTTTTTTTTTTCTTTTACTTCAAGCAAAAACAAGCATCTCCGTCAGTGGTATCCCTAATATAGATTCCAAGAGAGGTCATGGAAGTTCAAGGTTGACGTTAGCATGACAATCTAACTGTCATTAAGACGCGTTATCCAAACTGAACTGACCATCATCCTGAACTTCTGCAGCGCCATTTTCGGTGAGAACAATTTTCTTGCAGGCAGTGAAGGTCGACATCCTGTTCCGGTCAGGTGTGTTATCAGACGGAAGAAAGAAAAAATCCAAAGGGCGTTTTACGACGACACGAAAACACGAGTGAGCTCAACGATTTTTAGTTTTGAAAACAAAAAAAAAAAACCGCAAAAGATAATACAAAAGAGGAGCAGGAAGAGGATAAAAGGATTTCTAATGTATCTAATAAATGCAGCTGTTCCAACGAAGCTTGGTCGCGCACCACTACTTTCCTCTATGAGAATCCGGCTGGCGAACCAAAATGGTCCCACCACCTCCAAACTCCTTCAACCTTCTCTATCTGTCTCTATCCCACTCTCATAATCTAACGCACCCTCTCTCTCTCTCTCTCTCTCTCTCTCCTCCCATCATCTCTGCCTCACCAAACCTAACTCAGTGAGTCTTTTCCCTCCGTCTCTCATTCTCTGTTTCGTCCTACACCAAAACCCAAATATAACCAGCATCATCCTATCGCAAGCACACTAAGCTGAGTGGACCGACGGCGATCCACTCGCGCCAAATTATGAATCCCCCTTAACAAATATAGACGCCGATATTTCTGGACGACCGCGAGAGAGAGATAGAGAGTCCACACACGATATACGCTAAATAATTCCCTCTCTCTCTCTCTCACCCTTCATATGTGAAATATCGTACCACCCACTAGAAAACGAAAACACGTTAACACACGCGAAAAGGATACGTGTCTGATTGGTGATAAATTCACTCTGGTCAGGTTAGACTAGATAGACGTGGTACCAAGTGATAGGGCTAGTGGTACCGGTGGTACCAGTATAGAAGAAGCGTTTTTCAGAGACAGGAAATACCGGAGTGTCCATACACATTGAGATTAATGGTCTGTTGAATATACTGGGAGTATCTTAAAACGGCTGCACCCTGACACGAATGAACGTGGATCGATGCTTTGAGAATGAGTACAGGATGAGAAACTTCTTGGGAATCACTAGCAGAGGGATAACACGATATTAATACATGTATTGGTGACCCTCGTTAGATTGGAATTCTTGTTGCCTGACTGAACTCGCTTTATTGCTTTGATAAACGTATGTTCGCGTGGATTCTGATGCTTTTAAATATCTGTACTACAGGGATGTCTGAACAGCATCCAAGCCACTTATCAAATACAAAGTATATCTGGATCCACAAAGTACCGTCGAGTCTACCCATTTTGAATGTCCTCGATTTCATCTAGTTTACTTGCTTTTAAATTTGCTATTACCACTATCGTGTTACTACGGCTGTCATCTTGGACGATTTAAGAAAGAGTCCATATGTCTTTAGACAGAGGCGAGAATATGGGAGTGATAGAAGAGCGTGTCTATTTCAATCTCGAAAGAAAAAAAGAAAATATTATTAAAAGCACTAGAGATTCTAAAATGCCTATGATTATCTTTAGCAATAGCTTCAGGATGCTTACCAGGTTCGGCTACGGTGTAGCTGACATAGCAGCTACCGTCCTTACGGTCTTTGAAGTCGATCGGAGCCTTGCTAGGTCCTTCCACGGATATGGCCAGTGTTCCAGCACCAGCTTCCCTGGTCCAGATATTGAATTCACAGGGCTGACCTTGCTCTCCTCTCTCCAGTCCTGGTCCGCCAGCGTGAACTCTATGGGCACCACCATCCCTCAATGGACCAACAGTGAACTGGAAGGGTGATCCAGGGATGTGCATCTCCTTGTAGCGTACGGATACGGTATGAACGCCGAGTTCCTTGGGTACGAAAGCCACCGCGTAGAGGCCATCCTCGACCTCCTTAATTTCAGCGTCCTCCGTGACGCCTCCTGGCGATGTGACAGTCGCGGCCAGGTCAAATGAGGTTATTCCGGGCATCTTGAAGGTGAGCTTGCACTCGCTACCGACTTCAGTTATGGGAACAGCTTCTCGCTGTCTTTGAATCTTCTCCCGCTGTCTGTTGCTACCTTCGCCAGAGACTTTCACGGTGAATGGCGAACCCTCGACGTGGTGATCGGCGAATTTGAGATTCATTATGTAATATCCAGGCTCGGTAGGCTTGTAGGAAATATTCAGAGTACCGTCCTCGTTATCCTTGCACTGAATCTCAGCCTTGCTAGGACCTTCCATCGACAAGGAGAGTCCGCCGAAGCCAGCGTTCCTTGTGTCAATCGAGAACGTATTCTCTTGATGAGTCTTACCCTCTTTAAGGGCATTTCCGGTCACCTTGACCTTCTTCGCATCACCCACTTCACGGTCCTTAACGTCGATCTTGAACGGAGAGTTGGGAATGTGCTTGCCCATCCTCTTCACGGCTACCGTATGTTCTCCAGCCTCTCTAGGTGTAAAGGAGACGCACATGTTACCGCTAGGCATCTTCTTCAGGAAGCAAGGCTCCTCCAGACCACTAGGTGCTGTTATGGAAGCGTTCAGAGAGCGAATTTCGGTGTCTGATACCTTGCCCGGAAGTTGAACCTCGCTAGACGATCCTACAGAGATCTGGTTGCGCTTCCTACCCTCACCTAAAGTATACAACAAACAATTATTAACGCCATGCCTCTTAAGAATCAATGATCCAAGGATCGCAAGATCAATGGCTTACCAGTAATTTTAGCGACGTAGGGACTACCCTTGATATGCTTGTCTCCAAACTTCACGCAGATCTTATATTCTCCAGGAGCAGTAGGAAGATAAGAAACAGAAACGGTACCGTCCTTGTTATCGTGACACGATATCTCAGCCTTGCTAGGACCTTCAATAGCCAAGGACAAACCCCCAGCACCTGCAGCTTTAGTGGAAACAGTAAAGTTTCCAGGTTCGCCGCAGACTCCATAACTCAAACCAGGCCCATATGCCGTGACATATCCACTGGACAAAGAATCCACATGGAACTTGAATGGAGATCCTGCAAACAATAATTACACGTTAATTATGAAATTTAACTTTTTTTTTTAAATCCCCATAAAAAATGTATAACCTTACCCTGCACGTGTTCTCCATTGAACTTCACGTAGACCTCATGAAGACCTTCTTCACGGGGTTCATACTTGATGGAAACCGTGCCGTCATGATTGTCCTCGATGACAGGTTTGTCCACATTTCCACTAGGCATTTTGACCTCAGCTAAAACAAAGAAGAGAAATTATTTTAAATAAACGACCAAAAATATAAAACAAAAAAAAATTGAATAAATATAAAAAAATCGTTTACGATAAATAAAAAAAAAAAAAAGAACTAGCTGGAAAACTCTACCCCTGATCCGCACGACTGCAAGCGCCAAGCACGACTAAGGATTTCTGAATAAAAGCAATGTTCTTATAAACGCGTCGAAGGCAGATAAAGAATAAATAAATAAAACAAGAATACATTTTTTTACTCGAGACTCCAACGCATCGATAAGCCAAAATCTATATTTATAATGCAAAATTCACAGTCCGCTTGACTTTATCCACCCACGAGTTTCGCGACGACTTATTTCCTCTCATACCCCCCACCACCCTCGTCCAATCCACCTCCCAAACCCCTCTTTTCCTGTACCGCAGTCATTATTTTTATGAACTCGACGCTTTGCGTCGCGCGCGTGCATCTCGGCGTGGTCGTACAAGATACTCGAAAATCACGTCAATGGCACTGCTCTCCATTTAAACTAGTAAACATACAGAATCAACGAAATAGACGAGACAGTCCAAGAAGCGAAATTTTAGTACATCATAGTCGAACTCCGACGTAAATTTGAGAGACGTGAAAAAAATATTATCAACGAGTGCAACAATGTTTTCAATTTGGTGCCAGGTCCCTTTCCCAATCGACACGCCCTGCGATCTGGTCCGAAGAGAAGAGAAAGGGGAGGAAAGAAGAAGGAACTATAGTCCCGTGACTCAGTAATCTTTAGTATCTACGGAAAAAAAAAAAAGAAAGAGATAAAACACGCGACAGCTGTCCCGCTGATATCGTATAAACAAATCTTGTTTATTGGTTATCGCGTGCAGGAATTATAAAAAAAGCTTGTTTTCTTTGCAGCGTCTATTTTGCTATTGTAGAAAATAGACGCAATTCGGATGGCAGAGCCCGCCGTTCCTGGAAGAGGATCTAGAACGCGGCAATTTTGAATAGTTTAAATGAGACGTTGAAAAAATTATTAAAAAAAATGTTTTTACCACACCTCCCCCCGCCTCTCACGCTCAGACTCCTTTTTCCTCTAATCACCACTACAATACTTGTCTCTCGTAAAGAAACGCAAAAGCAAAACCTTTTCGCGTGTGCACGTAGTAAAGACTCTGAAAGATCAATGGAGCGAAATCCAATCCAGGTCCGTTCGATTCCTTGGCGTCCTGAATAGCGTAACAGATCGGTCCGCGTTCGGCACTATCGAATTCGCTGCACGTGAGATTTTTCAGCCAAGCTCTATAATAGGTGGATATCTCCTGCCACGTGGTGACCACTTCCTCGGAATCCTCCCAAAACATTTCCAGATAGTTGAACCGCGCACCTCAACCCGATATCGGTATATGCGTTTAATAGGAAACCAGTAGTAAAATTCAATGTACAAGGAATCACAATGAGTTTTACAAACAACAACAAAAATATACAATAATACAATAAAGATAATCCAACAAGAGATATCAGACTGATACAATGAAATTAAACCAAAAAAAAGAAACAATTTCTTTCGATTAAATCGTAACGTGCTCCAGTTGGTGATTCTCCAGCGTTACCACTCGGAGACGCAACTCCGGCACGACTGAGCATGGCACCAGTTTGGATGCGAGATAGTATCAAGATGGCAGCCTTGGGACCGCACACGGTACTCGCCGAATTCTTTTCCAGAGGCCAGAGCAGGATGCGGTATATCAGTTGGGCGCTCATGTCTATTAAACGACTCGTCATGCGTTGATAGGGGGTTGAGTGGAGGGGTAGAAGAGGAAGGGAGGGACCTCACGCAGGCGCCGTTACCTCCCAGGGGTTCCAAGAGACCAGGACAACTTGGATTATATGGGTTAAAGAGAGAGAGAGAGGAAGAAAGAAAGAGGGAAGACGTGTCGAAGGGAGCGAAGGAGACGAGGACGGAAGATACTAGGTGGTGGAAGCTGTGGCTACTCAAAAGACGCGGAGACGAAGATGACCAGGTCTGTTGCTATACGTGCGGAGGTGGGTCTTTACCTGGGATAAGAAAAATGTATAGCACAGGTGCTGAGGTGTATGAGTTATGCTGAAGCGTATTATCGTGAATCTGCCAGCTGGTCCAGGAAGACGATTATCGACGAGTTGGAATTTTCGTACGCGAGAAAGATTCGATTAACAAGATATGAACTGGGATGAGGTTGTTTTATATCGGGATAATGTTTTTTTTTTTCGAATACTTTGAATATATATAGAATTTTCATGCAAAGCGACACGACCGTAGGACGCGCGGGAAATACTACTGCGGATTTTCGATGGATACCATTTATTCTGCGTACAGATGGTAGCAGCATTGATCCAAGTCAAATAAACAGTATTCTTCGTCAACTTCCATGAAACGGACTAATGCATGATGAAGTAACGCAAGTCCGGTATAATGTAAGGCAGTTTCTCAAAGTTTGTTTATCGCGACGCGGAACGGTTTCAAGACGTGAAAATTAAGTCGATGTAAGTTTTTCGTTTTCTTTCCTTCATTTTTTTTTTTTCTTGATTTCAATCTCCTGTCTCACGAGCGCCATCGTTCTTACGATGGAACAAATAGAAATTGGAACGACCCTTGGTATTGGGGCGATACCATTTTTTCTCCAAGTCGCCGGAAGTCGTGAAACCAACCGTACGTTCTTACAGACGCAGCCAAAAGGAAACACGAAGAATTTCGTTCGCCTTGGCTGACAGCAACTGCCATTATATTAGCTGACCGGACGAGCTGTCCGCCATTTGTCACTCTAGCCTGATGTCCCTCCCGTCCTCCTCAATGAAAAATCAGTAGAATCCAGGAAACACGTATTTCCGAGTATACTGTTGATGCTGGTGAAAAATTTAATTTTCTTCCATTTTTTTTTGGCCTCCAAAAATTACGCAATCGACAACGTGCGTTGGATATTATTTCAATAATACTGCCATACTGTTCGCCGTTTACTTTTACACGAGAATGAACGACCTATCTCCTATCCTATCTCCAAAGCACCGATTCACCCAAAAGTTGAACGATGCAAATAAAACAGAAATAAAAGTCGCTGGTTAACGGTCAATCTTTTTCTGTACGGAAACCTCGAGGTTTCTGCCGTGATTTTGGCCAACCACGAGTGCGCATCCGGGCCACTTAATCACCTAATATTAATATCACGAACAGCTTGCGCTTCCGACACCATCTACCATCCGCACTCAAGGAGCCCGGGCGCTTCATATTTTTGGCGAGGAAAAGGAGAACCGACAACCACGAGGAGTGCGAACCTGTCGCGTCTGTCACGAGACGCTTTTTCGACACGGAGGCGAGAATCATTAATGAGCAGTAATTTCATACGTTTGATTGCGTCCAACCATAGTATAGCTAACAAGGATAAAAAACTGCTATAAAAAAAAAAAAGAAACGCACTGCGCATGCACAGCACATTATAATAGCCCAAAATTAATAAAGTCTATATCACAGAAAAAACTTTTATACGCGAATCCAATTAATTAAACATCGTAGAGCGACGCTCCAGGAGTTGTCGAAGAATATCCGTCACGGTTTAACAAAATTTCGAGATTCTCGAGGAGTTCCAATGAAAATAAAGTCCAGCCAAGTCAACTAGATTTCGCAAGCATCCCCCAATCGTCGCCCCGGAGAAGTTCGAATCGTCCCGGTATTTCCTTCGTGTGTATTTATAAAACATGAAAACGGCGCCGTACGCGATCTCTTATAAACACCCGGAATTTCTACCTTGGTTGAAATTCGTAAAAAGCCTACGTACGCAGTAGTCCTGCATACCGACGAATACGCGGTGGGTAGGATTTCCTTTTAATCACGTAGTGAAAACAAGATGGCGCGGCGCATCCGGTAATCCGAATAATTGACTCATGACAATCAAGTATTGTAGGTTAGATTTTACTCACAGGTGATACGGCCTTCCGTCGATGGCAGTACGATATTGTTCAACTGTACGTCCCTGAACTTCTTTTTCGACAAGTCCTGCTGTGTTGTACTGCGCTTTGTTGTGACACTCGAACTCTCTTGTACGCTTGTACTGTGTTGTTCGACAACGCGTTGTTCCTGACGCTGCTGAGTCCTTTTGCCACGGTGAGTCTTGTGGGTGCTGTGTTCCCTGTATTCCTCGGAAGCCTGAAACAACCGATACAACGATTATCGTACAATATTTATTAGCGGTAAATATATTATTCAAAGATCCTATAGAACTGTTGACAAATGATCCTGCAAGGGGTTCAGTCAATCAGGATTACGATAAGACCAGGATATAGAGGCTGGTGATCAGCCAACGTGCATACGTGAAATTCATTATGTAACTATCAAAGAATCCTTGGAAAATGACGAATCGAGGAAAACCATCAAACTTTCCATAAAATTATTTCCATTATTTAACGTTTCAATACTAACTAATATTAAAGTAAGTTGGTAACTTGTATTATACAATTATGCCATAATGACGAATTATTTTATATTTTCCATTACCTCGGACTATTAGTTTATATAAAAACGAAAACTATAACTTCACCGTCTGCAAATTCGCATCACGCAATTTCAACAACTCGACGCACAATGCTGAATTCAATGCTACTATAATAGTTACCCAGCCCCCCCACCAGCGACTATTATAAAGGGTAAAGGGTGATTTGCTAAGCCAGAAAACAGGGTCTCTCGGTGAAGGCGGTGGAGGCGGACGACACGATCAGATAGTCGCACTAGGAGTCGCGCAGCATCTCTAGCTATTTTCGAATATTTCACGTCGCTCCCACGAGAGGAGTATAAGCAATGTCTTCCCTGGCAGCTGCCGTACCCGTTCCTCGACAAAGTTCATCTTCGGGATCCTGAAGAGCAGTAGCTCCGAAACTTTATAATATACGGATTCAAAGTACCAAGCAATAATTAGCTTCAAATATTTTATACCCCTTTTAGATTATTTTTTTTCAATTTGACAAAACAGCTGGTGACTGTACCAACGGACTAGGGTAGCCAGGATGCTGATGATCGATATACCTAAGAAAAAGATCGAGAGTACGGTACGCCAAATCGTAACCAGACGTTTAATATAACTGGGGTGAGACATTAATTTGGTACTTCGCAGCTTCCACCTACAGCCTGTTAGTATTCTCTTATTCTCTCTTTCACTTCGCTTCTCTTGGTAACCCTTGTGTCACTGGTGTCTCCCCAATTCCTCTTGCTTGCTTAGCTTATAAATTTACGAAACACCAAGAGCCACTCAAAATAGTCTTGTGGATCTAGTGAGTTTCTGCCTTCTACCAGTAGCCGCTTTAATTCTGCTCCAAAGAAGATAGATTGGATTTCAGCTCTCGTTACGGAGCTAGTATTGATTTTCTAGAAATCATTAAGAGTTAAAAAAAAGCAAAAAATTCAAAATTTCTCTACTACATCGAAACGCGTTTCAAAAACCAGAGAAAAAGATTCTTTTTCCATGTTCGACATTAAGATCGACCATTCGCTACATAAATCCTGCAACTTTACAAACGACAGAAATAATTTCTTACAGTGTTCGACAAAAGGGAACTTTGAATACTGAAAATATATTTTTTTTTATTTAGCAAAATTGGAACAGTTTTCGATATCGATTTACGTACATTTTTCTCGTTTACGCAGCTTATAACGTTTCTGACTATATTCTATTTATTATTTTTTCCTCATTCCAGGTCACGTCGACTTATACAAAAGTACTGAGCGAAGCCTCTATAAGCACTCTAAGATAAACCAAGGCACTGCCGCCTTTCGCTCTTCTCCCGCAGGCATCTAATTGTAAGACCACTAAATCCCATATCCGAACTGTCGCCTCTATTACCTGCCTGAACCCACTCAAAACAATGTCTACTTACGTATCCTGTAGTCTCGCAGCAACTTCTGCCGAGCTTGTAAAAGCGTGTAGCGTCTTAAGGGGCTGTGGGGACTGTCTATCCTAGCTGTCTAATTATACCATGCAATTTTCACTAGTAGATCCAAACGATAGAAAACAAAAGTCCACTCAAACGCCCACTCGCCAATACGATCCCTTGTATCCCAAGAATAACCAAAGTAGTCTGACACTCTCCATACAAAAATAAAAACCCTCCATTTAAACCCCCATGCACGGAATGCAAGTGCAATAAAAAAAATAAATTCTTAAATATCCAAAAAAAACATGTCCCAAGAATCCTAATGCACGTAAGTAAACAAGTCGCTACTTATAAATCGGATCTTAATTCATAGCTTAACATGACGTATGCACCTACATATATATATATATATATATATATATATATATATAAGCTGATTATTAGTTGGAAGTATACGTGTATAATGATTATACGTCAAAGCGCAACGTGTCTCGTGGGTACCTCGCGATGGCGACGTCGCCGTAGACGAGGTCGAGGATGCTACTATGTATAAACGAATCGACTGATGCGATCCCGTTGAGCCTTCGAGGAGAACTGTGTCGCTGGAGTCTTCGCGACAATATCCTGTACGTGTTGGCCTCTATAGTTAGATACGCTATACGCCCCCACCTCTCACCCGGTCAAAGGGGCGAATGGCGAAAACCACCAAACGATCACGAAAGCCATCAGAATCGCGTGGATACACGTGTTTCCTTTTTCTTTTTATTACCGTTGCTCCTTTGCGACTTCGTCGCGCTAGTCTAGGTTAATACGGCAATCTCTGGGTACAGTCGTCCCGCAGTAGACTAACAAGAACGCAAGCATCCCGACATCTTGGTTAATTGGATAAATGCGACTACCACACGAGACTCATTCAAAAATTATTCCAGGAAAGTGTCGCTGATTTTTGGCTCGGTTTTCCGCAGCATCCTCGTCCGTCGCGTTACGTGCTCGCATGACATTTTCTTCGAATGAAACACGTTACCTTGACGTACTGACGTAATAGGTCCTTGGTGTTTGGTACGTTACCGTATTTCATTCTGAAAATACAAGTTTTGGAAATTTTCGGAACACATTACCGATACACGTGACCCTTTGCGAATGTGTGGTAGCGTTTTGAAATTTTTGTAAAATTTGAGTTTTTTTTTAAATTATTGCAGAGGAATCGAAGAGGAAAATATCGATCTTTCAATCGATAATTCAAAATTGTATTCCGCGATACGGCTCTCTCTTCTAATTTAACGATTGAGGCGTATGTATGTCTATCTTTATCTTACTCGTATAAGTGTCCATAAGTCTGTCTCTCTCGCACTCGTAGCGGGTATAGAAAGTTCTTAAATTTCAAAAATCCAGGGGGTTTCCTCTGATCAGATCGCTTCATCAAATTGACTATTGTCCAAGGATCCTCAGATATTCCACTTAGGCTAAACAATACGATGTCGCTTAGCACTATCTAACCTGCCCAAGGCATCTCTAAAACATTAATCCCTATATATAAATAAATTAACGTGCAGCCAGTTATACGACTGGCAAATGCTCTCGGGACAGTAGCGGAGCTAAGGAAGTATTATAAATTCTCCACTGTCGCAGCATCCAAATATCCCTCTTGATGCACGAGAAACAAATGGAGCAAGATGCTACGTGGTATTCGACCTCGATTGAATTACAAAATTCAAACAGTACAAAAACATGAGACAATATCGCATCCGCATTATTCGGGGAATGAGCTATGATATGGATTAATGGCATCGTTATTAATTTATGATAAGCAATACTATAAGAGCGTAATCTAATAATACAAGGTTTGTCCGAAAATCGCGTAGAACATGTCGATCAGCAAAGATTCTTGGCTCGTGCTAGGTGGTAGCACGTATTCCAATTAGCCCACGCTCCTTGTCCCAGATTCCCTAGTGGTTTCTATATACTAATCATTTTATAGCCAGAATATAGCGTATAACGAATATATTCTTGTTCGTTGAAATAAAAAAAAAATGCTCAAATTCACTCACCGTGAAGGTATAGAAGCCATCGGGAATGGATTGACCACCGAACTTGATACTGAGAGTGTACTCGCCGGCATCGGCGACAGTATAATAAATATTCACGGTACCGTCGCCATTGTCGTCAATATCGATATCCAGGACTTCGCTGTAAAGAAAAAGAAAAAAAATTTTGCATAAAAAACATACCAAAAATCTATATAAGTTACCATAAGGATTTTTTCTTTGATAAATAAAAACAGTGTTACAGCTGAAGAAAGTGACGTCACGACCTTGGGACTTAACGTAACGCACTGGATTGTGGGACGTCGAAAATAGAAACGGTGTATTTTCCAGAAGAATTTCCAGTGGCTCGTGCGTAACGGGTCTCCTTACGTTTCGGCAGACGTATAGCGCAATGACGTAATCCCATAAGGGAAACAATAACAATTCAATTAATCGTAATAATGGTATACGGGTTTTCATCGACCTTTTTCATACCGAAAAGGAATAACAATTAAGATTAGAAACTCTACGTAAGGGCTCGAAGTATTACACCACTGGAGTATCTGCGTAATGAAAAAAGAATTCAAGATGGCAGACATTCTCTATATCGGGCTGTAATAACAATTAACTATGAAAACACAACGTATGGATCATAGTAGAAGAACTGAAGCTGCCAGAGCCGGTGACATAAACGAGAAAAGATCTGAAGGTGATCAACGAGACGACAGCTGCCGAGAGTTCGTCGTTGCATAGTCAAGGTCCGATGACTTTTTCCACGTAATTGAAGAATCCTAGAGAAGAACGTTCCAAAAGACACAAAATTGCGCGTGGCTTTGTGCATGATAGAAAAATCCATAAAACTGTACGACCATTGTCCTCGAGTAAGTCGATAGAGAAAAATAAGCTAAATCATTTCACGCTTACAGCAATGTCCAGCTTTAACCTAACATAGTACGTTCATAGTGAGTATTTGGAGGACGAGTGTCGACAGCTGTCTGCGAAATTACATGCCGGACAGTTGGGCGCGATGCAGAACGTAAAAGCGTGACGCCGTCAAACAAATCCATTAGAAGCTTAATTAGTAAGAGGCAGTTTTGAGCGAAGAAAATAAGGAAAACAATGAATCCCCATTATACTACATCTCTGAGCAGTCATGTTGGATCTATTTGCGACGCGTTCTTTGATCTTTGATATTTTCAGTAAAATATAATGGGACAGTTATCTATAATAATTGAATTGTTCAATCGTAATTCGTAAGTGACTCTACGTGTTTGCATACGCCAATGCATGTGTTTCTATCCACTCTATACATCTGGTATCATTATACTTGTCAGATTATTCATACAATCATAGATTAGAGTAACTTGGCCGGCGACTGAGTCCGAATCGTAACTCTGACTGGCTACGAAGTTACAAAGCTGATCTAATAAGTGGTATTAAGTAGCTAAAAATACAATTGTATATGCGACAGAGGGAAGACAGAAATTTTATAATCGTCGTGACGATCGACGTATCGACGTTATAATGAGTTCGCTTGGTAACGGCGTCGAGAGACGTATTTCTTGAAAAGCGCTAAAGGTAAGGAATTTTTTGGAAAAAGGGTTATACGCTATATCCGATACAGTCCACGGGTACAGTTACTCTGTATAATTATAGGTCGGAGCGAGTTTGAAATAAAATTAAGATAAATAAATATTTTAAGCATCTCATTGTCACCAATAAACTCATTTTAATGTCCAATTCTTGATACTTGGATTTCCTGGTATTTTTGTGATTAATGACTGTTCCTTTGAATTTTCTTAGTTTAACTGCCATAACTAAGGTCCACCTGTTCGGTCCAGGCAATGATCACAGGGCGCGGCAGGCAATAGAGTCATCAACTGGTATACGTAGTTTCGTGCCGGTACTATTAGAAGTCAGTATGCAACGAGACAAATCCCTGAGAAGTAATGACAGCAATGTCTGCCAAAAGTCTGATACGAGTCGGAGGCAAAGGAGCGGAAGTTGAGTAGGAATGTAAGAGCAGTGAATTCTGAAAGAAATCATATATAATTAATATCTCGACCGGAAGTATAACTTTTGGATTTGACTGGACGGCAACTTTTTTTTTTTAGTTGGACTTTTTTCTCTTTTTTATTACCAAGTCCACGCGCACATTTTATATTTCGAATCTGCGGTTATTCCCGCTATTTTTAAAAATAGGATATCGCTCGTTCGCCATTCATCATGGCGCAGGCTCAGTCTGGAAATTTAAGCTGGATGATACATACATATATGCGATCAGTAAAAAGCGAAGTTATAAAAATTTCAACGTGAATGTTACTCGTAAAACGGAAGTCTACAATCTTACAAGCTCGATGGCCGATTGTATAATCAAAAATTTTTAAACTGGATAATATTATCCCTAATGGAGACGCGATCGTTTACACGACCTTGTGGCTTTACAGCACAATTAAAGGAACGTGAATTAGGAAGAACAGCAATCATTTAAAGAACGGAGTTCATAAGATTTACGATGTGCGAATGCTTGTGCTCAAGTGATGCCAAATGGGATGGAAGAGTTTGAGTTCTTTTAAATATAAGTTTTCGATCCACCCACTGGATTGGAATTCTGTTAGTATACATAGAAAAAAAAAATATATATATATATACTGTCGTAAACACGTGTACACCGATAAGACTAACGACTAGGCGCCAGACTAAAGACAGGATTTTAAAAACAGGAAGATAGTTAATTCGCTATTAAGATTCGAAAGAGAGAAATCTCTGTGTCTGATATTCCTTAAATCTAAGAGATAAAGGTAGGATCGTGATTTTTCGATTAAAAATAAGTGTGCGGCATTAGGGTCACGGCGGGCTTTTAAAAATACACATTTTTATGTATGTCCGAACATTACGATATCGCATGAATATATCATTCATAGAGAGAAAAAGAAGCCATTGGTAACGTGCCGTCGCGTTGGCATTCCTTACTCTGGTCCATGGAAAACATCAGAGCAGGCTTACGCAAGTGTTGAGATTAGAATATGACTAGATGA
Organism: Hartigia nigra; assembly: GCA_031001745.1. Classification (NCBI taxonomy): domain Eukaryota; kingdom Metazoa; phylum Arthropoda; class Insecta; order Hymenoptera; family Cephidae; genus Hartigia; species Hartigia nigra. The sequence continues at coordinate 468,627 of JARPRG010000538.1, forward strand.
TATTTGGATATAGTTGTTGACTGATGTATTTGAAAATCGGAAATACACTCACCTTCCGGAACTGGAACGGATGCGACAGGTGACTGCACCGCGGCCAGCATTTTCAGTATCCACGGTTATACAGTATTCCTCACCCTGGGCCAAGGTACGCTGAATGCCTTCCTTGATCTTGCACTGGTCAGCCTTTCCGGTCGAGACACTCTGCACGCTTGCTGGACTTCCGGGTACTTCCTTGCCGCCATATTTAACATTGACCTTGTACCTGCCGCAATCGTCAGGCAAATACTTGGCCTTGAACTTTCCATCGCCTATATCCTGGACCTCGACGTTACGTGGGACTTGGTCAGGACCCTGGAGAATAAGAAGATGCAATAAAAGTCAACCGGAAGTTCACGTATAAGTACTACTTTACAGATAATAAAGCGTCTGTTTCTTACCAGTACTTGAACTTCCAGATCAGCATATCCAGCTTTGGAAGTGTCCACGATAAACTCCGTAGGAAAGGAAGCGGTGCACTTTGGCGCTACTCCTGGACCAGACAGTACGACCTTGCTAGGCTCAACAGTAGGATTGACCTTGACCTTGAATGGACTTCCAGTGACATCCTGACCACCATAAGTAACACCAACTTGAACGTTACTACCAGCTGGTGGCGGCTGATAAACAACCTCGTAGAGACCATCACCGCGATCCTTGATCTCCGGCTTTTGAATCTGACCCTTGTCTGTCTTCAGTTTGACATCCAGCTGTGCAGGTGCCGCTTTCGTAGTATCCACCATGAACTTAGCAGGAATACCTTCGCGAACCTTCTCAGGTTCCAATCCTGGACCATAGGCAATGACATCCTTGCTGTCTACTATACGGTCAACTTGGACCTTAAAGGGTGATCCAGGGATATGTTGATCCGCGAACTTTATACTGATATCATAATCACCAGGTTCAGTTGGTATATACTCCACACTGCAGGATCCGTTACAATTATCTTTGCAGGTCATACGGGCCTGGCTCGTACCCTCAATGGCAAGACTCAAACCTCCATTTCCGGCACCTTTTGTTTAGAAACAAAAATATAATTAGCCATTAATAATAAGCCGCTCCACTTCTTCTCAAATATATGCAAAAAAACTTCCTTTCATCTCTTACATCATCTACCGGATATGATCAATCACAACATGTTTAAATGAAACAATTCTTAAACAGTAATACCAACCTGTAGTTTCCACTGTAAACTGATTAGGCTTATTAACGTATCCTTTGTCAAGACCCGGACCATAAGCTCTGCACTTGCTAGGATCACATCCACGTTTAACATTAACGGAAAATGGTGATCCAGGGATAGGGACGTTGTCGTAGAGGATGTCAATGGTGTGTCTGCCTTCTTCAAAGGGTGTATAACTGATTCTATAAGTACCATCAGCCTGAGGCGTGATGACCTTTTCAGTCTTACTACCACTTGGATTAGTTATAGTGCAGGAGATCTTGCCATCGTCGCTCTTGGTCTTGGCGATGGCTCTGGTGTCCAGGGTGAAGTCTGTAGGACTGTCCACGTAAACACCTATAACGAACAGACAAAAAAAAAGATCATTCATTTAAAAACATTAAATCAATTTTTACAAAGAATTTCGTCCTTGCTAGAGGACCTGAAAGAAAATCGATATCCAAAAATATCAAATTAATCGATTAAATAATTATATGATGCAGTTTGAAATACTCGGGCAAACATTTGGTTCGGGTAACGTGCCAAGACAGTGATCTACGTGGATCATGCAATTAATTATTTGATTATCAGATCAAGGACGACCGTTGCAATTACGTCATTGCATGATTAATCAATCGTAATTGTCTTGAATAATTTTTATAAGAAAGTATTAGACTAGTGTACGATGTAGTAAGATTCACGCGCACTCCGAGTATTTGTTAGTCATAAAAAAAAGTGAATCATTCGATCGTTATCGATACTTATAAAGAATCAGATCGTATTGATCTATAGCGGACGATCGAATGATCCGATATAAATCACAGCAAATAATAAACGGCGCGATGCTTTATGGTCAGTTAGTGTTATGGGAACCAATGGAGGTCAGCGAATCGCAGCGAATAATAAAAATAAGAAAATAAAAATACAAAGTATAACATTGTATCCGTTCGGTTATTATGGCAATTCAAAAGCTTTTCAGTTTGATAATATTATAATATCAGTTTGATAAAATTATTATGATTTCGGTAATTGGCTTAAAACAATATAAGAAGGTTGCGCCTAACGATCAATAAGATTCATACGAAATTCCAAATAATTACAGAACAACAAATACGCCCCTTAGATCCCTTGTGATTATAAAACAGAATGAAATATGGCGACTGTACAAGGTACAATATCATATTGAAAATCGGCTTGCAAGGGAAACCCTACGATACTCTGATAAGCCTGATAATAATATCTTAAGTATCGCCAAGTATCTCCCTTGGTTCCCACGGGACAGCCGGTAGCAAAATTCCGACTTTATCGTCTAGAAAAGGAGCGAACATCCCATGCTATAAATGTCTCTGATTAAGAAAACGATATCCACGCGACGGCTGACCGTTGGGCTGTATCCCGTTTCCGGACACCTTGATCTTCGAGAGGTCAGCCTCCGGTTCGATGAGGGCCTGAAACGGTGATCCTGGAATGTGCTGATCGTTGAAGGTGATGTTGATCCCGTAATCACCAAGTTCAGTTGGTAGATAAGCGACGGAGCAGGTGCCGTCGCCATTGTCACGACAATTGATAGCAGCCTCGCATGGTCCTTCTACGGTGACTCCTAGACCACCCTGACCGGCGCCTCTGGTGTCGATTACGAACTCGGCAGGTTTGTTCACTATCCCACGAGATAATCCAGGACCGGATGCTCTGACCTTGCCAGGATCACTTCCGTGGACGCAGGTCAATCGATAAGGCTGAGGCGAGATCGGCTCACCGCCAAAGCTTATTCCCAGTAGATATTCCCCTAGTTCCGTCGGCGTGAAGTTCACCAGGAAGCCCTCGTGAGTTGGTACTACGTGGGCCTTCACTCTGTTTCCGGATGGAGTCGTGATGGCTACTTGGAAGTCCGCTTTTCCTGCGCCCTGCGTTATCACGCGGAACTGCTGGAGGCTGTTCATGGGGGCGGCTATGGGGTTTTCGCGATTTGCATATATATATAGATATATACATATATATATGTATAAAGATACGTTTCCTTCAGTTTTCAAATTATAAAATCGTTTGTAGTTAAAGTATTCAATTAAATATTACACTCTTATCCTGATACTACATCCTTCGTTTATAAAGATATGCAGAAACTTTGTGTAAGAGTTGTACCCAGGAATCGTAAAACGGTGCAAAGCGCGAACCATAATATTTTTAGATGAAATACGAAACTTCGGTAGAACCGTGGAATTCGCAGAGATGCTAAAAATAACGTCGACTCCGTTCCAGCGGAATTTCATGCCAGTCACACATCCCAGGAGACCTTCTAACCTATATTTTACGAAAACTACGTAACACCACGACATACTACCAAAAACTATTTTTCCTCGACTTACTATTGACCTTGTCTTAAAGTTCAAATGAGTCTTGTTCAGAAGAGAAGGGAAAAAATCAATATCATCCAATAGGGACAGTTTGGACAAATTTCAAACATATGAGAAGCACCAGACTGAAATTCGTATTGGATTATTTTTAGGCTGGTTTATGGCCCATGATGTAACCCCTCTCAGACCACCGAATTAAGCACAGTCATGAATGATGATGATCGGAGGAAATTATTATCCGCGTTAAATCACCAAGTGCATCGTGTTAGCCATGTTCGTCGGGACCGGGTGATTCATAATCACGTCCGCAGTTATGTCCAAGGTAGAAAACGATAGGGTACAACTACCGATGCCAAGAATTGCTTCCGATCCTCTCATCCTCGTCACTCTTCTCGTGGTCTAAAGTCCACTTGGCAACTAGAGCCATTCTACGATGATCATTTGTCAATGATACTGCGATTAAACTGTTTTACTGAAAGACTATGACCTTCCCGCCATTTTTCAAAACAATGGAATAATCCTGTTCTCTATGCTATATCGAGTTAAATGACCTGAGTGGATTGATTATAGTGTTATCAGGAGTAATACAAATAAGAATTACTTACTGGGCTCGAGTCCGTCGACCTTGATCTTCGACACGTCAATGTGTGGCTGAACGTTCACTTTTAGAGGACACTTAGGAACCTTAAGGCCACCGTAGGTCATGTTCACTGTATAATTTCCAGGTGTAGGTGGAACATAATCCACAGTGTAAGTACCATCCTCGTTATCACTCAGTGTGATAGGCAGATCACGGCCATCTGGAGCATCCATGGTCACATCAAGTTCACCAGGCCCAGCCTCTCGGCAGTCTATATTGAAATGAGTTGGAGCATTTGATTTGACGCCCTTGTCCAGTCCTGGTCCAAATGCAGATACCATGGCAGGATTTAAGGGTGCAGCTACTTTCACTCTGTAGGGCGATTTTTTTGTTGCTACGCCACCGTAATTCACCTAAGGATGGTAATCAAAGATCGTATGTTATTCCAGGAAATTCCATATTTTCTTGGGAAGATACCGAAGTGATATCTTACTTGGATCGTATGCTGGGAACCGGATGTAGGTGTATAATGAGCTTGTACAGTACCATCACGTTTGTCATCAAGTTTAAGTGGTACGGATCTGCCAAGAGCATCCTGGATAACGACTTCTAGGGGTGCTTGGCCGGCCTTCCTACAGTCTACAGTAAAATTAGTGGGTTTGTCTCTTGCGACACCTTCCGGTTGAATTCCAGGTCCGTGAACCTCGACCTACGCAAATATAATCACGTGTAAAAATATAATTCATCAAGATCATAGTAGTTTATGCGAAGAGATAAAAAAAGGTAACCTTGTCAGGGTCATAGTCGGTCTTTGGCAAAATATTGGCAATGTATGGCGACTTGGGTATATCCTCATTATCACACAGGATATGAACAGCATATTGTCCAGGCATAGTAGGAACGTAGGAAACATCCGCAGTACCGTCACCGTTATCCTGGCAATCTATCTTCGCCTTGGATGGCCCTTCGATGGAGAATCCAAGGGCGCCAGTTTCGCCGTTGGTATCAACTGTGAATTTGGCAGGGTGGCCAACCACACCACCATAGAGACCAGGTCCGAAGACCTTTATACTGGATTCTTTGTAGGGCCCGACGTTGACTTCGAATGGAGACTTTGGAATTTCTTTTCCACCATAGGTCACCATCACTACGTGACGACCTTCTTTTACAGGATTGTAGGTACACTTGTAGGTGGTGGCATCGACTTTCACCATTCTAAAAAATAATTGACCTTCAATAGACTGCGTCTTTCTTGAAGATGATGCCTTTTAAAGGTCTTGTACTTACTGTACAGGTAGGTTCACACCACCAGGTCCAATAACTCGAACCTCCGGTGTACCTTCGCCAGCATCCTTTGTGACGATAGTAAAATCAGCATCGTCCTTGACTCGGACTCCATTAGGCAAAAGACCACGACCGTACGCCTTACACTTCTTCGCATCGGAAACAGGAGCAACCCGGACCCCGGCTGGACTTCCAGGGATGAGTTTCCCAGCAAAGAAGACATTCACGGAGTGCATACCCGTCATCGGGGTCACGTACTCGCATCTCCATACATCTGGTGAGGTCTGACGAAGTTTCACTGGCACTGTAGTCTTTGAACCCTGAAAGGAAACCGAAGTTCAGCAAAGTCCTGAAGAATCTACTATACCTGTGGGGTATACAAAAAACGGAATAATACCTGGGGATCCAGAATGATGACTTCAGGAACACCACGTCCAGCTTCCTTGGTGAAGATATCAAAGAAGGTAGGCCTATTAACGACAACACCATCAGGCTGAAGACCTGGACCACTGGCTGTAACCTTACTAGGATCCCCAGCATGTCCCTCGACGGTAACGGTGTATGGACTCTTCGGGATTTCTCTTCCTGCGAAGAGGACCTTCACTTTGTGAGGTCCTTCGACCTTCGGCGTATATGATACTGAGTAAGTCAAGTTACGGTCCTTGTTGAATCTGATATCGACCTAGAAAAAAGCACACAAAAAAAGCATGCCCCACTTTTAGTAATCCTCATATATCATTGACACGTTGACATTCTTGCGTTCCAAAATTCTACTCTAGACCCTCATGCATATATCAGTATTAAAATGCCACTTCGATGATTAAACCACTCAGAAGAGAGTCTTATAAATGCAATGAACCTTGTGCTGTTTATCTGTTATTTTTTTTTACTCATGGCTCACCGTCTATAAATAACACATGGTACGATAATGAGTCTCAACAAGATTCTCGCACACTGGCAAAACGTGACAAGAAAAATGTGCAGCAACACTATTGCTTCGAGAGGCTCAGCGATTCTCTTAATTTTACAAAGAAATATATCCTCCTTTACCGGAATTTTATTGCCCTTTGGATCCTCCACTGTGACCTCCACGTTTCCTTTTCCAGCTGAGAAAGTCTCGACGGTGAAGTTAGCTGGTGCTCCAACGATTGGTCCTGTTGGTTCGATTCCTGGTCCATAGGCACGTACCCTGATAGTTGACCATACGATTAGTATAATGAGCAAACTTTTGTACATATCGTTCTGGTGTTATCGCTTAAATAGCTGTATTATCTGCCAATGAGAATTAAATAAGCATTCATTTCTTTTTTGCTCTTTATTATCTGTGCTTCCTCGTGAAAAATAATTCTTTTCTATGACACTGCAGAACGCTCTATTCTATTTAATGCCTGTATACGAATACGTGTTCTTGATAAGCCATTCCAAATTGCATAGTTCCTCAATTTTAATGCTGATAGGTTGGTACACATTATTCTCTGCGAATGTAATTGTTATGCTGCACACACTGACACACCAAATTGTTCACATCACGTATAGCGCGTTGATTAGAGCGCATTAAGATTTGCTTGTTAGACCAAAAAAAGTGTCAAACGCCAAGAAAAAAAATAATTAAAAAATGGCCAAAAAATAAAAGATTAAAAAACCATTTTTTTTTTTTTTTAAGTACAAGTAAACTCGACGCCAAGGATTACTTGATGCAAAACCATGTTTTTCAAACATTACACGTTTTTTTGTGTGTTTTTCGCGACTTACCGCGGCGGTGGCACGCTGCGACCGAGAAATGAAATAAATCGATTAATTACGATTAAATTCAGACGAAAATTTTCATGGAGTCTCAAGATCATTGTCGCTCCTTACATTTACTATATATATTTTTCTTTAATAAACTGCGACATTGATTTCAGACTTTCTTAAATGATCCCTGTGCGATATGGCACTCAAATCAATAACGTTTCTCAAGAAAAATCTAAAGCTCAAATTTGGTGCGACGAATAATCGAAAGTCGCAAATAATTTATATGAACGATTAATAAAGTATTTAAATATTCACTGAATGTAAACTCATTGATATAATTAATAATTTACCTGTTAGGATTGGTGCGAGCGCGCAATGGCGCACCGGACTTCAATTTGGCATTAGGATATTGAGACAAATATGTCATCATTGACATTTCATCAATATTAGGATTGACCATTTCCTCCGGTTTAATGAGCTGAAACAATAAGGGACCAATTGGAATGTCATGATTAATAATTATCATAAAATTTCTATGAATTAATCAAAAATTCCAGAATAATTATATATACATCAGACATTTATATTTAGAAATCCTTTCATTCGACGCCTGAGGATATACGTATACGTATAATACGATCGTTAATACGTATGTAATCATCGATCCAAAGTAGACTAGACATTATCCGAACTGCATCTCATGTATAACCAACAAGATGCAGCAGACGCATACAAAATGCATTTCAGTCCGAAACCCTTCATTACGTCCGAATGCAAAAAAAAAAGAAGGAATTTTTATTCGTGAGCGACGTCATTTTTATTTCAAAATAAAAATACTGATTGTATCTCATCCTATTCGTCCTCTCTACATTGTGACGTCACTCATACGTTACACTCAGAGTATACTAACCGTCATCAATCATTTGGTCATTTGCAAAGAGTCATTACTGTGCTTGACTGAGCTCTATTCTACGTATATACTATGTATCACATGCACCATATACATTAAGTATTTCTCGAGGTCCCTAGCACAGTCGGCATAGGATTTATACCAAAGTAATTAAAGGCGCATTCATAGTAACGACTGGGCAGGATCACATATGTATTTACAATTAGTTTCGTTACCATTCCCGTTCTATATCGACTTCCGGCTACATAGTCTTTAAGCCTGTTTCACAGCCGTGTCGTTGACGCGATTACAAGGTGCACTCAAGAATAGAATGCGCTGACTAGAATGGGAACGGGATCAAGGTGATCCAAAGCGTACGGATCTAGCGTTGGATACAAGGAAAAGCTGTGGGATGAAATAGGATGATGATTTATTTTATAAGGTAATAAAAAGATAGTTTTATAATTAAAAAAAAATAAAATTACCTGAGGTATGTTAAGCCAATCATCAGCAAGACCCATAGCTTCGGATGCATTTTGCACAGCATCCTTAGGATTCCAATCCTGCCAGTCAGGACAGAGACCTGGTGCAACTGCATCCACGAGTGCTCCGACTGCGCGACCGTCGTTCCAATCTGAGGTAAAGTTGGTAATTGGCAGGTCGGGAACTTTAGCCTGAATCCAATGCATCAACCTTTGTTTTGGAGTTGCGCCCTTTTCTGGTCCTTCGCCGTCTTCGCCATCCCACATTGGCATGGAGATGGAGTAATGGAGGATGAGAGTCCATATCAAACCGAGGATAAGTTTTAGTTTGCAGTCGACAATATCTGAGGAATCTGTAACAATTGAAAGTGAATTAGAAACACCTGGTACGCGTTACGCAATCCGAAAGGATATTTGATTGCAAAAAATTGATTTGACTTATCAAAATGCCAATTGGAAGTACAGAGTCATTGATTTCTCTATAGCTGACGACGTAACTCTACCGAAATTGATATATTGCTCTGATATGAGTGACTAATTACTCAGGACATTGTTAAGCTGTTTTCGGACAGTTCAGGTGTCGGATTAGTATTTGCAAAATTATACGTAACTATGTAACAGTACTGTAAGAAATTTCAGTGTACTTGAAAAAGGTTTAAGAAGACGTGCTAATAAATCACAAAGCGTTGCTTCTTGATTTGCAACATGTGCGGTTTGACAGACGTAGAAATTTCGCAAGCGACCACGTTGCCTGACGTCGTAATTCCATAGGGAATGGCTGTTCGAAGCAGGAAATAAATTCGAGCGGCTGACCATTACTTTCCTTCTTCTTTTTTTGTTTCTCAGAACATAATGATGAGCGCGCAGAGACATGGTCGATGACCCGGAGTCAAGATTTGCTTGGAAATTTGCACTCGGAAATTATCATTATACCACAAGGAAGAACATATAGAACAGCAAAATCCTCATAGTAATAATAATTTTATTTACCATTGATTGACTGACCGAGGACGATTGATAGTATTGAGGAATTTGTTGCGTTCAATTTGATAAGAGATTAAGTAATATTGACCGTGATAAAATTTGACTCTATGCTTAGAGATTCGTGGGCGAAAGTCCATCGTTATAAATTTAGCGTCAACCCATTGTTATTCTTGTTTCATTTTCTAAGTAAAATTTTGATGGTTTCGCTGTCTCGAGTCAAGCAGAGTTGAGTTAAGACTCGTGAGTCAAAAGGAAACCCAAGAACTGATTCCTTTACTGAGTTTAAAAGCCGGTTCCGTGCTCAGGCTTCATGGTCGACGTTCTCTTCAACGATATTTATACGCCTAATGTCTCTGCCATTGACTTTGAAGTGCGTCGACAAGAAAAACGAGTAAACTGCACTTGCTAGTTGACCGAAGTGCGTACAAAGTAATAGAATATTCAAAAATTCATTTTACTGCGTGACTCCATAAATCAATGAATGAAACAAAAAAAAAATGTTAACTGTCAGTGCCATTTCTGCAAATTTCTTGTACATTGTAGAAATTAATTAGAGTTGACTGATCACGTATTCATGAATCTATAAGATTCCATAACTTCCTTATACAGTTAAGCTTTATTGGAATTCTCTTAAAATTTTGTCCTTTTTAATTTTCGCGATGGCCATTTTACGTATCCCCTGAGACAAATAGAAACGCAAATCCCAGTTGGTGCCAAACGTTTAGCAACTCTCAATTTTTGATTGCGCAATATCCTAACACAAATAGAGTCAAACTTGGAACAGGAAGAGTTTATACTGAAGAATTATTGCTGATTGTAATCCGATAGCTATCCATTACAGGACAAAAGTAAGAATAAAACGTGGCAATTTCAAAAAGAATATCAACCGAGTATACAAGAGAATAAAGTGAATAGATCGATCAATCGCCTAGCTGATACGAGTGATATCATATTTTCTAACGTAAGACTAATTTCACGGATGATGCATCAGAGTATCGAGCCCCAATGAAGATTGCCTAGGGTGTTAATTACTCGATTAATTATTGCTAGAGATCCTGTGAACCTGTTACACACTCGGAGGAATTTGATTTTAAAAAGAAATCCATAAGCAGTACTTACAGCATCTCTCAAGGGAAAATAGCTTATTAATTATTAACTGACGACGAACGGTAATTAATATGATAATTAATTATTGCTCATGGTGTATCACACTGCGAAAATATATATCGCGAGTCAGTCAATAATGATTCACATACTTTTTTGCACTACCGTATAAGTCAATGAATTAGAATAAAATCGTGACACTTAATTTCTGTTCTCTCTCTCTCTCTCTCTCTTTCTCCCCCTGATCCCTTTATCAAACACGAGTACCCTTATTTAATAATAACAAACCTTTCTTTAAATATTCGTACCGTTCACCAAGGCAAAGTTTAAATCTTACAATAAAACAGTTGCCATGTCCATGAAGAATTAGCCCGGTAGGTTGCCTATCAACTGAATTTCGTGTTCTCTGGCACAAATTCAAGACATTGACTCATCCATACGTAATATCAAGTAGTGTTAATTATGTATCATTATCATCTCTTAGCACTACTTTTAAAGTAGAGATTGAAGATTCAGTTCGTAAGAAGAAAGCTATGTGTATAAATAGATAGACGGATAAGTAGATATACAATTTTGTATCGAGGACCGTCCGCCATTGCTGGATCGACAAAGTCGTGTGCCATTGAATAGAGAATGAATAGAGTATCCACCGAGTGAAATTTCAATGAGAGAACTTTTGGTTTTTATTCATGAAGATGGCGTGGGAATAGCATCGGTGTTTCTACGTAATTAAAGAAAATTCACATGTATCTCATGGACGAGTGAGATCATACTGCTTACGTGAAATTGTCCATTTACAGTTTGAAGGAAAACTTCTTTCAGACAATAATAAATATACACGATAGATATGTATATATAGAAAAAAAGACTAATTATCCGATGACTACCTTCATGTTTATCAAGTACAGGTAATAAAGATTGTTGCATCAAAACTAATCGGATTGAATTTATGTAATCGAAATACCAGGGAGAATTACACTTAATAATTAAAGTAGTAAGATCGTCAACATAATAGCCTTGACAGTTACCTGTACAGCACTATACAATTCTGGTACTTCTGAAGCCGATAAGACTCTGTCTACGATAAGATGTTAATGTAGTCCGAGCTCGTTAGCATCCCGCGACATTTAAAATATTTCCAAGAAATTAATAACGACGCAAACATCAGAGAAACATCGATAGAAAAGAAAATTCTTTAAACGATTAAACAAAAATCTCATCAATTTTCTTTAAATTGACTCTTTCGAAATTCATAACGATACGCACAGATAGGTGCTATCACTTTCAGTGATAAGAACAAATTTGACTGACCCTAAATGATATAAAATAACGATCACGGATCAATAAAGATAACTAGTCTGAGAATATACCTATGGTCTGATATGTATATTAGAATATATTTATAAGAATAACAAAAAATGAAAAAAGATAGACATAGACCTTCGTCGATTCCCAAGAAACCGAGAGATGCCCGCCGGCGATTCATCCCGACTATTTTAAGCAATTACTGAGCAGTGACGTCACGAGCGCGAGAACACATAGGTAGCGCGCTCGGCGTCGGCGTCGGCGTCGGCGTCGTTCCACCAAGAGCGTCCACCGCTGCGCTCTGTTGCTATATGTTAAGTCATGAACCATCAACCACTTCATCAAACAGTTACAGATCTGTTGTCGACGTCAATGCTTGCGCATCGTGCTACATTCTCCTATAGTCATTGCTGACTCGTGTTAATCACCGACAACAATAATTACACATTCTACTGGATTCTTTAAAAGTTATAATACCTACAGGACTATCAAGTTGAAACAATGCCAGTTTGCATCTGAACAAATTTTTCTTAGACTCGCTTAATAAGAGATACCCGTGATTTTGATTCGTCGGTATGTGTGTCCTTCTCCGACTAATGTAAACACCGATAACTCCATCTCTCTCGCACTCACGGAAGGTATAGGAAACTCCAAAATTCTTTCTCGAATCCGCTCATTAACTGATCGCTCGATCAAAATTGGCGATCGACCAATGAACATCGGAAACTTTGCTTACTCTTAACGCTACATTAGTGGTAAATTCTACTGAACAACAACAGTCATATGACAGCTGTCAAATTCGACATGTATCTTTTAGTTTGTCAAATTCTGTACGTGTATCTAGTGTTATAGTAATTTTCTTCTGTTATATCATATGTACATGCCTATGCATACAGGGTATGACGACTAGATCCCCATTACGTTATTATAATATTATACTATATAATATTAATGGTAGTACTGGTGGAGTGACAGGTGTGTCATTAAATGTGTCCTCTTAGGCCAGTCTCGCCTACGTTCACTTCTATTTACTTCGGCAATGAATTATTTTTAAACCACCTGACAATTCGGCCTGCTGCGTTGAGTCACTAACAACATCAGTTAGAAATCAAATGAGCCGCCACATGAAAAACTGATCACGTGACTAGACGCGGCGGTAAAATAAAAATATTGGGAACATCAGAAGCTTCCACTAGTTCCCAAGGTCTGGGAAAAGAATATCCAAGAAACAGGAGATGCATACAAAATATTTGCTTAAGTAAAACGAGAAAAATTTTGACGCTGCGAATTTTTCTCCGCTTACAGTCTAGCCGATGAAACTTTAGGGCAGTTATTTCAATGCTTGTTTGGCAGTATTATGGTTTCAATAGGCGGTGTGCGTGTATATATATACAGTTGAATATCAAATACCAGCAGGAATATCCAGGATGAGCCTTTTGCTGTCGTGCACAAAAGAGTAGATATCTCTCATTACAATCTTCCCACGTGCGAGTCTTCGTATACAATGAATTTTAGATACGTGTCAAACGATACTGTAGTTTGTCACAGAAAAATTTGTACCAGACCAACTTCCGATGACTGAAATATTACATTGGCAAGGAGAAGAAATATTCCAATGAGTACAGAACAATGCAATTTCAAATTTCTATACGTATATTGTCCTTGACACACGGTGGAAGAGTCGAACGTGAAAAATAAAGGCGCGCGGCAACGATCCTACGTAACCGCAATACGACAGCGATAAAGAGGCAGTCGCCCATTAGAATTACCATACGCGTATATATTTTTGTTGAAAATCAGCACAAGAAAACTAGCAGTGGCAAACGTCGTAGTTGGACAATATTTCTATTCTGTATAATTAATAAATGTGAAATAAGAATTGAGAATTCTGTAATTCGTCAATACTCTGAGTCCGCAACATCATGTATGTACCAGTAAATGGAAATTAAAGTGAATTCAGGATCCGACGTTAAACTCTGTTTTCATTAATTGCGACTCCTGGGTAGGGTGACTACAATATGATGATTGAGTGACGAATAGAATGACGAATGGTGTGAAACCTCATTATGAAATTCTCATTGAAATTTCGCGTTCAAACGATGAATCCTTTGGTATTTGTAATGTCATCCATATTCATAGTGAAATATTTTCAAATGATTTCTGAACAGCGCGTACATAAGGATACAGAGGAAAAAGATTCCTGACTAGAAATTCGCATAGAGACCGGATGCCAAGTTCCCGGAAGAGGGGTCTGACGTCACTCTCAACATTTCATGTTCCTTGTTTCTGCGGATAGCGTAGAAAAGGAGAGAAGAAAAAAGATCGTCTGGTAACCTCTCCTAGGGTCTATGCAACTTTTGAAATCGAAGGTCGCCCACTATTTTATCCCTTTTACCGTTTAGCTTTGAATGACGGCATTGTGCTTACGAGAGAGCTGCTACGCGTATGTATACATACGTGCGTCGCGACAGCGTGACGTTATAGAAGTCGACGCGCATTTAGTGCGCGTTTAGACGGTGACGTCACTGATCGTTAAACGATTACCTCATCAACATTCGTGCACGCGTTTCTCCCAAGAGTTAGACTACCCAGAAATCAATTTATACAGTATCAATCTGTACTCGGATAAAATCTCACGGTCGTTCAATCAAAAAATCTAATCAACTATCCAAGCAAATACTGTATAAAAAATTAGTATACAAATTTCTCTTACATCTGTTACGGTTGATAATTTCACCCGGACTAATTGATACAATTGAAAACAATATAAAGAAAGAAATTCAAACTGAAAGAACAAAACCGCAAGAGGAACATTTAACGCGTTTGTCGGTTATCGAATATCAGCGGAAGCTTCTAGCAAGTTATTACGGAGGCCGTGGCACCGCAAAACACGGTCGGAACTGCGTTCCGGTCCTCGAGAGAAAGTGGGCGGATCCCAGGGACCAGGTGAAGGTCAAGCTTGCTCCAGTGTACCTCTTAGCGTCGGGAAGTCATCCTGCTTCTTCTCATGGCGTCCTCATCCTATCCCTCTTTGCTTTGGAGCGATCCGACCATTTTTTTATTACTATAAGAATCTCTATATCGTTACGTACGTTTCGTATATTTTGAAATTTAACATATTTCAGTCTAGCTAAAAATCATCGCGAAAACCAAGGTTAGTGTATATTAGCTTATAAAAAAAAAGGAAGCCTTGAGATCATGAGTCTGTATGATGCGTTCAAAATAAATTGCGAATTCCGGTCTAGACAATGGTGAATTATTATGTTTCTCTGACACTGGAGGCTGCACGGTTTCACGGTCCTCTCGTTAATGCAGGAGACACATGTATAATACGATACATCATATTTGACTATACCTTATTTATTTTTATTCTATTATTAGAAAGCTAGTCTTTGGAACCGTAATACGAAATTGCTTATAATTAATTGGAGGAAAAGGTACCGCAGAGGAATTTTAGCATATTCCAAAATATGGCAAGAAACAAAATATCTCTAAATGTTAAAGCTGGTTATTTCTTTTGAAAAATATGGTTTTTTTTCTCTATCGCAGTGGCATTCTCTTCGAGAAGATAGCGTAACGCCTATGGATAACCATGACACAAGCAGTGTGCATCAT
>JARPRG010000538.1:487689-520316 GCA_031001745.1 Hartigia nigra
CGAGTAGGAACTGGGCGTGAGACACTAATAACTACTCGTGTTACAAGTATACAAACGCGAATACACAGTGCGGTGTTAATGTGTTTAAATGTCAAGGTGTCGCTGTGATTACACGCCCCACGTGCAAAAATTTTTGTTTTATTTGCAGGACATACCAGGATTCTTAAATCTTTCAAGTGTATTGTTGGACTTGGAAGCTCATAGGGCAAACATTAGAGAGTGACAGTGTAAGACGTGGATGAAAAGAAGGTATCACCTGTTAAGAATTTTGAATGAAAAGAATTTGATGATAATATTAGAAAATGAGTTTGAATATTAGAAGATTAAAGAAAGTTAAAAAAAAAACAAGAAAACAAGAATAAACAGACATCACTTCTAAATCTATAGTCTCATCAAATTATTTTTCTTCTTTATGGTAGACATAAGAAATTGTAAATTTACGTCTGTCAGTTTGTTATGGTATTTGCTAGTTAATATTATTTATTTACCTGATGATCCCCCAATGAGGAGGCCGGATTCTTTAAGAACCGAAGGAAACCTCTTGGTAGCGCAAGTCCAATATAATGGACAAGAAATTGTTGGTTCTCACAAGACACTACAATTGTTTTTGTTAACTCTTCTTGTATGTAATTTGCCGGTCGTGGCCAAATATTGGATGGATCGGTAGCCGTTTAGTGGCGTCGATTCGAACGCGAAAGCAGATCTGAGTGAAGTTGTCCAAGAATAGTCCGGAGTCCCTCACGTACAGCCCCTTTACTCTCCTCCGTCACCTCTCAAAAGGGAAGGGAGTCGGGATCTATATATACACACAGTCGTCTCTCACACAACCAAAACACCACGGGGGATTCGTATAATAAAACTAAAGTATAAACCGAGGAAACTAAGCTGGCACGACACGACTAAAGGCTACTAGTTCATCCTCTTCTAGAGTCAGTTAGGAAAATTGATTTTGTAAATTTCTTTAAAAGTTATCCAATGAAGCACACAGATGCGCCAGGTGTATTTTGCAACGGTGAAGATAAAAGAATTGATGAAAATTGAAACATATAAATCTGGTAAATTTATATAAAATACAACAACTAACCAGACTCTTCTGCAGAAATCATTGGTTTTTCAAATTAGCTTGCGCACTGGGGTCCATGTTGAAGGACTGTAGATCTTTCTGATGTAACAGAGGATGTTGGCTGTAGAAGAATTTCTGGAAAATACGTATAGATACATGCAGTATGATATCACTCTTGAAAGATTACGTGTATCGTATACTAAAAATTGTCTGCGAATCACCTGCTCCGTTTTATTCTTCTCTGACTATCCGTGTGATGTATATCGAGAGCAGAAGATAGCGTGGGATGCGTGCAAACATTGAAAACAGAAAAAAAAAAGAAAATAACAGACACTATCCCCTTAAATGACAAATAAATCATGGAACTTATTTACCTAGATACATATACGGTGACGTCGTCTAAAGGTATTTCCGTCAAGACAGGAAGTACCAGACGCACCATTGAAATTACTCTGAGTCACAGGATTCGAAGCCCTTAAAAACATTGATAATATATTTATAGAACAATACTAATATAAATCCTCGTACATATTCTAATAATAGAAAAACAAAGCAACTCATCCCTGTCATAGAATACAAGAGCGTCGCGACGCCAGCATTCCACGTTCTTACCACCTACGCTTTAAAATCGTCATTACATAAAATGACTCAACCCCTTGATTCGGTAAATGACTCCGTCTCAAGTGTTGATCAGTCACTTGTATATATTTACTCAAATAATACAAATTCCAATGACAATCAATTAAAACATAACCCGCTGTATATATATTCTGTAATATGAATGCTTTATCAATCTTATAAAATAATTTCAATTTCCATTACTCCCACACTCTATATACAATTTCGCATAACTTTGACTCACTGACCCAATAAGTGCTACTCACAGCTGTACACTCGTCTCACTCTCGTTAATATATTACCTTCGAAAGTGAGTTAAAAACGGCGAACCGTATATGGTCATCAGTGAAACGACCAAGGAGCTCTTGTATCGGCCACACATACCTGCACCAGGAGTGCTGAATTACCAGTCGGTTTGCTTCGGCACGAATGCGTTTGGATACGTCGTCTCGTATCTCCAAGACCATACTGGGATAAAGGGGGCCGCAACATACGTTTCTGTTTCGAAAACCTTTTATACCTGTGAGAGCAGTGATTATATTACTCTTTAAAATTTCCATAGGAATAGATGCGATTAGGAATAATAAATAGTCGAATATAAAATTTGACTTTTACCTCATTACAGAGAATCGTTAAGTACGGATAATCTTGTTTGTCAATATCTTGGATTTAAATGAAGGATGACCTTAGTGGTTGTGTAGGTCATGGAGATTATTGCATAACCAGCAGAGACACTTGAAATCGTTCGTGAAGCGTGTAGATACAAAAGATTTATTCCTTATTAATTTAGAAATTGATTCACTCTTGTGGCTAGATACATTTTTCAACGGATGCTTGGGGGAAATCTTACAAATCTTGTAGCTGAGAGGTGCACAATTTTCTGATAAGGTCATTGAAAGTTGAAATTCAATGAACTGACTGCTTTGAATGGCAGTGGTTACTGTTTAGCACTCTGGTCTCTGAGAAATAAGTAAACTTGTAAATTTTCTTGTTTTACAGGGTAGAAAAAGAAACGGAAAAATTATTCAAAGGTAAGATTCTTGCGTGAGTAGACTGTGGTGCTGCGTATCACTGGACAAAATAAATGCTCAACGCTGTCCGTTTCCTTTGTAAAAATTTATTTAAAGAACATGCCAAAGTACCTTATAACACTTAACACTAGAGTTGTACAAATAATAACGAAATATTTTTCTGTCCAAAAGAGGAGTGCATTCAGATTAATGGTAACTGCACTCACGGTCTCGAATATCATTAGTTAAAAAAATTAAATTGCGTTTGATAATGATAATGCGTTTCTTTGGTTACTGATAATCAATGAGAAATTAATGAAATATATAATTAATTTAAGAGCGGCTAATTATCATCTAGAATAAAGTATTATTCTGGGTCAACTAGAGTTCACGTTCTTTGGATATTTTATATTCACGTATGCTTTACCGCTGTCTCAAGATACGTGAAATATAGATTTCTTATTTAATAACGTCATTTCTGTAGAATCTCACTGTTTTTGTATTTACTGTTTTCGTATGCGTACCCATTACTCAAACAAAGATATCTTCAGTCTTGTTTATTGAAGACAGCAGCAAAACTTCCATTAAATTATTGCTTGAGAGCAGAGACCGCCTTCTTAGCTGCTTCATCCAAGTCGCTTGCTGTGAGAATCGGAAGTCCTGATTCCGCAAGAATTTTCTTTGCTTCCTCCACGTTCGTACCTGATTAATATAGTAATTAAATGGAGTTGTAGTTATGTAACCAATTACAAATACTAGACGACTTACCTGCCAGTCTTACAACTAGTGGTATTTTCAAGCCTAGATTACGAGAGGCTGAGACTATTCCCTTAGCTATTGTTGCGCAATTTACAATGCCTCCAAAAACATTGACAAGTACTACTTTTACTTTGGGATCTGAAAAATTATTTTATATAAATAAAACATTGATTTAAATGTTGCTCGATTCTTTTGGATTTTATTTTAATACGGCGTACCCTCTGTCAAAATTCTGAAAGCCTGGTAGACTTGATCCTCTTTAACGCTACCTCCAACATCTAAGAAATTGGCTGGAATACCTCCATTTAATTTGATAATATCCATAGTCGCCATAGCTAAGCCAGCGCCATTCACTAAACAGAGTATTATGTTAAGATATTCTGTGTAGAGAAAAGGAAGTTATGGCGCAATCAAGATTAATAATCTAACCTAAGCATCCAATATTTCCATCCATGCCAATATAGTTTAAGTTAAACTTAGAAGCATCAACTTCTCGTGGATCTTTTTCGCTCACATCTTCCAAGGCAAATATATCCTGCTGCCTAAATTCAGCATTATCGTCGAAGGATATTTTGGCATCTACAGCGATAACCTGTTTATCTGTAGTCTCTACCAGTGGATTAATTTCAACTTGAAGCGCATCAATGTCTACAAATAATCTCCAAAGATTTTTTAATTCATAAATAGCTTTCTCCTGAAGATCTTTCTCCTTGAAGCCTAAAAAGTTTGCTACCTCCTTAGCAATCTTATCGTCAATGCCGTAATAAATATCCAATGGTATAGTCTTTATCAATTCCGGTGTCTTTTCAGCAACGGCTTCAATATCCATGCCACCTGCTGGTGATGCAATAAGCACAGGACCATTATGCTGCCTATCCATAAGTATACACAGATACGTCTCACGGGCAATGTCTACCGACTCAGCTACCATAATTTTCTGAACTAATATACCATCTTTCGAAGTTTGCTTAGTGATTAGACGGTGTCCAATCATTTTTTTTACTGTGTCAAGCACCTGCTTCGGACTGCAAATGACGACTCGTTATTACACCATTGTACAAGTTGTACTAAGAACATATTTCTCAATAATCACAACTTACTCTTTCGTAAGATGTACACCACCCTTAAATCCATTATCAAACCAACCCTTGCCACGTCCACCAGCCAACACCTGTGCCTTAACAACATATTCATCAGCTTCTGTAACATCAGAAAGAAAATCACGTCTTAAATCTAATGTGAAACATGAGGAGAAGAGCACGTGGGTAAAATACTAACTGAATTTATCCAAAAGAGCACCAGCCTTGTTGAGGTCGTCAATAATTGTGAAATTTTGCACAGACACACCACTATCCTTCAGAAGCACTTTACTTTGATATTCAAGGAGATTTAAATGTCTAAGAGGCACGACGCCGATCTTAAAGACTTTTTTAAAGACGCTCCCGCATCCAAGAACTTTTCTTACAAGAAATCTCGACATCTTTAACCTGCTTCTTGTAACTTTTAATATAGAATGACTAGATCCGGTTTCCTCTTGATATTCTTACACGATTGATTTCACAGAACGTCTTCGTAACCCGGATGACCTTATCTTTGTTCAAACATTCAATAGATATTTTACTCATCAATATATTAAACTTAGATCAGGCATTGCTGGCCGCTTTAAAAAAATACGCAGTCGCAACACTCAATTCCTAATTTATCTCAACTTAGATTGTAAAATCAAGTTGTTATTGAATAAATGTGCATAAAATATTACAGCATGTTGCAATAGAATGGATTAAAGTCTGTTTACGCGTAAGGTAATCTTTTATCTATATAAAATATTTATGCAATTTCAAAATCATGTAACGAAACGTATTTAGGGACATCTATGAACTGACGTATTTATTACTTGAAAGCTCGATTCACATTCACCTACTGTAGACAATATATCATATACATGGTACATTGTAATACCAAATTAACCTTTATTAATATTTTTATAAGTATACAAAAGTTTGGTAAACAAAATTATTTTTATTTTCTTTTTACGCGTACAAATATTCTTGTTAAATAGAGTAAATTTACTTATGCGTACTGAATGCATGTTTTTCTTTCCATGGTAAAGACTTATCAAGCGTTTGAAATTGTGCGCCAGTAGTAATACAACTTACGTTTCATTCTGCAGAGGGCAGCGCGGCCATTGTATGTAAATATCAGTGAATATCAGTAAATATGTAGTTCACGTAGAGACTTAAAAAGTAGAATGCCAAAAATGTTTTTATTTAGCTCTCTGTGAGATCTCGCGAATTCATGTAAACGAGATAGTCAATAGTATCAATCTTTGAAAACGTGTGAGTTATGTGAAAGCGACATGAGGCACGATAATTGTGTGAAAAGAAATCTCTAACGAGATCGCAGAAGACGCTGTCAACCCTCAATAAAGCAGCACAGGATGGCTGTCAGTACAATTTTCTATTTCATCTTGGCATATTCGATATTAATATATGTCGAAGCCAATGATGAGCAGGATTCTACAATCAAGTGCCACTTTGGCAAGCCACTGCGTAATCAAATTGAAGCAGAACCCCTTGACGGAATGTGCCTACGAGATATT
Source organism: Hartigia nigra (assembly GCA_031001745.1). NCBI lineage: Eukaryota > Metazoa > Arthropoda > Insecta > Hymenoptera > Cephidae > Hartigia > Hartigia nigra. The sequence goes on from JARPRG010000538.1 coordinate 493,739, forward strand.
GTAGTTGAGTTCTCGAGAGCCCTATGGTCGATCACTGATGAGGAACTTGGAGTAACTACTTTTCAAGGAATGCTAGACAAGCTTCAGTATGTCAATGTTTCAACTGGCTTAGAAGACAAACTTGGAACGTTAGTAGATAAGTTGGATGCTAAGTTAAAGTCTTATGTCGATCTAATCAGACATAGTAATGATGTTATTCAACCGATTTTGTTAAGAAAACAAAATCATGCCATTTATCCCAGTCAAAGTATCAGACTCGAACTTATGCAGAATAGAGTACCTGATATTTGTTCTCAAATTGTAGCTGGTAAGTGACTATTTTTCTTACTTATGTAAGAATATTATATGAAAATAATTAAGAATAGTGTCCTGAAACAGTCTGTTTTTATATTTCAGCATTAGCAACACATTTGAGAGGACAAGAATGGAAGTATTTACATATTTTACCAGTGAACCAACCAGGAACGATGTGTGGTCCGCCAAGTCTGGCTCATAACATTGGTCCATTGTTACTTTCCCAGTGTAATTCTAAAAATATCATTTTATTATTGGAACATGGCATGTTTATGTCGGAGGGCGATCTTGCTCTAGCTCAAATGACGGCTAAAACAGTGCTAGATATGTTATCAGAAGCAGATCATGTCACGGTTGTCGGTCTTGTTGGCCATGGTTCTATACACTGTAAAGAGGGTCTGTTAAAAGCAACAGATATCAACAAGCTACAATTAGCAAGACATATTGAAAGTATAACGCGAATAGGTTAGTGTTTGTTAATACAAACCAAGTAAATACATAAACTCGATATAACTTTTCTTTTATTTCAGAATTAAACGAAACACTGAGCATAGATTTTAAAAGGTTAGTCAAAGATATCGCAGGAGAAATTGTTGTAATACATCTGACAAATACATTGAACAGTACTTCAAATGTGAAAAACATTGTAGACACAATGATTTCAGATAAACTAATTGTTCACTTACGCACAATTCTTATCCTCTCTGGTAACTATCCTCTTTGTTAAATCATATTATATTTTGTGAAAATAATATTGAAATCAATCATGTAATTGACCTTTCAGATATGAAACCTCATTCTCGTATCAAGGAAACATACAAAAATGATAGTATCATTACACTGCCTACGCAAAATGTACTGGGATATGAAATAGCAAGACTGTTTTCTGGCCTAAAATGTATAAATGAACAGCGAAAGGATTATTACTTATCAGATCCTTATTTTGAGCCTTATAGTAAAACAATGACTTTATCCGTGGGACAAATAACAAATGTCGCTCTTTTGTCATTGGATGTCAAGTTAAGAGACTTTCTGGAAGACATAACTTACTTTCACGCTGGTTCAAATGCCTATGGAATTCTCTTTGACAAGAAGGAGATAGTCTGGATGCATAAGAATTTTCCTAGAATGGAAACAATGGTGGAGCAACCATTAAAGGTTTACTTGCGCAATATTGAAAATATCGAGCCGGCAATTATACAGAGAATGATGAATGAGTTCAAAGGCTCCATTGACGTCAAAACGAATTTAGGAATGGTGGTAAATGTTTAATTATTTTTTTGCAAGTCAAATAATTATTATTTATTAATCTCTCTGTATTTTATTTGCAGAAACGATTCACATGGAAACATTTATCTTATGGCGACATCATAGCTTGCATAGTGTCTGAAAATTATAAAGATTTACTGGTTGCAAGATCCATACCACCTTTACCACCAAACATTTTACACCATAGACTTGATCTGATGTCCCAGTCTATTGTTAATAAGGATATTCTCTGCACTTATCAGAACAGGATAGCTACACTGTGTGAGTACAAATACAAAAAAGGCCATGAACTCCTTGAAAGTATCTAATTTATGGGATTTACAGCGACAGGCGTTGTGTATCTTGCACCATGGTGTTTTCAATCTCCAATGGAGCAACTAAAATTGTTGGAAACTGGTTCAGCAGTGACGGTACAAAGTTATATGGCTTACATAAAAGATTCCACAAGGCTCCTAGCCAATCCTGGTCTGCATCATTCCGTCAGACCAGACGTAGCTACATTATCCCTGATTTTAGATCATTTTAAACAACGCCACATGGATAGCGCCTTAAATAAGTTCATAGTTAGAAGGTGAATCTAAAATCTATTAATTAACGTACTTTTATTAATATTACATTGTAGTAAACCATACACTGGCTATTGCAGATACGTAGTCGCTACAGGAAGTGGTGTACTGGAAGTGTACCCGGGTATGGTATTGGACTCTGGTCTCGATCCAAAAAGAAGAGCTTGGTATGGAAAAGCAATGGAGCACCCTGGAAAATTAGTCTTAAGCACACCGTACTTAGACGCTGGTGGAGCTGGATACGTAGTGACATTAAGCCACACAGTTTACAAAGGTCAAAACACAAATGTGCCTCATACCAGCAGTGACCCTGTCTTAGCCGTTTTATCAATGGATGTAACAATGGGTTACATTTCACGGCTCCTATCAGAGATGTATCCCTTCTGCGACGATTCCAAGGTCAAATGTTTTCTAATGGACGACAAAGGTTACTTGATATCTCATCCATCACTTCTGGAACCAACGAGCAAAGTGGAACAACAACACTTGACCCACAAGGAGCTTTTGGTGGCTACTGATATTTTGGATCACAAATACTTCGTCAAGAAGAAACTGTGCGCTAGCTACTTAGATGGAACTACGCAGAGATACTATCAGTTCAATACATCCTTGGAAGAGGTCCTTACAAATATTGTTCATGGAGAACATTGTGTCAAGTATCAAGTTGCTGCCGTTCCTGGAACCAATATGTTCCTTGGTGTTGTCAACGTGACTTGTAATATTCTCAGGGCTTTCTGCCCGTGTAGTACAATGGATAGATCTTGTCTAAACTGCCAGAGAATGGAACAGACAGAGTGCGAATGTCCTTGCGAATGTGCTTTGTACTCCGCAGGTTGTACCCAGTACAACATCAGCGGACTGGAACCTTGTCCAGCTCCTTACGAACAAGGAGTAAGTTTACAGACACCTTGGGCACAGTCAGTGTCACTGAAATCATGTCCGTCCTTCAGTTGCAAGGCCTACGAAACCATGCAAGAATGCTTAGGGGTTGTGGGTTGTCAATGGTGTTACGTTGACAGCGACGGTGAAACTTTATTGCAGACACCATTTTGCTCAGACATGTCTCTTTGCTTTAAAGGGATCTTTGGATCTCTTGTACCTTACGGAGACGGAACTTACAGTAAGCTATTACTGTTTCATATTTGATTCTCTTATTTCAGAATAGAATATCAAGTGCTAATCATCTCCTGTATTTTTTTCCTCTCTTTAGATTCTCATTCCACAGAGGAAATAATGTCTCGTGAGTGGCCCTCGGTGGGTCCAGTCGCCGGTGGAATACTGGCTTTTGTACTTGTTCTTGGCATCACGTTATTTTGCTATAGACTGCGTACCGTCCAATCAGGACTAGAACATCAGTGCCTACATGTGCACACTGCGCCGGACACACTGCGCATGTCACATTTAGATGGCGATGCTGAACCCATGGAATTGGATCAGATAAAGGGGAATTTGGATTCTCTTCTTAGGGATGCTGTAGCACCCATCTCGCCTTATAGGGTATCTACCAATTATAGGAGACCTCCTGGTGGTGATAGTGATCATGGTTACAGCACAATGACACCACACGATGACTCCGAGCAACAACCATTTGCTGAGCCCTTGCTCATCGTCGGAGGAAGTACAGAGCCTGATCTTGTGAGACAAGTTGTCAGTCCACCATCTCCAACAACACATCTTGGTTCTCCACATCATGTCCTGGCACCTGTTACTGTACATCGCAACATGGAGACAAATTATTGCTAACAATTACACGTCATCTTGGCTGAAGAACAGGTGAAGTGTGCATTTGGAATGAATTCCAATCTCTTCAAGAACGATGAGTTTTATATAATAATAACGTTGCCCAATACCCAAATAGTATACAGTGCAAAAGAAATTTAAACGTTCAAAAGTTCTGACAACTTGATTTCTTGCAGCTGTAATTTGTTTACTTAATTAACAAAGTTATTCAGATTTAAACATGGACAATATACTATTTTTTTAATATTTTTCTCACAAGCCCTGTCGACTTAATTCTTATTAGCGTATCGGTCACTTACCAATTATTATTGATAAGTTCTAATTTGCTTATTGATTAGATGATCTATGTATATCATATTATTCCATTTATAAGTGACAGAAACTGGTGCTACAAAGCCATTACTGCAAAGTCAAGAGCAACGTTAACTCTTCCAGTTGTATTTATCCAACAATCGGTGTACGTTTTAACTCCGCGACACGGAGAGCGTTTTATTTTTCTTTAAACTAATGATAAATCGTTAGAGTTTAGTTTATTTCTTATCAAGATCTATAATATTTGTAAATTATTTCCATATCATCACACTCCTTATATTATTCTCTTTTTCTTTCAATAATCTTCTAATTTCGTTATTGCCCTTTTTTTCCAAATAGCTTTGACGCTCTTTCCTTTTAATAGATCCTGTCTATATCTATGTATATAATTTACTCACAAAATCATGTTTTATCGTAACAATCTATTTTACACTTTTACACGGCAATTCTGACTTCTAACCGAAACTCGGTGATACCTATAAAATAAAAGTTTAACGTCAGAGCCAATATTTTCATAGATCATAAAAAACGTGGGCCCAACTTTCTAAATCGGAATTAACCCAACAGACTGAATTAATGAAAACAGTGACGTAAAATTAGCGTGTAAGAATAAAAGAAATGTATATTCGTCATTTACAGAACTTAGGCATTAAATAAATTGGTAAGATTTTACCAATACGCAGCAGCCATACAAGGCTAAATTGACCTATACGTATATTTTATGTACAAATACATAAGACAATTATTACACAATGTAACACGTGAAACGTACAAATGACTATTCGAATAATGTTAGTATTCAATCAGGATTCTTATGCATGTGATAAGTGATCGTGTCACGGTATTCACTAAACTACTATTTGCAATGGAATTGTACGAGGATAAATATATCTGCTTACTATTTTTTACTCACAGCATTGCGCAATTGTGCGTCGGATATAGTACGATCAAAATTATCTGTACAATTTATAAGTGTACTGCACTTTTTTCGTTCATACATTATCAGAAGAAAACCCAGTGACTCTCGTTATCGCGCGAAACTTTAAAAAGCTCTCAAGCGATTCTTAAGTATTTCTGTAAGGTACAGTTATACAATAAGTACAATATAAGTCAAGTGCTTAGTCGTATCTTCCAATAGTAAACCTTGAATAGCGTATGGTATTAGTATTTGGTATATAGTAATCCGTATATCCTATTACCGTGGCAGCTCATGTCTTGCCAGTATTTTACTGCCATTTTGTAATAACTATAGTGTGCAGTTAACGCGAACAAAGTTATTACAAGTAACAACCTATCCTAGCTAGAAATCTTACATGCAGGAAATACCCGATTTTTATATGTTGTATCTGTATTTTTATTATTAAACGATTTTATATGAAATCATTTATTGTCTTGTACACGTGTATACATATCTCATCCAAAACTCCAATAATGTATCCTGTTACTGTGCATTTAGGAGAATTAAAAGAGCACCTACGAGACGTACATAAATATTTATTTTTGCTCTTATAATTATTCAATTTATGGTAGTACTGTTGTACAAGTGTAATTACGACACATTTTAAGCTTGACATTTTATTATAGTATTTGTCACGGATTAAAATAACAGAGCATGCCATTTTGAGGAACATATCGAAGGGAACTGTCTTTTCTTTATACATCGTATAAGATACATTGCGTAGAACTGCTTTGTTTAACAATAATTATTATTAATTTTCGTTCGTATTAAAGGGGTTGTATAAAAAATAAGAGTTTATTCTCTTTTTTTTTTAGTATAGTGGGTTCAGTATATCAATAGGATATACACTGTTAAAGTATTAAATATTCCTGATTCACTCAACTTTTCAAATTAATAGCAGCGACGCTATCAATCGTTAATATATATTAATAGATTTTCAAAGACGATTGGTAAAATTCTCAATTGAACTGGATCTCATTGGCATTTATACGAGTATAAATACTTCAATCCGGTCTTAACGTAATACAAAGTTTAACTTTCAAATATTTTTTCATCCGTGGATGTTGACTAGGTCGAATAATATTATAGTTAATATCATTTAATTTCTCAAAATTTACCATAAAGGAGAACACTTTATGGTCGCACGTGATAATCTGTATATACTGTATGAATTATATTGCACGACGTGAGTTTAAGAATTATCATAGCGAAAAATGCGAATCATTGATAGCTCAATGATAAATTGCGAATTAATAAAGCTGTGTGAAATAAGCCTTTCGTATCTTACTTACAAAAGCCATCTTATTCTGAATTTACTGCAGGGTACAGCCACTCGCATTCTTTGGCTCTTTACTACTCTGGTGAATTTCTTCTTCCTTTACTGGCGGTAAATCGTGTTCTTTGCCTGCTTTGGCCGCTGACATACCAAGAAGCGCACGATAGGTGCCAAAATTCCAGAGGGAATTACGTGCCGGCATTTGGAAATCTATGGGACTCACTAGGCCATAAGTAGCTTTTGTATCCAGAGTTGGTACTTCTCCAGGAACAGTATCGTGATATCTAAATACGTTGGAAAAGAATATAATTTTGGTTGTATAAATTTTATGAAATCGTTAACACGTCGATCGAGCTAGTGGGATGACTCTTACATTAAACCATTTTCTCGATTACATTTGTCCAGCATGATCTTTACGGTTGGTGCTAATCGTTTGAATACGGTATGCTGATCTGGTTTTACTCTAGGAGCTGGACCATGTGTCTTAACATATTCTTGACAGAGTAGCTTCGCTTTTTTCAAGCAAGATTCACTTTCCTGAAGAGCTCTAATCGCCTCGCCACATTTATCCATAGATAATAAGTTTTCACCACAATAATTGTATGCCTGAAATCATGCGTCAACTGGGGATACTGAAGATTTGATTAATAATGAAAATAATTTCTTCTTACGTATGACTGATAAAAAGCAGCTTTCAGTTCCAAATATTTAATCCATTGAGCTGATATTTCTGGTTTAAAGGGGCGTAGTGTATTTGCAGCATCCAAGAATAATTTACTGGTTTCGTTCGCCAGGGCGGATATTAAGTTTGAATTGTGCTTCAGTTCAATAGCTCTGGCGACAGTAACTATAAAAAGTATGATAAAAGTAAGGTGGTCCTATTCATGGAAATAAGATCCTGTACAATATTTCCTTGGTTTTACCTTCTTGTGCCTCTGCTGTGCACTGATTTAAGTATGCATTTATAACACGCGGATCTAAATCACTTCCCAATATGGGAGGATTAGCTAGTTGTGGTAAGAACTCTGTTTGCACAAATGTAAATATTCCTGCAGCCCGACGTAACATACTGTGTAACTCCTTGGCCTCGTTCATATTAATACTGTATAATAATATAGTTAAATTATTAGGTGCATCGTTCTTGAAATAGTGACTCTTGAAGATCCACTCACTCGTCCTTGCCAGCGATCATCGCAGCATGTTTCATAAACCACAGTCCTATGTTAATGCTCATGTTGGCTGCTTCGTAAACTGCATCTGCACTGGAACTATTAGTAGGAGGTAAATTAAGTAGAGGATTAAAGCTATTATCCATATATGGATCAAATAATTTTACAATATTTTATAATTGTTTGATCTCTGAAAAAATACTGTAAATAACAAATTACTGTGTAGTTGGACCAAGCAATGTATGAGTCCATTTAAATGCAAGTACATTGCGTAGCTTGCTAGGATTTGGTCTCCCAGCATGTTGTCCTTGTTCCTCAGAAGGCTCGACTTCCCATATAAATCCATACAATAAACTGAGGTACGATAGGAATGCAGGTTCTATCGTATCACTACTGTTATTCGCATTCCTTATCAAGTCCAACAGACGATTTCTTGATAGCTTTAAATCGCTGAAATCAATATTATCACAAATGCAATATCAAGTAAAATAACAAAGATAACATTGAACATAAAGTTTCATGACGTATTTCCATCGTAATGCATATCGTTAATCTTAGTAATTTTAACCTAAAAGCTAACGGAGTTCTTAATGTAATTAAAATTTTGTTTAAAAGATAAAAGTCGCAACCTGCATAATTTCCTTGTAGCGTCAGTAGGTTCTGAAACTTTGATTTCAAATTTTTGAATTGTAGTTGCCTTTAAAGGGTTACGATGAAACCAGTGAGCCATATTTTCAATTACAATGGACACAACTCAATAATGAATTAAATTAATAATACTACTTTCGTAACGTTTTGCGTATCAACGATATGTCACTTTTGACAGATTAAGCAGCAGACGCCTATGCCGTAACAACGACAGATATTCCACTGTGTAACAGATTTTTGAGCAATATATTCTGCGTTGATCTCTTTGGTGCGTAATTTCCGCTCAGTCTGCGCATTCTCAATGAACGCCTCTGTAGTCTTATTTTTTATTGTAGTCGCGAATCCTACGCGCTGAAAACTTCAAGGCACCTGTCGGATAAGTTTCAAAATTTATTGTCAGTACTGAGAGTCATTTTTTCTTCATACATATGCAGATAAATAAAGACACGACGTTGCTTGGAGTATTCATCAGTATACTTTGCACTGCTTTGCACTAAATGGTCAGTAGACATCTGTTGTGTCAGGATCGACAGAAAATTATGTTGACACTTGTCTAGTGATATTTCAATTGAAAAGCATCCTCACATGTCGTTGAATTTAAGCTCTAGGAACTTTCCCACTTTGTTTATGCAATCTTGAAGAGCGTGGTGCACGACCTCGCCCTGTCTCAAAGGTATTAAACATATTTCTCTTCTTTGAAAGGTAAATTATTTCTACTTAATTCAATATTTTTTATCGTGATTCATATCTGTTGGTCGTTAAAGATTGCAAGAGGTATCAAAAAGAAATTTTGTTCTTTAGTACAATTACTCAAGTATATCTGACAATAATTTTCGATTAAATGGTAAACGTTATAATAATCATTGAATGAGTAAAAGATATGAAGTATCATATTTAATATTTATGTTCGATAAATCTGTTTTTAGATGGGGGAACCTTCAGGATTAACAAACAGCGAAGCTCGTGAGCTTTGCAGTGTACCCGATCCTGTCACCAATAAATATATCATGCAGCAAACTATGTATCGTATAAAAGATCCAAGAAAGTCATTGCCATTCTATACGAAAGTACTTGGCATGACTTTATTGCAAAAGCTGGACTTTCCTGAAATGAAATTTTCCTTGTATTTTCTTGCTTATGAAAATCCAAAGGATATACCAACAGATAAAAAAGAAAGTATCGAATGGACTTTCTCAAGAAAAGCTACTATCGAGCTTACTCAGTGAGTCATTGCTTCAAGGACACAGTCGATGAGTAATTCTATAAATTTATTAATTAATCATCTTTCAATTATAGCAATTGGGGAAGTGAAAGCGATCCTGATGCTAAATATCATAATGGCAATTCTGATCCCAGAGGATTTGGTAAGCATTCAATAATTATCAAAAGAAACAACGTCGTGCTACTTCTAATCGCTACAATATAATGTTTCCTATTACAGGTCATATCGGAATTGCAGTACCTGATGTGAATAAAGCATGTGAAAGATTTGAACAATTGGAAGTTGAATTCGTAAAGAAACCTAACGATGGTAAAATGAAGGGAATTGCTTTTATCAAGGATCCTGATGGTTATTGGATTGAAATATTCAGTGCTCCCACTGTTGCAAATACAGTTCTACCTCATTAGCAGCTACTAGACAGAATGTATTAATACCTTTGCTGTATAAAATAAGAGATTACTTTAAATGTACCTTTAATAACGTAATAACGGAAATCATGTCAAAAAAAATTACGCTTCTAGAGACTTTTTACTACAAAAAAGTGTATATTGAGCTAAGAATTAAGTGATTTATATTCGTATACAGTTTTTTGTAACAACACCGTTGTAACTAATATTCAATTATTACATGAAGGAATAAAATCAAAATATTTATTTTCAATTTATGTTCATTGTCTACTGTAAGTAAAAACCTTTATTCCCACGTTACTGACATGTAAATTCTAAATTAAAAGAAGAGGAATTTTACATATACATTATGTTCCATCTTTTATCTAGATAACATGTACGGACTATAGCCGGCAGGACTGTAGGAAGGTCTTAAAGCCCAAAGCTCCCGGAATATAAAATAGAGAAATTTCAAATTGGTATTTATGACTTATCATTTTGATATAAATATATCAGCACAAACGTCTGTATTTTGCGTGAGTGATATTTTTTTTAAGAGAACCCTCTATAAAAATACTTATCTCGTGTGTTACGTTTCTCTCGGCTTTACATTATGACATTCAATTCCCAGCTGTCATCCTGAGGTTAGGCTGTCAAAATGACCGAAAGTCATTATCTGACAGATATTTGAATTGCAATACGATTAAACGTATCGTCCTTTATTTTCTTTCTCATTGCATGTTTTTAATAATTCCTTAGTACATAGGTATTACGTTCATTCATATAATATGCTGCTTACTTTTCATTTATAGTTAACTCTGGATATTCTCAGAATGATAGAAGATAAGCGCTATGAAATTGGTAGTCGAATAGAATGCGATGGACATCGTGGCACAATAAAATATGTTGGTCCTGTTGGTGATACCAAAGGTGAATGGCTGGGTGTAGATTGGGACGATCCAACTCGTGGCAAGCACAATGGTACATACAACGGAGTTGAATACTTTAAGTCTTGGTAAGTTTTGGCTTTTATACAACTAACATGAACATAGACAATGCTGTATTATTTTACACTGATTTTTATAACAGGCATCCTACATCAGGTTCCTTTATACGTCCTGGTAAAGCAAAATTTGGAATATCTTGTCCACAAGCCGTTAGAACTCGTTATGGTTTAATAAATGACGAACTCGCAGGCATTGATAGAGATAATTTGAACAGTTTACAAAAAGAGATTAATGCTCCGTTCCTAGAAATGGTTGGCTTCTCTAAGGTCAATAGAAAGCAGAGTAAATTTGATCAATTGAAGATAATATGGTTAAGGGAACAATGCGTAAGTGATGCAGGGAGACCTGGGGAATTGGAAGAATTGTGTCCTAATCTGGATGAATTGGATATTTCAAGAAATCTTATTAGTTCCTGGAAAGTTGTATCTGAAATATGTTGCCAACTTCGTAAGCTGACACGACTGAATGTCAGGTAAATTATCTTTGCGCAATTGATGTGAAGATCACATATTTTCTATTACTGTATCGACTATGTATATTCTAGTGAAAATCTACTACCAGGTGAAGAGAACCTGGAAAAATTGAAAGACGCTTTTCTGAATGTCAGCCACTTGACAATGGCAAAAATGAATTACAATTGGAGCGATATACAGCGATGCATAGTAATGTTTCCATCTATTCAAGAACTCTCAGTTTCTTTTAATATCGTGAATACTCTGGACGTACCGCCAAAGTACAGCAACATAATGAAAGTCTCCGAATTAACGTTAGAAGGAAATCTCATTTCCAGCTGGGACGAGGTACTGAAATTGGGTCATCTTCCATCGTAAGTATTAATGTTTTCCTTAGAATTGATATTAATAATACTATCATTTAATTATAATAATTTGTAACTTTCTAGCTTAGAATATCTTAATATAAATCAAAACAAAATAAACGCCATACATTTCCCAACCGCAAATCCTACCGATAAGACAAATCTTTTTCCTGCGCTGCGCCAGTTGCATATATCCAAGAACAACATATCCGAAGTGAGTTATATCATGGAATATGGAATAACTGAGAAGCTACAATATAATTTATTCACAGTGGCGTTCAATAAGTGAACTGGAGAAGCTTGTGCAATTAGAGGATTTAAAGTTCAGAAATAATCCCGTGTTGCAAGGCGAGACAATAGAAACAGCACGACAATTAATAATAGCTAGAATATCTAAACTGAAGATTCTAAATGGCACAGAAATTCACTACGAAGAAAGAAGAGGTGCAGAATATGATTATCTTAAATTATTTGGACCCCAATGGATAGAGAATGAAAATAATCCAGAGAAGAGGAATGAATTTATAACGAATCACCCACGTTACCCTTCATTAGTACAGAGTGCGTATGCAAATGACATAATATAGGACAAACAGTGCAAAATTAATCTTTCTTTTTTCTGAAACCTTTAGAGTATGGGTCACCGGATATTCCAGTATTAAAGAAAAATGGCGGAATGATGTCAAACGTTATAACTGTAGAATTTGTGTGTCCAAAGGAGCAGGGTCAGAATAAAGGAATCAAAAGAAAACTTTTAAAAGACATGGAAGTCCAAAAAGTGACTGGCCTGGCGCAAAGGCTTTTTAAGACTGGAGGGAAAATACCGATTCTCTCATTTTTGCAGCATAACGTAAGTATAACAAAATATATTTAAATAATAAACGTAAGATAATCTAAAGAAAAACAAAATTATTTTAGCTTTCAAGAGATGAGATACCTCTGGACAAACCTTTACAAAAGTTAAGCTATTATTCGATCCAAGATGGCGATCAAGTACTTGTGCGGTGGTGATACTGAATAAATATGATTTATAGAAAAGAAATGTATTTTCTACACTGTTAAATATTCATCACCATAATTTGTTATTAAACTTTTTTAATCGCACTTAGACTTTCTTCAAACAAAAAACAAACAAACACCTTGCACGTTGCCTATTTACAACATTCAAGGATACGATTTGAAAGATAAAACAATAACATTGTTATAAACGCACGGTATAAATTATAATGAAATATATTTTATTAAAATATAATGATACAAGTCTGACAAATATTCTCTGTCTGCAGTAATGATACTTCAAGTATGGCAATCGCTTCTGTCGTTGAATGGGCAAACGATCAAGTAGCACCTTCAGCTACCATGAGTATAATCACAAAAATTCGAGTTTTTAATTTTGCTGAGCTTGTTCTTCTATTTTGCTAGCTTCGCCCTTCTCTAACTGCTCTCTAGTAAGGAGTGACAGACCCAATTGATCCTCACGAGTGAACGGCTGAGCCATCTGTCGTAGCCACCTTTTACTTATCTATAAAAGCATCAATCACATTCTTCAAAACTCATTCACAGTTTAATCTCGAACTAGAAAACAAATACCTGTATCGCTTCTTCCGTAGATAAATTGCACAAGCTGTCAGTAAGATGTTCCTGGATCCACTTGGGCAATTTGCTGCGTTTGTCGGCTCTTGAAAATCTCTGTAAGAACACATTCCATTGTTAAATGACTTGTAATCGTGACAGATTCAAAAAAAGAAAATTATACATTACCTTGTCTGCAAAAACCATGATACCATAGTCAGTTTTTCCTCTAATGGCACGTCCTACACACTGTGCGGCATGTCTCATGGCGTCAAACGTCAAGAAGTCATTTTCTCTTATCTGAAATAAAGACAGAAGGATAAGTATCGGGTTATCGAATGGATGATAGAATAAAATTGATAACTGACTTGAAACTGATCACGAAGATATTCCAATCTAGCTTTCAAAATACGTGACTGTGTGTACACGTAGGGTATACCAAACATAAGTACAGCTCTGCCTAGATGATGATCAAAGTCAACACCTTCTGACACTTTTCCACGTGCCACAGAAAGGAAAACAGCTCCTCTTCCATTTTCACACGCTTTCACGTAGTACGTTAATGCTAAACTTGTCTCTGCCGAATCCTGAGTCTCGATAAATAACAATTTATACTTTTGAAGCTGATCCACAATACCTTGATCATACCTAACAATAAATAAGAGGATAACCAACGTTCTAATCGTATGATACTAAATTTTCATGAATCACAAAGTAATTGTCTTACCAAGCAGCCACGACAGATTCCATGTACAAGTACGAAGTAAAAAAGCAGACAATCCCATCAGGAACATTAGCAGCAAATTCTACCAGTAATTGACCGTAATTCCTTATAACAGCAACGTCCTCTCTTGTTTCGTATTTCGACGAAATAGCTACCTGATCGCTTCCTTTTGTTACAATCTAAAAAATGAGAAAAACGATTGTAATATTTCTTATTGTAATTTATTAATATAAATATAACGTACCATTGGTAATAAACACTGTCTGGCCAATGTCATAGTAAACGATGACATTATAACAGGATGAAAGTTTAGAATCTTTGGATACATATCCAATGGCGATAACGTTCCTGATGTGATGATTACTGATTGAAACCTATCAAATATAGGCTTCATTGCTATAGATGAATCTAAACAACTAAAATGTAGTACAGGATTCAATACTGTTGGCGTTTTATCGTCAAAGGGCTCAACTATTATTGTAAATCCTTTTGTATACGTCGACACTAGTGTTGCAAGATGTGTAACCAGAATCAGTGGCGAGAAATCTGTGAGATCAGTGATTTCCATCGTACGCAATAGTGATGCTAATCTCTCAGCACAGAATCTTAATGGTTTACGTTCTATGCAGACTTTCGTTTGTATATCCCGTAGGAATATAGCGGGTGATTCTTGCACTACGTGCTGTACTCGTAAACGAGTTTTTAAATATTCCACAAAACGCTTGAGAAAACTTACGAAGTGTTCAGCCTTTCTAATATTACCAGGCACTACCTCTGTAAGAGAAAATTATTTAATAGCCTTTAGATCCCGTACAAGCTCAGGTGTACCCTTGGAGATACGTACCTTCCAATACCTCATCTGGTAATATTGGATTAGCCAAAATAATATCTGTTTCTCGAGCAACCTGCGCATCTTTTAATCCATCGACCAATCTGTTATACTCATCTTTTAGTTTATTTACGTCATCCTCTCTCATTCTGAAACATCGACATTTTTTATAGACCGACCTCTAGAGTATCAATGGTTGAGTAATTTAGTGAGAGAGCTGCGTACTCTGCTACTGTTTTTTCCAGAAGTTGAATGTTGGCTGAACTCTTCTCCATGAGTCTTCTATTTATTTTTACACTCATTGAGTCTATGCATACGTTATCTATGGAAAAAATTAATTAACGTGAAGAAATGTTCGGATAAAAGACAAATTTTCATGCGTACCAATGTTATGGGCTTCGTCAAAGACGACTACGGAGCTTTTACTTAATTCTTTGGATACTGTTTCCGCAATTTTTGGATCTAGTAAATAATGATAACTGTATACAACAATTTGTGCATGTAAAATCTGAAAAAATACAATGTAGCTATAATAGTTATATATAAGTCATGACAAAGTTTACCGTTAGGTAATAAATAGTACTTACCGTAAACCTGGCTAAAAAATAAGGACACCAATTTCTGTCTCTTCCATATTCTTTGAGATCATCTATAGAATAAATACCAGGAGGAACCATCTCCTGACGTCCTTCCATATCAAAACCCTCATAATAACTACAAATGGGTGTTGTCTCATCGTAGTTGTGCCTTTCTCTAACGTATGAAGCTGTGAGAGCATGACATCGGCCATCTACTACTTTACCTTCACGTTCTCGACTCACCTGTAGTGCAACAAATTACTTTTATCTGTTACCATTTTAAGTACTAGTAATTCCATGCAAAATTATTATAACGATATACCTCAGGATGAATGCACATATTTTTCCTAGAGCTGAGTACTAAACCAACGATCTTTGGCTTAGTTTTAGTTTCTTTCTCATAATATTCTATAAGATTTTTTAATTCCTCTAAAACTTTCTCAATCTCAGGAACCGTTCTGGAGCAGTAAATTAATTTTGTTACATCCAAAGGATGCTCTAGCATGTATGCAACGATTAAGGAAAGCAAAGTCACTGTTTTGCCTGTGCCCGAAGGCATCTCCAAAAGACAGTGGCCCTGAAATAAAAGTTAAATCTTAGAACGGAGTATAACTCTTTTAGAAGAATCTGCGCTGCATGTAATATAATAAATAAAAAATACTTTTGCATCCAGGCCTCGTTTAAGTTCCAGCATATATGCATATTGTTCCGGGTAAATATAATCATATGGAAAATATACAATTAGCCCATCAACGCTGATCCTATAAAAACAAAATTAATTTCATATAAGATATTTGAATGTCATGAAAAAAAAAGTATGACTTTTCAATAAACGTTCATATAATTACTTCATCTTATCTTATGCTTTTTGTCATAAGAAAGCAATCAAATTAATTCCACGGATTGACCACTTTTTTTTTCAAGTAATAATTCAAATATTTTCAAATATTCAGGTTATGTATTGCTGTATTTTTGTTTTGGGAAATAGATTTATATTTTCTTGCAGTCAAGCGTTCGCCGAATGGAAGATGAAACAATAGATTGGTGTCTTCATATGTAGACTTTAATGTCACTCTTTATATCTTAAATACAGAAGAAATTAAAGATACATCGAATATTATTACCGGCGCTAAACCAGAATTGCGTTTGACTTCTGCGTGGCGGACGTCATGGTCATTCAGTAATGGCGAATGCAGTACGCTACTGCTTCAATAATTAAGAGAAGTGTAATTTTATTTATGCATTTATTTTATTGTTCGCATATAAAATTCTGCTATCGACATGGCTGATTTATTCGATATCGCAAACTTAATAACTACAGTGGGTGTGGACGCTGTAAAAATTAAAGCAGAGCCTGGCTTGCCGCAGAAAACATCCAACGAGATTTTGACAGAACTTTTCAGCACGTTCGACGCTGACGAAGGAATAGTATCTCCAGAACATAGTGATACTCAGATTTCTGATAAAGAAATAAAAGTGGAAAAGCAAGATAAGACGAAAAAGAAGAAGAGTAAAAAGAAGCATAAGCATAAGGATAAGAAACACAAAAAGAAATCTAAGAAAAATTCATCAGATAGTATTAGTGATGCGGAGAATGGAAGTAAGCATTTTGTTTTTCTATGTATGTTAAATGTAACTGGTTTGAAAAGAGATATGAGAAATTTATGTTGAACAGGTACGAAGAAGAAAAAGAAACATAAAAAGAAGTCTAAGCGCAAACATGACTCTATATCGAGTAAATCATCTGATTCGGATGAGCCCAAGGCTAAAATAAAGAAGGTTGAAGATACAGTTGATTTGAAGAATAATGTAGAACAGAAAAAAGAGGAATTAAATAGCATAGAAAATGTGACGGGTCAAGACACAAAATTACATGATCGTTTAGTAGTTAAAGAAGAACCACAGGATAATAAACCTATTGCAAAAGGCAGTAGCCCTCAACTACCTGCTATTAGTAAGAAGATAGATGATGAACCCGATGAAACTTTAATACCAAAAATTCTGGGTGTGTTCTCGATTCATTGTATTATATGTCTACCATGTATTATTTCTGAATAACATTCGTTTTTCTATTTAGAAAAACCTAAACAAGGAGCTCAAGGAAAAATTTTTATAAAAGATCTTAAAAATAGCATAGTATATAACGAGACAGTAAAAGAGGCTGAGAATAAAGAGCGTGCGAAAGCCGCACGAATGGAAGATGGAGAATTAAGTGATAGTAGCGAAGACAATGGGACCCCGACATTAAGTCCAACACCACCACGACATGGTTCATCAAGAACCGGATCGATAAGTCCAATTTTAGATAAATCTGAAAAGAGGAGTCTCAGTCCAATTGTGGTGCATGATTTGAGACTCGTTTTAAAGGAAAAGGAAAAGAAGAGGTTGAAGGATGTAACTAGATCAAGGTCGCCAAGTAATCGAAAAGAAGGCAAAAGTTATAAAGAATCAAAAGATAAAGATAGTAGGCACAGTCATAGCAGCAGATCTCGTGACAGAAAACGTTCAGAATCTCAAACACATTCAAATTCTCGTCACAGCAGGAGTCGAACGAGTGGGGAGAAACGAACTGGACGAAGCAGAGAAAGACGAAATAGAGACAGAAGCATTGATAGATGGGATCTTGAGCGAATTAAGGATAAGAGGAAGTATGCGAGAGATGAAAAGCATAGGAGTCACAGTGAAGATAAAAATAGAAATAAATCTTCCAGAGGACGTAGTAGAAGTAGAGAAAGAAAGTTAGTAACTTTATACTTGAAAAAATTAAGCATGCATGAATTTCCAATTATTGGAGAGTTCTAATTAAAATTTTTTTTATCAGAGAACGCATTGAAATTGATAAAAAGAAACTTTTGGAAATTGCAAGACGAAATGCAATTAGCATGATAAAACAAGGCACTTTGCCACTTGCACAGCAGGATAAAGCCATTGCTGCTATTCAGGATGGCGGAAAATCTGTCGATGAATTAACAGGTAATATTATTTTATTTCTGTAATTTATTATATATAAAATGATTAATATTTTTTAATAGATTTCTGCAAATCATTATCAAAGTCTGAAGCGTTAGGCGAATTGTCGAGCATTTCTTCGGACGATGATGGGAGTAGTTCAGAAAAAGGTTTTCATCACCCATTCCTTGTAAAGGATCGACCCAGTTCTATCATAATGAACATTAAAGTAAGTCTTCCGAGTTATACGATCATTGTAATATTGTCTGAGATATCTTAGACATTTTTATATGTTGAATCATAGGATGCCAAGCAACTGCCTACTAAAACGTTCCAAGAGAAAACAGCTGAATCTTCAAATCAGTTACGATTACAATTTCCTGTTTCAAGTGGGCAGCATCATCGTAAGACTGGTAATATTAATATTTGTTACCATGGTGTAACCTTATTTTATAAATATAACTCTTTTTTTTTCAGAGAGCGAATGGGTACCAGTTATCCCAAAGAAACCAGAGCCAAAGAAAGCAATTGTATCAGCAAGTGTACCACTTTCGTCGGTTCCACCAGCACCTCTTCCAATATTACCACCACCAGTGCCTGCTCCTGCGATTCAACCTGCAGTTTTTCCACAAGCTGCAACTATAGAGGTAACAATCAATTATTCCCTAACGTTTCACAAAATTATCTACAATATCATTTGATATATTTTTCACAGAATGTTGACATAGGTTCAATAGTATCTCAACGATTAGCAGCTATGAGAAAGTTAAGAGAGAATCCACATGATGTACAAGCTCTCAGTGAAATGTACAGAGCTCAAACGGAGGTAATAAATAATATTAAACTATTATGCCAACGATAAAGACCAATTTATATTTTATTACACAGATGAAAACTTGGGCAGAGAGTAAGCAGATGCCAGGTCAGTTTACTGGTAGTACGGGAGCTAAAGTGCTCTCGGCAGCTGAACTTTCTACAGGTTATCAAGCCTGGGCTCGTAAGGTAACGACACTGATTTGTAATACTTGCTTAATTTGTCCTTCCTTTTTTCTGCCTGTCCATTTTACGATACCAGTTTTAACAGTTATTTATCGAACGCATTTGTCAATCTGTATTTACATTGCGCATGATGCATTCTATAGAGTTTCCAACAATTCTATGTCGAAATTGCCATGAATAGCACTGTAAATACCTATGATAAATAAGTTTACACGAAAGATATTGAACAAGAAAAAAACCGATATTGTTGATATCATTAAAAACTGACATTGCCTGTAACAAGTTTTCAGGTACAGTCTCAGCGAAGACCATTTAGATTCTATATCTTTGGTCTAATGGAGACTGTGTTGCAGGCACAGACTATTTCTCGCGTAGAGGTGGACTCTGTGCCTGCACGGACACAAGAGTACCATTGTCACAGTCGTATTTATCATTTGTGCAATAAAATTTTTTTATCGAAAGATACTTAAATTGGCGGGGGGGGTCAAAGTAATATTATTGATTGGCATAAATCTTTTCAATGGCAATGGACCCCTGTGAGATTATTGCTAAATACCGTCAGCTTCCTGTCATAAGATGTTTTCAGCGATAGCGATATGATCTCATGACAATAAAAGCTGGGATTTTAGCATTAGTCTGCATCCACCTGAGGGTTTGTTACAGGCACGTAGCTACATCAGAGAAGAGTCAGCCTCAGCAGCCTGATGACCAAATTAAACCTTCCTCTTGGTAAGTATAATTATTTTAAGGAAAAAAAGAAAGAAAATTGTTACTCAAACAACAATCTTACCATCCCTCCTTAATTTCTCACGACGATTCATAATAATTCATCTTGACATTTTGCAGAAACATCAATGACATTGCATAATACAAAAGTTGTCCTTTATTCTTATTATTTAGATTAGATTTACTCGAAACTAATTCTTTCTTTTCTATTTGTAGTATTCGAGTAATTAAAAGAGTTAACATTGTTAGTTTTTCTTTAAAAATTTTCAAGCAATCAGAAACGCCTAAAAAAATCACCTGTACCGTATTGAATATTTATGTGTAAATATTAAAATCATTCACTTTCGATATTCTATTATATAAATCATCTGATCATGTGAATTATTTAGGACCAATTACTGTCGGCACAGCCTGTATCAGGTGGGATGGGTATGGCCTTACTGCAGAAGATGGGTTGGAGGCCTGGGGAGGGTTTAGGGAAAAACAAAGAAGGTACACTGGAACCATTGCAACTGGAAGTTAAATTGGATAAGCGAGGACTAGTTTCTGAGCAGGATATTACTAAAAAAACAGGAAAGACTTCAAAGCCTGCGATACCAAGAATCAAAACGCTGGAAGGTATATCTTTCGCAATAATCGGTTATGTTTTGAGAATTATGATTCTAACTACTAATTTTATATTTCGTAGGAAAACATCCAGTGTCTTTGTTAGGGGAATATTGTTCGAAACGTAAATTTGGTGCACCAGTTTATGAATTGTGCTTCGAGTGTGGTCCAGATCATATGAAGAATTTTTTGTTTAAAGTGAGTACATATTTGGGTTTAGAAAAACGTGTAACATTCAGTAATTCACCACAATATCACAATCTCATTTATTACAGGTAAAAGTAAATGGTATTGAATACAAACCGAGTGTAGCCAGTCCTAATAAAAAACAGGCAAAAGCAGAAGCAGCTCAAATTTGCCTTCAAACATTAGGGCTGCTTCCATCATAATCATGGAAACTGTTAAATATGCTTGATTTTATGCCACAAATAGCAAAAACTTTGTATATTGTATAAATAAAACCACCTTATGTACAAGTTTCATTATAAAGTCTAATAAAATTACATTAAACATTACAATGTACATAGAACAATATCAATATCTAGCTTTAAATTTCGTGGCATTACAACACTCGTTTCAATTCATCATTGCTCACATGTGAACGTGCCATAAGTCAAACTTTGATCAAGCTTTACCAATTGGTGAATACAAGACGTTTATTGGCTACAAATAAATTGGAATTTCTTCAAAGCCAATAGCATTTTCTCACTTACCAACTCTCGTTAACATAAGAATCAGGCTTAAGCATCGGATCCGAGTTGGGGCCCTAAAATGACGTCATTTCAGAAGATGCTGTCCTCTTCGTGGGGTGTCCGAAGCTGACGCAGTACATATTTCTGTGTAATGCTGTAGCGAAGCCATCGGGATTCTGTTGTACTCGGTTGTACTCGGAGTCGTCGTGATGCACGACGGGACATTGGGTTGTGCTTTACCCGATACAAGATGGCTGACACTTGTTAGTAGTGTATTTTTGTTCGATCGAACGTGCATTTTATTATAAAAAAAAATATTCCGTCAGTGCCTTCACTCCAGTATACGCTACGTGAGCATTTATATAAATAGTATATATGCAATTTTTTCCCCTTAGTACGCGAAGATCTCTTTTTTCACGATGAATCGTCACGCGACAGAGCGCAATGTGCTGTGAAAGTACGATAGCCACGATAATAATTACTCGTCACCAGCCATGTTCATGTGTGTTCTTTTGTTATGACATTGTGATATAATTCTCGTGAAACATAGTGCCAAGGAGAGCGTGATAGTGCATTTTCTCGGCAATACGCTGCTAAGCTGAACTTACTACGGAGTCTCAAGACGCCGACGCTGGATTAAATGAAAGGTAGGCGTTTCTCTATGCTTTTCCTTCTTCTACGGTGCTCCTTTATTCCCCGCCGTCACTTTGTATCGAACCGTATTACGTTTAGCAGGGTGATGCTACACGTTTATCTTAGAGATTATTACTTCGAAAAGTACGTCTTGCGTCTCTCTGAAACCTTAGGAATATATCGAATGACCTCGTAATGCGTAATAACAATTAGCATGATAACGGAACTTCGCACAATCTTCTACGAGTTGTCACGGGACCAACGTCCCGTAACTTCTGTCAAACTTTTCGAAAGTCTTTTAAATGTTTGTCTTTTCATCGAAGGAGTCCCGTAAATCTTTTGTCAGGCTAGCGCCGTTTTCTCTCACAGTGAGTGCTCGCGCGTTCAATCTAAGAGAAATTCATACCAGCGGACGCAACTAGCGAGGGTGTTTGGCTTGTTTACGATGGTCAGTTGAGGAAGGAAAAGGAAAAGAGAAAGAGGAAAGGAGAGAGAGAGAGAGAAGCAAAGAAAAAATTTCAAATCCGTCTGGGAAGGTGAAGCTGTATTAACCAAGCTACATAACCGATAAGACGATTTAACGGTAATAAAAAATGTCCAAGCAACGAAACCGATACTGATCTGTGTTAGCATTAATTTATTTCACTCGTTACAATAAGATTGACTGAGGCTTATTGTCTGAAATTTACGACACCACGTACATACGTAAGACTTTATTGACCAAATTTATCAGACATATAATTCTTCGTGATTTCGAATCCCATTGTTATCAAGGAGCAACTGTGACAAATCGCTGTCATATTTTTAGTCATCGCTGTAGTTCGACAATGAATGCTGACCTGAATTAATGCTTTCTTCATTAAGCATTCCATTCCATTTCTTCGTTTCAGTTATCTAGCATCGTATTTTGAAACGCTTTTTATTTTGATTGATATCATGACTGATATGGCGCGATAGACAGATTAAGAAATTTCTATTTTTTTTTACGCAAAGATCTCTGGCGCAATCGATGCAGACGCATCCACAGCACGTCTACAAAGTGCGCGTTCTAACTTTGGATTAATTAAATCTTTGGTCCAATGCACAGTTATGAAAACAAAGTAGAGCGTCCTTACTTGAATCATAATCTGAAAAGTATCTTTTTACAGTAAAATCCAGACTTGTGTTTTTGAGCCATTACGCTTTCCTTGTGGTGCCAAGCAACGTCGATTTTCTTCGCGACCTAGAATTTCGAGGTAAATTATTCCTGAATGTTTTGTCCGCGTTGCAAGGCCGTAACATGGAAATGGGCGGCACACGCTTGTCTTACTCTTATATATGAACCACGAAGCGCGTTCTCATTAATTTATTTAGAGCTTGTTTAGATCACGCTCGAACGACAACTCAGCACAATAATTTCGAATGCACAATAGCTACTTACCGCCAAAGTTTTAGCCCGCATCAAACGCTACGCAGATCCTTTCAGTAATATTATTGATCCTGTTTTAAAGCGACTTAAAAAACGAATAAGAAATCAGAAAAAATAAAGAAAAACACATTTATCTGACCATTTATTTGTATTGGCCGTCATGATGGACCCGTATAGTGCATCTTGATGCAATATTGACTCACGTAGTGTCTTGTCCAAAATTTTCTATAGCCTCTACGCATTCTGTGTCCTTAAAAATGAATTTAAAAAATTCTATGGGACCTAAAGAGACAGTAAGAATAATGAAAACATTTTTTTATACCAATCTGACAGTTAAATTTAATTTAATTAATCGTCATGGCTTTACCATGAATTATATTCTACCGAATTTAAAATGTATTAACTCGAAAGAATGTTCTTATGCCTCTGGTACATTCCTAAGTTACTGCATGTATACATTTAAGCGAACAAACATACGCATACTTTTGCTCTGGACGAGCTGTGGTCTCCTCTTCCAGATTTCGCGATGCTTCTTCGACTCCGCGCGATTTCTTGCAACATTAATAAGAAATAGAAATAAATATCATACGAATAAATACCAGCCAACGACTTCATGACTGCCGTATAAGTGTATTTGTTTTTCAACTATACTGTAAATCATTTCTCATTACGACGTCGTACGACACCATCAGTCAGTCCGTGGTATTCAGGCTCGCAGCACGTACACGTCGATATCGAGCTTTATTAGTTTTCATTACTCCGCGGAATACAGATAAACAATTACCGCAGTGCCGATTGTTGATCGGAACTAATTGCGCTTGGCTTCGCTCGAGTAACGTGACTCCGATGCGGTCATTAAAATTCTTACATGTAAGCTCTCTCGCTGGTATACTGGCCGTTTACATTTTCTGCGCCATGAGGCGCAGATCATGCAAAAAATAAGAAGGCGGGAATTGCAAATTCGAATTTTGACGCCTCTTCGTCCGCGCCATCTGTTTCTTTGTTTTTTTTTTTTTCACGAGGATTGCACTAGCATTAGACAGATACATTTTTTCTGACGGTCTAGAACGCAGACCCTTTATGCATTCTGGAAAACTTTGATGCTCTAGTAGATCCCCTTTACTATATACGGAACAAAGTGCAGTTACTTTTGAGACTTAAGGATATCCGAGCAACGGTGGTCAACCCACGGGAAACTTTTTTTTGTTTCTTCCCTCTTCTTTATCGCCATACGTTCGAAAATACGAGACTGGAAGAAGGAACGAGACAAGTATAATTTACTGTTTGAAACCTGACATTCTGTAGCCTATTCATATGCACACTTCAACCTTACAGCATGTCCGAGCCAAGGCTCGTTTCACTTTGGAATTTCGCATTTTCTCTTGGTTTATCGAAATTCAAGCATTGTCATCCGACCCCTTGTACGAGCTCTGTATAATACAGGTATCAGTTGTCAGGCGAACGTAGGATGATCGTCGAACTGGTAAATTAAACCTTATAAATTTCACGAATCGATATATCCAGTAATGTTCATTTAAATTTATCTAGCAGACGACGCGTCGCCATCTTTAATTATCGGGAATCCCTGTATAAACTTGCATAAAGTGATACCAGAGGGAGACTACGTATTCGTGCGGGAAAATTGAATTTGAAATATGAGTAACTGAAAACTATGCTATTCAATCAATTTGAAATAACCGAGTGATCGAGTACAATATCGAAATTGTTATTTCGTAGATTCAAAAGGATGAGAATATTTGAAATTTGGTTTGAATGGGACTCAGTGTCACCATACCGGTGTGTCCCAAAGTGACTGTATGAAGTGTCAGGAGGAAATAAAAGCCTCATGGTTATCGTGGGAAACACCTGCCAGCGATAAGCACCTGGATTCGCCTTAATCATACAAGTACCGACAAAAGTTTCTGCGAAATTTATAAATATCGTAGCAAGCAAAGTCCCGCGTTTCCATCGTCACGACATCTCACAATTATTAAAAGCGTTCCTCGAAAAAAAAAATCTTTCGAAGTCTCGAAGAAAACGTAATATACAAAAGTAGGAGAACGAGCGATAGATAGAGGCACAGATACAGACAGAGATAGACACGATGAAACCGTTAATACACAGCCTTCTGTTTCACTGCAAGAAGATTCTAATCCATGGCATAAAACTCGTCGTGGCCCATCCACTGACTCATCCAAGGAACGGCCCACGCGTATTCCTGAAGGCAATTCATTAAAATTCACACGATGCCTTTTATTTTCTCAATTCCAATTCGTTCCCTTTGTAGAGCTCTCCGACATTCTTCGTCCGATACAAGAACCATGGTCAATATTAAAGCTCCTATTATAAAACCCCATAAGAAGCCATCTTCATTCGCTTCTGGCGTATACTCAAAATACTTGTACCTGGGACTAAAGCCAGACGTCCAACTTTCTGGAACGCGTCGTGCAAAGGATTCCTGGAAGCTCATTGCTCTTCAACGGATTCTCACCCCGACGATTATATCTCGACCCATTTGTCTTAACGTGATTCTCTATATTTTTTTTCATTCCCAGTATCGTTTCATATATTTCGTGAATCCTCATATCGACGACATGCTTCCGGTTACACGCTCCCTTAACTCCGAAAGTACCGACTGACGCGCCATTTCTAACGGGTGACTCGTACGACTTCGAGTCTCTAGGAGAATTTACTCCACTCGGTGTACTTCTGGCTTTGTAGGTTTATATTTCTGCATATACTCGTTTACTTTTAAATTCTCTTGTCTTCTGCACGGAGAGACCCTGAGACACGTATGTATTTACCGAAGACATTGTTACAGGACAACCGGTTGGTCGGCATCAGCAGAGGTGAGAGAGCCGAGGAGGTGTTCGAAGGGATGAATGGAACGACGGCGTTGCGTCGCAGCGCCGGGGGTGGTGGCGGCGTCGGGGGTGAACCTGCACCGGTTGCCACCCTGGTTGTCTACAAGGATGATGCCGGATACGGGATGAAGGTTTCCGGCGACAATCCCGTATACGTACAATCTGTCAAAGAAGGTATTGTAGCATTACCGTTACTTCCTAGAAGATTCGTGTGCAGTCATTATAGTTAACGTGGTCAGTCATGCTCACACGCATGACCTTCCGTATCCGTCCATTAAGGGTTGATTAATTCGTATAATTAATAATAACGATAGTAGTCTTCCCGCTAATTCAT
>JARPRG010000538.1:521950-549489 GCA_031001745.1 Hartigia nigra
TTGATTTCTTTGGTCGATGAAAATGCTCGTGACGCTTTTCATTATCTTATTTATACAGTTGCGTTGTAGGTAAATGATTTTGCGTGTTACCCATACGTTTCCCGTTGCCTTGATTTATTTATTAACTTTCTTTTTCCGTTACATTCGCAATGTCTTAATTGTCCGTGTCCAATGAAGAAGATACATAAAAGTATCGAGAAACACGTGACACGTCCAGCTGTACGTGAAGAGTAAAAAAATAGAACTCCTGGAACATTCTTATCCAGAAGAAGAGTGCTTCCAATCCGTAGAAAACTAAAGAGAATCTCCATTGAGGAAATTGCGGTACAAAAGATGGAAATAGCTGCTGAGCTGACTGGCTCACCGACTCTTTTTTTCTGGCCTTCCTGTAAAGCAGAGATTCTCAAACGGGGGAATCGAGTTCTGATTCAGCGACACAGTGCCTACCATGTAGGCCTACGTGACAGAGGTGGATGCCAGGTCGACGCCGATGTAGAAAAATTCAAACGACTCACAAGACTATCTTTAAAGCCCTGTTATGCTCGCGAGGGTCGCGTAAAGCTTTCCTTATCAGCGTGCTCGACGCACGATCTCGGCGAACGTCGTAATCTCTGTTATGTACCAAGGGATACCAAAGTGACACTCGTAAACCTCAAACGTCACCATACGTACCAGGTTGATCATCTCCGTCTCACTCTCTCTGCGCTACTCCTCTCCTTCGATTCACTCTCATCCTCTCACTCTCCGATGATCATGGATCAGCAATAGTTCGACCATGATGCTGTATAGTCATATGTAAATCTGTAAACACTGAACCTCGTCATTCATATTAATACCCACCTGGCCCGGAGGTTCTCGGTACGAAACCCGTGCGAACGTCGTGTAACGCCCGCGCCACGCGATTTCCTAACGCTCTTAGCGCTTGATTTTACGCAGTTTCGCGAGGGACGTCGAGCGTCGCGGTGTCTCGAACGCAACGTGTGACAAGATCCTTCTCTCACGGCTTATTGGAAAGACGCTAATCCTCAGTGCAAGGAACCAAATCGGCGTTCGCATCTGTGTCTACGTTTAACGTGTCCCGTCTCTTTCTATTTATCAGTTAGCAACCCCCATCGTTCTACATGAGAACGCCCACGACGTACGACCTGAAACGGGCCTGGGACCAAGCTCCCGTGGAGCTTTATTTGGGTACCCAGTTCTATTTCGTCGTATAGAGTGCGCTTTCCTAATATCCTAATATCTAATATGCCCGATGGTGTTGGTCTTATTACTAACATTAGACTATTCGTATAGTGTAATACGGTGAATTAGCAGTGCGTGTCCGCCTTACGGGGACTGCCCGGTCTCTGACTCACTGCGGGACGTATCTTGGCCACACTGTATCGTCTGGGAGACACGCTGATCATACGTTGTTTCACGGCTACGTCTTCTCACTTGGTTAGCACGTCGATCCTGGATTCAGTATCCGTAAGGTCTCACGTACCCGATGGAGAGATCATCGTTATCGTTCAAGACTTCATCCGTAGAGGCTGCTCTGCTTACGTTCGGAATTCGAGACTCCGTGTACACTTGGATTACGTTTCGCTGAACTCGGGACGTCGTTCACTCGTACGTCACACGAGCGATATAATCGCCAGAGATATATAAATATTTATACCTCGGCGGAATTAGAATCTTGAATCTTTCCGTGAAACGGAGAGCTACTGGGTCAATTATGAGATTCCTGTTTTTTTTTTTTTTGGTTTTGTTTTTGGCTTTAATACGTAAATCAAGTAGATCGTGCTGATTGCGTATACTCCTCGTATCTCTATAACAGAACGCTCCAAGATGGTCTCTTAAGAGTTTTTCACGAAGGTCGCGCGCGCGTATACCCATGCAAAAATATCTTATGACTAATCGCCGTCCTTGAACTTATGTTTATAGCCTCGACGCAGGTGGTTTTGACGGTGCAGCAGAAGCCAGTTGCAGCTGGGCTGCAAGTTGGCCTCACGGGTCAGCAACATCAGCGACCAGCCAGCCTGTCGGCCGGCTCGACTATGGTATCACCGACGCAACCCGCGACGTCCCTTCATAGGGCGTCTACGGCACCTGCGGGCGGTGCGCCATATAACGCCCGTATAACCGGGCCCCAACCCGTCGATGTAAGTCCTAGTCCCAACCGGAAGTTCCGCAACCCTGTTGCATTCCTGAGACGCGACTCACTCTCGTCTAACGAATCTTCACGCACGACTCTTGCCTCTACTTCTTCGTCTTCTTTCTACTGTCCTTCTACTTCTCTTGATAATACTACCATCTTTTCTTCTTCTGCTTCTTCTTCTTCTTCTTCTTCTTCACCTCCTACCTCTTCCTCCTCACGCTTTCATCTAACACAGAGAGCATGGATGGCTCCTGGCTCGCCGCTGCCATCGCCACACGTAAGGCACACTTATTTTTATTTTTTATTTGTTTGTTGCTTCTGCTACACTTCTACACTTTTGTACAATTCTTTCATTTCTCTAATATTTGAATCTTTTTTTCTTTTTCTCTTATGCTATACTCATGCTTCTGATTCGATCATTTCATCTGTTTATACTTATATTTCAGCTTGTCAGATCTCAATGTCTCTCGTTACGTCTCAACCTAAATCCTGTTATCTCCTTGTGATCATGGTTCCTTTTTTCTGACGTTGCAGCACGAGAAGAAACGGCAGTTGGAGACACAGCGGGCCCACACGTTTCAGCTGATGCTGGAGAAGGAGAAGAGCTATGTCGATAATTTACGTAGCGAATTGGCTAAAGCTGGAGCTGGCGCTGGAAATGTCAACAACACCGCGTCACTGCAGGCCGAGCTAGCTGGTGCTGAGAGAAGAGTGCGCACGTTGCAGGAGCAGCTCGATGCCATCACTGCCAACGACCAGGTTCGTTTTCAATTGTTATCAAATGGCTTTTGTGACACGCTTACATATCGGTTTGGATTATTATCGTTTGTCATATACAATCTATATACACCTATATTACCTATGTACTCGACAGACCCTTTGAACGAAGCATCATGCTGGAAAATTTGGACAGTTATACCATTAGAAAGATCAGAAGACGTCAAAGTACGATATAACGGAACTATAATAAAGCCTGTTGACCTTATCCAATAGAATGGTGCCTGGTCCAATAACGCTTAACGATACATATTCATCCGGTTGGGGCTTTCCCTTTTGATGAATAAGTATTCGACAGGCCAGACCTGAATATTCAGTCGCACGATTTCATTTTAAAAGTACACGTCAATATCTTTAGGCAAATCCTTATGCGATAAGCCTTCACAAAAAGCGACTGTCCTGTTACACCCTGTGTATATACATGCATATCAGACCCAACATTTTGGTCTCAATCGTCATTCCACGAAATTGATAATTCACAGTAACACACAGTGCCCTTATCAAGAAGATCTTGTGTCAGTAAGAATGCAAGTATAGTATAGGGATATATATATATATATAATATAGTAAACGCCTTTGCGTTACCGTCTTTACGTCGGTGCGTAAAAGTCGTTCGAGGTAAAGGGTGTGCGTATCTTTTATAGGCTTTTGCTAACCTAACCTAACCTGCTTTTGTTGTGTCTCTCTTACAGCTTTGCTCGTTGGTAACAAACACCCCGTCCTCTCCTGGGCATTATTCGCCTTTGAGCAGCCACCCTGGCGACGTACCGCCGCCTCTGCCTTCTCGCAATTCCCTGTCCATGCAAACTCTCTCACCGCCTCCTTTGCCACCCCGACCGCCACCCTCAAACACGCACAACATAGTTCAGTCGGACCTGGAGCGACAACTGCTGACTCATTTAACGCCCCCCAACACCAGTCACGGCATACCTAACTCTGTAAGTAGTCTAGTCACCTAATCATCATCGAATTGTACTTTTGTTGTTGTCTACCTTGGTCTCGTGAAGCTGTCTATTTCGTATATCAAATTGTCTTTTTTTTTTGCTTTCTCTCTTTTGTTTATATTTATTATCTCGTTAAATATTCGAGTGTAATTGAAATCGTGGGAATTGTATTTTTGATACGACGAGATCAGTTGCTACATTCATCGTATCTCGCGTGTAGGTTTCGTTTGACGTACGCGAGCCTGCGAGAGGCGAATATTTCGTTGCTGGTAATACGAGAAATTTGTTTTTTTGATGTTAGGTTAAATATTGTTTGTTAATTTTCATACACTGAACACTCACATGCTTCAAATACATATCCAACGCTTAATGTAATACTCATCTATGTTGATTTGTATCTCCCTAACACTATTATCTAAGGAAGACAGGGGGAAGACTTGGTATTGACTAATGTAAATAAAGTATTAACGGTGTACTGTCTTATGCGAGAGTTTCGTACTGTACAATTGGTATTTTCAAATTGATCCTGAAAAAATGTGTTTATTGGTGTAAGGAGAAAGAGAAAAAACACTTCTTTCTCTTCGCGTACTCCTTAGGAAATGATTTTAGGGATTCATCGCGAACGCGGTTGATGTGCAACGTAGTCGATAAAATTCGTTAAAACGCGTTAACGCGGATATTGCAATTCTTTACGATTAATTGCCGCATGTGTTTATCTTATCGTTCTTGGAAGTCTCCTATCGCTGAACTTGAGACGTCAGAGGAATGCAGAATATTATACACAGTCCATTACAGTTTTCGCAGGGTGCAAATTTGGGTTCCCTGAGTTCCCTGAATAAGCATCAACGAACAAAATCGAGTCCTGAACAATTGGGCGTGACAATGATATCACCATCGGAAGCGAGTCGACGTCTGATAGCATCCGAGTCCATGAATGATCTGTCGCCGCCGAAACTTGGCCGACATAGCGGAATAGATTTGGACGATCCTCCTCACGTTACTCCGCCAGGAACACCTCCGCCGCCTTATCCTATACCCAGTCCAGGAACTGATATTTCTTCCTCCACGTTGAATGACGTAAGTTCTTGTACCGTCGATGCGACCAGTTCATTTGTATTTGTTGCTTCAATACGCTGTCGTACGCTCTCTTCTTTTTACTTTCATCACGCTCTACACGTAAAGCATGATATTATTATTTTTTCACAGAGCGTACTCGAGAGCTACGTCACCGTCTCACCGCCACGTCATATAATAGCGAATGAGAGCAGTCCCGGTTTACCGCCACTTCAGCAGCCGATCATGTCCATGGAAGACGATGATATGAGTGATCAAGAAGTGGTAAGCTGAGAAGTGGATGAGCACGAAGTCGTCAGGGTCGTGTACTCGATTCACACTGTCAATACAATGATTGATATTTTGACAGGGCCAGTTGGAAGATCACGGACCGTTTAAGTCGCTATCAAGATTGTGGGAGCACCATGCGCATCTTGCTGTATTTATTAATTACGTTCTGTCAAACAGTGACCCCTCCAGTCTGGTAAGTCAATGCTATCATTGTACTTTATCGCGGTCTTGTTATTATCGCTCTATAGATTTATCGTATAGTATCCTTTTTCTGATGACGCGTGGCTAATTCTATTTCTTGGTCGGTACTGGTGGTGCTTCGGGGATTTGCATTTTCCTGCAATCATTGGCTTCCTCGGCTAATGTCTAGCGCGAAGGTTTTTTTTTTTTTAATACTGTTCGAAGACGCAGTGATACAATATACTTGTTCAAGTTTGACTTTTGTGGAGAAGCAAGAAAGCCACTTCCGGTTGTTGCGCATCCTCTCTTATAAGTCGTGTCTTAATGTTTTTAGTTATTTTACTTGGTAACGGATCTGTACAAAGAGGGCAACGCCAAAGAGATGAGAAAATGGGCTTACGAGATACACTCAAGTTTTTTAGTACCTGGTGCTGTGAGTATTTTATTTGATTATTTGTCTAGTGACGTTACGGTTAAGCGAATGTAAAAAATACAAATATTGTCTGTCTGTACAGCCGCTGCGACTGAATAACGTGGACGAGAACGTTGCGCGTGAAATTGACGATGTTCTCTTGAAGGAGTCCGACAAGGAGGAGATATTACGAAAGGTAAGTTTCCATTGTGATTCTTTACGTGTACAAGCATTACGTTTAACCTTTTCGCACCTGTGTACGCTTCCAGATATTCTGGAAGGCAAGGACACGCGCGAAGGAGGAATTGAACGAACAGTTGGCGGACTTTCAACAGAAGAGAACAGCTGGTCTGGGCACTTTATTCGGCCCTAGTGACGCTCAGCTGGACGAGAGTGCATCTGACAAGGCTAGAGAGACGAAAATCATCGAGACGTACCTTTTACCCAAGATGGAACCCTATCTGTGAGTATGAATACGCCTGACAGTTTGCGAAGTGTAGGCTCAAAGGACCTCAGTGATGTCCCAGGGCATTTAGCTATTACACTCTCTTATGCGAAATGGTTTTGATGAATTTCTCAGGGAGGACATCGAAAAGGATAAAGTGGATCTTCGTCAGTTTACAACGGCAGCTGGTCTGGCAACGATATTAACGAAAATTTTCCAAGTACGACCAGTGTCTCTTGATCGGGTTCCCACCTTCGTCGCGAAAGACAAATCGAATATCAAGGGGCGGCTGCTCACCGGTAAAACGCGAAAAATGACGGTCAGGGGTCATCACTTTGTAGCTCAACAATACTTTACCGTCACATACTGTAATCACTGTCAACTTATTATTGGGGGCATCGGTCCTCAAGGTTATCAGTGTTGCGGTACGTAAAGGCGGAGAGACCTATGTTTTCTAGTCGAAACTCTAACGTATTTTGGCATATGTTATGTAATCTGTCTAGGTAGTAGAAGAAATATGGGGAGAGTCTGCACAATGTATCTAGACACTTATTTGCGGGTACGATGTAAACCAATCATTATCATTGAAATGTTTGGGCATAGATTGCTCGCTGAGTGTGCATCGTCAGTGCGTGCGGGTAGTTGAGGAGAACTGTCCTGGGCCAATGGTTAGAAAGGAAAGGGATCGAATCAGCAAGCTGATGGAGCGCATCCGTTCGGACAAAAAAACTTCCTCGCATCATCATCCTCATCCCCAGCATCCATCCCAGCATCACAGTGAGTATCCAACAACCAATATGCAGAATCTAAACTGCCCTACTATCGTATTCCCTAGTCTTCTTCAGAATCAAGTGCATTGTCAGCCAAAGGATATAAGCATTGTTTATTTAGAAGCGATAGCGCTTTACGTATATCCCATAAACACTAATAATTAAACAATGACAATTTTTTCTCTTTCGTAATTTCACCATAAAACAATCAATGTTATTAATTTCATCGTTATTATTGGAGATTATTATAAAGCCACGATTGCTATGATTTCAGTCGACCGATTAAAGAGGAACGACGAAGACATAGGCATCCTGACGGATGGAGAAAATGGTGAGTTTTATTTATAAATATCTTTATAATATCTCACTGTATTCTGTCGTCATCGCGCGTACGCATGTCATTATAACTAAAATCGTCCTATGTATCGTAGAAAATTAGTAATTATTCCCGTTACCGGTTTCAATGAAAAATTTCTTTCACAAATACGTCTATCGCTATAATCGTAGCAATGAAATTGAGCTGATGAACTACAACATGGATATTAGCTGTAAATTCATATCGACGTTTTTATAATCTAGATCAGATATATAACACTGAACAAATACGATTGTATACGATTAGGTATCGGGGAACTCCGTATTTGTGTTTGATATTCAGGCAGTACCATCCGCACGATGAATGGCGAATGCCGTTGTTATGAAACATTTTATGTCTCTGTCACGTAAAAATCATCGTTCGCGAAAAGGAACAGTGCACTCGGAGTTACTTAATGCCGTGAAATGGTTTATATACATAGAGGAGACTGGTAAGTGATTCAAGATTATTACAAGACTTCTTATCCCACTGTGAAAAACGTGGGAATTTCATATGAATCATGCAAAACTCTACCGATCGTCAACATGGTACAATTGTTGTATTGCCAGGTGATATCGACGATTACCCTACGGTTTACGACGTATGAATATTTGCACGTAAAAAAAAAGAATTGATTAACAGATAATATCGATATACCAAGCGTAGTTTATTTTGAAAATCGATACGCAAAATCAGGACGATAATTTTTGCAAATTCTAATACCATCCCTCTAATACCCTTTTTGCAAAGCGCTAATAAAACTCGCGAAAAGCTATCTATCGAAGTTTACATCGACTTGACGTGTTTCATCGCATACGCATGACGTAATCACCAGATGATCTTTGGTCCAGTGCCAGCAGCCGATTGGCTTCAGAAGTCAAACATCTGCTGGATCCCCTGATACCGACAGAGTCGAACGGAAAGACAATAGAAATTATTAGAGTTCACTGTAGCAGAAAACACGTGAAAGCTGAACAAGGGCTATTGTGTCAACTGGCGACAATTAATGAATGAGTAAATTAATTTAATTAACGTTAGATCTAACGCTCGGACGTTGCTCCTCCGTCATTTTGACTCTGGTGCTATCTACTGATACATCGTGGTAGGTAGCACATATGTACGTACGTGAGTCAAGGTTATTCCTTCGATGGGAATATTAATTTCGATACCAAACGTTTTATATCACCAGCTGGCCACTCACGTAACTATCTATTTAAGGCTCCCTCCCTCTATAGCGTACACCCTGAACGAAAACTTCTCGTACCGGCAGAGCGTCGTAAATCGAAATAAACGTCAATACGTGGTTTTTCTATTTACGTTTATAAAAACAAACGGAAACATTACCTGTTCAAGTTCTTGCCTCCATTTTAATTTTCTCCACGTAATAATTCGATTGGAACGAATTTTTCATAAGCTTTTGCATAAGCTGAGATGTTCCTTATTTCCTAATTCAAAATGACGTGCGCAAAAAAGGTTCATGACACATCGTAGCTGGATACACGTAAAATTGTCTTTCTTGCGTAACATCCGTTGATTCCCCGAAATTCCTACTAAAATGCATAAAACGGAAAATCACTTTGATAAGCGCCCGCGTGTCTGTAACTTCGTCTGATACTTTAGAACGTCGAGCGTTTCGTTCAGAGATACAAATTTTCGTCTTAAAAGATGAACCGTGTTTTTTTTTTCTGTGCCGTCAATACTTTCTTATCTGTATACTGTTAGTTTGATTTTCTCTTCTTTTTTTTTTTAATTATCGTTATACTTGCATGATATCGCTCGCTTGACTAGGGTCCTACGAAATTATTGCTACGGCCCTGACTCGTGTCTACGCAATGCTTCCAGTGATACATATCAGGCCCCTATCAGCATCGTCGGTGCCGTCAAACCGCAATAAACTCCACGAAACACATTTCACAGTCCAACTGTTCGCAGTGTGAGTCGCGCGTCTTCGAATCGACGATCCCTTTTCGTCGTCGGCGTCGCGACGCTTTCTATTGTTCACTCGAAATACAAGAATTACACGTGAATATCTCCACTCCTGGAAATTCCAATGGTGCTGTCATAAATAATAATTAATATCGACCGATCGATGAAGTGTTCATATAAAACTTAATACATACGTTCAGTGACCTTAAATCGAATAAAACTAATGAGATCGACAAGTAACCATCGTGATTTAACGATCAAGTATCTTTGTCCAATCGGTCTATAAGATCTATACGTTATATTCGCAAAATACGTATTGAACTTTTTTTTTTTTCTTTAGTATCGTGCCATTATTCTTACTTATCAGACTCCCACGCTGTATTCTTTTTTTCTCAATGCTCCTTTGTGTCTTCCATTGTTGTTTATCAAGGAAAAAGCTCATCGAGCTGTTTCCAATTTTACTCGTTTCCATTCTCACCGGAAGTTTCGTTTCTGTCGTTACTCTTTGATATTTCTGACGGGATAGTACATCCTCGCTCCCTATCCCCCTCTGCCTTTTTGCTCACCTCCTCTACCAGTTGTTTCATTCTATCCGTACCAAGAGAATTTCCAGGTCTGATTTTGACAGTCTTGTATCGTGGATGCTTCCGAGTGGAGCTATTGGATTTTTACTGTCGGCCTTGTATCTCAGAGACAGGATCTGCAAGAGAGTCATTCCGTCCTAGAGGATTATTAAAGCGGAGAAACGGTGGTACGTCGGTAGTGGGAGACCGGAAACGCGGCGCGCAAGCCAGAAGGAAACGAAGCGCCAGAAGAGGCATTAGTTTCGGTGTGTTAGAGTCGGACAGGCGGAAGAAGAAGCGTGGGACGAGAATTCGACGAGGAGCGAAAAAGTCTGCACATGTTGGAAATACAGTTGCAAGATACACTGGAGGGGGAACGGGCGTCGCCCCACCCCTCGACAAACTTTTCACCCCTGATTAGCAGTTTCAGTAACCTCAGACTGTCGTCCCAGAGGTATCGGAACAGACTCCATCGGAAGTTCAAGTCGGACGGTAATAAGTTATGAAGTTACGTGGAATTCGGCAGGGATAAATACAGCTTCAACTTCGATCGATGATCGATTGGAAAAAGTTTTTCAGTGATCGCTATTCGATACCTTGTTAATGGTCGATACACGTATTGTGAGAGAAAGTGAGACGGTATATCGTGTCTTTGCTAATCGTATTCGGGGTGAATTCATGTTTTTTTTTTGTTGCAAAATTTCAAATTTCGCGCGGAAGCCGTAAACGTGCCGGATTCCACGAAATTCACGAGGAGTCGACATTTGTATAAATGTTGACCGAGCGTGTGCTCGCTGAGCAACCGAAGCAGGCTCGTCCTGCTTTTGTGCGCCGAGAAATGAAAGAAACGACAATGCTGCTCAGGCGTAGGTGTGTCGACGCTGCCCGAGAAAGCGTGCAGAGATAATAAAGTTGCGAAAAAGGCAAAAACAAAGATCCTCAAGGCGCATTCGCACGTTAAGAGTACGATCGCCGGCAGAGTTTGGGAGACTCTAGAAGGCGTCAGATCCAGAGTCTGCGGTCCGAACGACATCGTTGTCTCCGATCTGATAATACATCTTGATCGTATTGGTCCATCGTCTTTGACGGATCTCAACCATGGGAGCAGAGAGTGTAATGCCGATTCCTTGAAGGATATTGCAAAGAGTAATCAACAGGAAATCTGTACGGATCTCGAAGGGAATAACGCAGGTTCGTTATACTTTAGTCGTGACCGTGGCAAATGGCCGTGTCCTTCGAGTGAACAAAAATTTGCATCAATTGTCGAATTCGTTAACAGATCCCATTGTATTCAAAATATTTTCATATGATGTCCGACTACAATTATGGTATCTTGACACGAGTAATTTTCGCTGTAAGGTCCGTCTTATGCTACGAAAATGTTGATTTCTTTTTTTCAATCTTTAAAATATCTACTCTGACTGACATACGAACGCCATATTGTATTTTCGTCGCTGACTTCACGCGTCTAACGTGTCAGCGAGCATCGTCATAGAGAATCAACGTTATCTACTTTTACTTTCATAATAATAATAGTCTCCGTTTGTATTGAGAATTTTTGCACGGTTCGTCAACACTTTCGAAAATTGACGGACGACGACGCGTAACTGATTAAATTGTACGTGACGTCGACGATATTATTGCTTGCCAGAGATAGACGAAGAAGAGTTACAATGGCTGATTGGCATGGGATGAAACTTTTGAAAAGTTTTGACAAGAAAAAAACACAAGGCAGCCTTGGTTGGCTCGCGTTAAGATTAAGCCACACGTGGTTTCGTTTTCATGCGAATTTATCGTGTCGATCCCGATGGAAAATTCGCCTTCCCCAAATTCCTATACGTGTAAGAAGTATAGCGTGAAATTTCGAAATTCTCCCTACCATCTTACCATTTCACCAGTGCCGTGAAACGGCGTACACGCACCATGTGAACGAGACCTTAATAGCTGCTCCCAGGATTAGACGGGTATGTGCGACACGTGCATGTAGGAAAAGCCCGAACCTCGAGCATTCGCGTATTTTTAGGTCGAAATATACGCGTGTGTGTCGCCGTCGGCCGGAAACCAAATACACAGAATTTCCCGCCCCCTCTTCCCCACCTACCATCCGTTCAGCAGTACTACCGCCTCACCCTCTCACTGTCTCAAAGACTATGACTTGTTATTTTTCTTTTCCTTTCTCCGTCTCGTCCCGAATACCAAGACGTATTCCATACCGATCTTATATAGATATAGTTTTCTATATTTGAACTATTTTACTATACATTGAAATCGCTTCTCGTGTTTAATGCATTTTACGGGCAATGATAAGACGCTATATGGAGCCAGATATTTGGAAACTGGCCAATCACTCCAGAGATCCTATCCCCAATGTAACGGCATTCGATTTATATATGTACACGTAGGAACGTGCTTTGCGAAATTTACTCTCAACCCCTCTTAGTAAATTATGCAGAAACTGCGACATGCACGTAGTCGGCTAAGCCCCTTACCCCCAATCTCCCTAAACCTCCATCCTGATCCTCTTTCTCTAAATACACAACACGCATGCACGCCGCTATGTCCATAAGCACGCGCAACTGAATTCACAAATAACACGCGGATTAAATGGACCCGGTGGAAAATTCGCATTTCCAGAGACTCGTCATGGATTTTGCAAAGAGGAAACGGCTATTGTGTATTGTACAGTGCATCTGGCTCTTATTGATTTTTATCTTTGAAACACGGTTTTTTTTTTCTTTCTTTCTTCTCTTCTCTCTTTCTTTCTTTGACCGTACCCTTCCAACCGGACACGTTTCCCCGGACCAATAAATGTTCCAGCCTGTACCCTGCCAGATGGCTTTCTTATTTTCATTCAAAACCGTTTACCCTCTTTCAAAACTCAGCTGCCCCGATACGCTCTCAGGGGCTTCCCATGCAAGAAATGCATTGTAACCAAGGGATGCGACCTTGTCTTTGAAAAGATTTCAACATTTTTCTATACCTTCTCTGGCTCTAGCCCATACTTAAGACTCACCAGTCAGATCACTGTGTCTCGTGGAATCGTGCCAGAGCGTATCGCTTGGTCGTTCGAATATATTTTTTTGGTTTCTCGTAGCGACTTTCAGTTCATATCTAACAGCGACGCGTTGTTCGTGTGATTTCAGGGGAACATCGCGGAGGCGGCGCAACAGGAAACGCACGCAGCAGCAGCGAAAGAGGACGCGTTTCCGCTTATGGCGGAGGTGGCGATCACGCCGATAGCATGGACGATCCCTCGTCGAGGGAGGACATTTCTGAAATGTATGTTACGTACGTCATCGGTGGTTTGTACCGAAGAAAATTGCCACAAGGAATATCTCAGTCGCGTCGTTCGATCGAAGAGAATTTATTTATTATCTCGAAGAACGTGAAGCACGTTACGGATGGATTCGTTTCATTAATTTTTGTACGAGTTCGTTTTAACTCTCGTCATATCCCGTTTCTTCGGTACATACCACGTTTTTGTATCGGCCACGGACGATTCGCTTATCGTAGTCATTCATAGTGGTTCCATTGTTTTGCCAGTGCTTGAGTGACGTCTCTTTCTTTGTTATTGGCATTTTCTTTTATACATTCTCAACGTACCATAGTTGGATTAGATTTCGGTCGCTGTACCAATAGTGTATATTCAACGCGATATCAATTAGTAATACTTAATGAAGTGGGCCATGTGCAAAAGCACGCGTGCTAACCGGGACTACATGGCTCTCTTGGTTATGCGTGGAAGATATTCTCTCTCTATCTCTCTCTCTCTAGCCCCTACTGGCTTTTACAAACAATCGTAAAAGTTCTTGTGAATTCCGAGTACCGGATCGCTCACGCTGCTGCTCAGTATTAATCGAGTAAACGCGCGAGACCGTCGTAGTAAATGGAATTTATTTTTGTATGGATAAAATTCTTTGGCAAGCCTAGAGAGCTTTTCTAACCATCGGAGCACGAACGGACATTTTGTCCCTGAGAGTAAGGTCTTCGCGGCCATCTTTGTTGTTCGCACTGTGATGCCCCCTTACGTTTTTCCTACAACGATTTTACCTTGCGCGATAATCGCTTATTGGGTATTCTCCATGGTTTTTCATTGTTGTCACAGATTCTGGTTTATTACTGAAACTTCTGTTACGCAAAGTCACTCGGACTGCGTACTCCCGTCAACTCGGCTGTTACTTTACGTTATATAGATATTAATTTACGCTTTGATATTACGATTACATAGGGTGCAGCAAAATATTTCCAGTAAGCCAAAGACGTCAAA
The DNA here is from genome assembly GCA_031001745.1 of Hartigia nigra. Lineage (NCBI taxonomy): Eukaryota > Metazoa > Arthropoda > Insecta > Hymenoptera > Cephidae > Hartigia > Hartigia nigra. The sequence goes on from JARPRG010000538.1 coordinate 536,071, forward strand.
CATAAACAGGTCTGAAAGTTACAAGGAACGGATACACCACAAGGTGAGTTAAAATTCTGCATAACTACACTTTGCCAAAGAGGATTCAGCGTTGCATTCGCATAGAAATTAACGATAAGGTGTAATGGATATTCTCTATCTCACTCACTCGCTCGCTCAAGTCTTCATTCCTCATTTTATCAACACTTATCATGACTGCAACTCTAAGCCAGACTCACTCGTGACTCTCCCTCTAGTCTGCCTATACGAATAGCAATGAAAATCCTTTAGGCTCTATTCACACGTATCTCTCAGACGATGAATCCTGTGTATCTTATAACCGGCATTGTTCTCATTACAGCGACAATTGCGCGAGAAGCGAAAAACCAGCGATCCGAATCTCTCCAAAACGAAGTGAGTTGTCTTCCAGGCTTCTGGATCTTTTCTCTATTGGCTCTAGCAATCTCTCTCTCTCTCTCTCTCTCTGGTCCCTCTTCGATCTTAACTCGACCATTAAATAAACGACGAAATACTTAAGCTCGGCCAATTATCAGCAGCGTGTCCAAATGGAAGACGTGACCGGATTTCCTCCTTTCGTTTACTGTCCAACTTGTACATCGACATGTTACTCACGTTTATTCCTGTACCAAAATGAGACGCAAGTACCGTTTGACATACGCTACTAGTATCCGCACTAAACTTAAATAAGACAATAGAATAACAAATTAATTATATCCGCTCATTGATGCACATAGCTTTATCAAGTTTCTCATAACAGTTTTACGTTTACGTTTTAACGTGATATTTCGCAAGAATTTCAAACAAGCGTTTTACGCAGACACTATGGCGCCCGCTCGAAGCAGACAACAGTAATCAGAGTAGTAAAGGATGTCATTTTTTTTTTTTTAATATTGACGAAAAATATTCACAGACAAAGACGACCTCGCGCGATACTGAAATTTATTAGAATTTGATATCTTCTTGATCCCTACGTCACGATCCTTGGATCATTCCGTCCCTTTTATATCGATCGGAATTCGATTCAGGATACAGCGCTGAAAATGTTTTATATATTTTTTTTCTTTATTTTTTTTACGAGGTCTTCATACATCTCTCGACCTTCGGATCTTAGCTATAGATTTTTGGCAGAACGCGCCACCGAGGTAACTAAGTACACTGTGTGAACCGCGCAGACTCCTCCTCGCTGTGGGTTCGACGTTGTATTAGGTTCCTATAGTTGCCCGTCAGTATGACGTTAAACGTTCAATTCCGCGGACGGAGATAGTAATTCGCAGTTGCGTCGCGTCAACGGTGTATCGCATAAAAACGTCTACATGTAATCAGGACTGTCGCTAGAAAGAATAGGTGCTTATGTATTACCCTTTACAATCCCTTCTTAATCTTTCCAATCATATTCCGTACGACTGGAGACACGTGAATTGCATTAACTTTATCATTTAGGATTTTACCGACGTCTAGATCTTATTGTAATCGTATCTAAAATTAACTTTTAGTGTAATTACACTGTTTCAAAGTATAGGACGACACTGATCTTCCGCTTCTCTTAGACGTTCTTACTTTGTCACGTGTCTAGCGGGATTTTAAACCTGTATTTATATACCTATAGAAGAAAATGTGAGATTGAAGCAAAGTTTCGTTCGGATTTAATTTTTTTTTTTTATTTTAGCTATTTCAGTAAGTGGAATTGAGTTATTCGTGTGAAACTTGTTGTCGCGAGAGGGGCTTGGAAACGGTATAGGGGAGGATGGAGGGGAAGGGAAGCGAGTTATTGCAAAAGGATTGACACGGTTCTTAAATAAATAAACGTTAATGCACAGGCACGTCGGGTGCTTGTAATCAAAGCCGGCAGCTATAGTTAAACAGTTGCCATAAATAGGTCTGGATCGTTTCTTCTTTTTTTCTTCTTCTTCTTTCTTTCTCTCTCAGTTCAGTCGCACTCCTGAGATCTTATTGATACTAATTCGTCGATATACAGTGGGCAGTGTGGGAATGTACGATCGACGATCGATGACTTCCTAATATTCGTTGATCGATCGATCTGGATCAATCACCTCGGTCGCTTCTGCGAATTAAAACGATACGAACGATTCTTGAGAACCTATCAAAAGAGAAACTACTTCCGGTATTTGTAAAAAAAAAAAATAATCAAAAATACAAGCAGTCGTGAATCGTTTACGTGTTATTTATCTTTCGTCGCGATAATCACTCACGCTTCTTCGCCAAGGAAATACGAATTTTCTATGTTACGTTCAACTTCCGATCATTCTCCAAACGCGGATTTCCCTAACAGTTGCAATGTCTGCCTTAACGTTCAATCTGCAAGGAGTTCTAAATATTGATTATCGGATGGTATGCGAGGTTAGGTTTTAGGCTTTGTTTTGACACCAAGAATAGAAGTAAAATAATTATTAGACATATAGAATATCGATACGTTCATCTCGTCGTTCATGTACGTCGTCATTTATTTGTTTATCGACTGGAAATTGTACGAGGAACATTTAACGAGCTTTATCGCTGTCTGTCCAAGACAGATAATCGATTGAAACAATGGAGAAGAGGAGACGAACAAAAAAGTAATCAATTTTTCATAAATGTAATAAGAGCTCTCTCTCTCTCTTTCTCTTTTTCTCTGTCTCTCGAATGTACGTACAGAACTGTGTCAAGCTTCTCCCTGTCAATTACGATAAAAGGTACACAAATGCCTATTCATTCAGAGTGACATTCAGACCGAACGTGCGAATTGCATTAGCCAACTGCACTGAAGCCGATTAAGCCGATGTTCCCTCGAGAGACAAAGTGCATAAACGTAGCTATCGATTCGTGCCGTATTCCGAGTTTACGTTTTATTTATCACTAGGTCGTTATCGATTCTTCTTCTCTATATCATTAGAAACACAAACATTGTATACGGTGACTTTTGTGATATGTCTATCATCATCGTCTTATAATTTAACGTTATTTTATTCACTGAACTCAATGAAGTACGCCTTAGTCAATTAAGTGCCTAAAGAGCGCGCGACAGAGGCTCTCAGTATGAAACGCAATAAAGGGGAATAGAATGAAAAGGAGGAAAAGAACGGGAAAGAAAGATACGAGGAAGAAGAAAGACGAAGGAGAAAAGAGGGGAATGTCTTGTTTATCTTCTTTTCTTCTCTGACAAATCTAATTAAACGAACGGATATCTTCTGCTCTTTTTTTTGTTCTCTTTAGCTCTGTCTTTATTTATTTCTTTTCATTCCGTTTCCTCGTTCTAAGAGCCGCGAGGGATTTTTACTCGAAGAAAATTAGAGACCGCCACTCTGTTGTGGAAACACGATGAAAATAAGGATAAAATAGCGGGTTAAACGTTATCGACATGACGAAGGGCGCTCTCGCGACATGGACACGAATGGGCCGAGTGATAGCAAAGCCGGAGATAGACGTCTTGGCCTTTATTTCCGAAGCAATCGATAGCCTCAAATCAATACTTTGATAGGCTCAGCCTCCGGTCTCTGTCCCACGAACACACCTGTCCCGTCATGGGTTACACCTACTGACGCTTACCTGAACGAAAAGGGGCTTCTGTTTTTCGTCGAAAAACTCACAGCGGCTTCTTATTACATGGGTAGTATCGACGAGTAGGCGTCGCGACGCTTTATTAGAATCACGTAGGGGTCAAGCGACTCTGATAAGATCATCAAAGATCAATTAACGTTGCTTAAAGGATAGTCGCTTGCTCTTTTTTTAGAACACAAATTTTGTCAACAATTAATGTATCCTTCTTTGTTCTGCCAAATGGATACCATTCTGTATAATGACTCTGACGATAAGCAAAAGGGTCACACGTGTTTTTCCAATTAAATTACTCAGTCTTCGCCCACGTTCGACACGGGGGAACCTTTTGCTAATTCATCATGTTTATTTAAGTCCCTGCTTTCTCGTGGCCTCTGTCAGCCGTCTTTTGCACTCGTGTCTAAGAAAATGTCCTCGATCTTTTACTGGGTCACGTTGGGACGCGACGTGAACTTTATACCGCTTAATGGAGTGGCATTAGGGTACGGTATGGCTCCACGTGAAACTCTTCTCGGGAATTACTTATACGTCGATAATGCTTTCTAGCTGGTGTAACGGTTGTGATGATTCTTTCGGGTTCGAGCTGCATGACTAACTCATTCGTCCAGGAGTGTCCGTGACGTCATGGAGGCTTGAATTTTCTCTTATTCGTTCAAGAGTAAATAAGAAATGTTAATCTTATCTGTAATTGGTTATTTCGCTGTTACGTTCTTGTACGGTTTTTTTTTTTTCTTTCAATTAGTTATCATTGAAAATTATCTAGAAATGGAATCGATCCGACCTCCCGGAAGATACTTGGAAAACAAAGATTACTTCATCTGCGTTCTTTCTCACTGACGCTCGGCTTTGTGGCTTCTCTCTGATGTATATACGCGCTGGCTAATACGCTATAAATTCAATTTCAACGGCTGCTTAAATGACGTCGTTTCCGACGTCTCGTCGTCGGCGTCGAATAAACGACAGAGAAATGTGTCGTCGCTTATGCCGGATACACGAACTCTCAGTGTTATATTCAGACGGCTTAATACCTTCGCGTAGATCGTAAATAGCCGGTTTAATGTAAATCGCTTTCGCGAGAAGCGACGCCTACCGTCGTGATATCTGTGAGAGGATCGATATTGCGTGAAATCCTGGAATAATTAGAGGGGGTTCTATTCTGCCAAATGTCAAAAGGACATTGCGTGTTTGTTGTGTTAAAAAAAAATAACATGGTAAAGAGTTGATGCGACGTCACGACGTCATTACGACGTCTATTTATGTGCTCGACGCATCATGGACGTCGTGACGAGGGATCGTTTCTTTTAGAAGCCTTTTTAGGCTAAGGGATGAAACAACGTGGCCCACGACGAGGACATCTCCAAACTCAGTCCCGTACGGACGAGAATATCCCTAATCCTATAAATCAGACGGAGACGGCATTTTCTCCCGTTGAACGGAGAAACGATATTCTTAAAAAGTGTACGAATCTTAATGAGAAGAGTGACGACGATCAGCGCGACGTCGCGACGGCCAAGACACTGGCAGTCAGCGAGCGACGGTCACGTTCGGAAAGGTACTTTGACGAATGCTTTTTACTTTTAAGCGTCTCATGGTATTTCATGCTGGCAGACATTTTCTGAATGGTTCTTTGAGTTGAGACTCGAAGATGCCCACTGAGAGATTGCTAGAACAATGGAGATGAGAGTCTGAGGAATTTATAAAGGCGATGGCTTGCGTCAGCTATGAAAAGCTCTATATAGGTATCTTACTTATGTCCTAGAAGGATATTACTGGTAAATGTCACCCTGGTAGTCTGATGTTGGAATATCTGATCGGTCACTGCCAGGGTGTCTTGAGCTTTCTCAGTTTTACTTAATATCATACTTTTAACGATTCTTTTCATGGTTTCGTATATTTTGAATCTTTGTACCTTGCACTCATTCTTTGAAGACAGATGAGACTGTCGACAGAGCAGCTTCACGTTGTGCAAATAAGGATCCGCTAACGATTGACTGTAGGACTGGTTTCAGTGATTCCGAGGCTTCCGGAACGTTTCCTGGAAACTCGGCGGGTAGTTCGTCGAACAGCAGTCTGTCCACGAGGAGTCTGGATAGTCCGAGTACCAGTCTGGAACAGGTGCATCCAGCAGTCACAGCTGCCAACTCATCGACATCCTGGGATAGCGATGTGGACGTCGAACCTGATCCTCCTGACTGGAGTCAGAGCGTTTCCGAGGACGTACTTGCACGCCTCAGTAATTCTGAGAAGAAGAGACAAGAAGTTATTAACGGTAAGTTGTTTAAAGTTTTAACAATGAATATTATGGGTTGATCTTGAATTAAGGTGTAATTACATTGTTTTTTTTTGTAATCTATTATTGTAGAATTATTCCACACGGAACGGTCTCACGTGCGTGCCCTGAAGGTCCTTTCACAAGTCTTCCATAAACCACTATTGGAATCCCAAGTACTTCCATTGGATCAGATCCAGCTACTCTTTTCCAATTTGGATGAGATGGTTACAATTCACTCGTGCTTTAATCAAGCAATGAAAAAGAAGAAGAAGGAGAATCCATGCGTCGGTGATGTCGGCGACTTACTCCTGGACATGTTCGACGGAGAGGCTGGTGAAGCGTTCGAGCGCGCCGCTTCGACCTACTGTGCAAAACAGCAGGTTGCTCTGGATGCATTGCGAGACCGACGTCGAAAAGATCCAAAGCTTAATGCATTTTTAAATGACGTCGAAGCGAATCCTCTGTGTCGAAGATTGCAACTCAAAGATCAAATACTTACGGGGATGCTGAGGTTGACAAAGTATCCTCTCCTCTTCGAGAAGCTCGCCAAGTATACTCCAGAGAGCAACGAGAAGGAAAAGGCTTCCGTTCTACGAAGTCTTGAACGCAGCAAGGAGATCCTAAGTCGTGTGAATCAGGCTGTACGCGAGGCAGAGGATTATCAGCGTCTCGCTGAGATCCAGCGTACGATCGATAGATCAGCGTTTGATAAATTTGATCATCCGATCGTTCAGGAATTTAAAAATCTCGATATTACAAAGCGGAGACTCGTTTACGAGGGTCCATTACAATGGCGGATAGTCCACCGTCCAAAACCGGTTGATCTCCATGTTGTGTTGCTAGACGATACTATATTTCTACTCCATCGACAGGATGAGAAGTATCTATTGAAATTCATCAATACTAACCAAATCGTATTAAGTCCTATTGTAAAAGTATCGACGGTTCTCGTGAGGCACAATGCCGTGGATAAAAATTCTCTCTACTTGGTGAATACCTCGCAAAACGGAGCGCAGATCTATGACCTGGTGGCTGCGTCACCGGCTGAGCGTAAACTCTGGTGTAAACATATCTCGGAAGCTGCCGAGACGTATAAAGCTCGTGATCGTGAAGGTAGACGACCGACACCGCCTACGATACAACCCGAGGAACCTGCACCGCCTGTCGAGGAACAACCACCACCACCGCCGCCATCCAAGCCCGATCCTGGGGTGTCTGAGCGAATTGAGAAAGTTGAAGAAGAGCCGGAAACGAAGGAGGAGACACTTGAAGATACTAGTAATACCGAGCAAGAGGAAGATGAAACTCCGGATACTCCTGTGTCCGCGGCTCCACCTGTTGCCGAAGAACCTCAACCACCACAACAGTCTGAATCGCCTACAACAGGTTCGTTAATTTACAAATATTTAATTATGTAATAATAGCTTTTTCTTGTGGATGTGTTATAAGAATTTGTAATATTTAGCTATTGGCGAACCTCTACGTATGGCCAGCTGTACGCAGTGCTCCTTGATAGATCCTGTAGAAGTTCACGTGGAAGTAAGACCTGTACACGTTGCTGAGCCTGTCCTGACGCCAATTGGTATAATGAATTTTCTATGATAGATTAACCATGATTACCGAATTAATAGATGTCATGGATTAATAAATGTATTATTTCATTTGATAAAATTAGAATGCCTAAGAAGAAAGGACGAAGTGATTAAACAAGCCTTAGCTGAAAAACAAATATTGGTGGCTGATATATTAAATATACCAAGAGAAGACTTCGAGCATGTAGCGGATATGGCGTCAGAACCATCCGGACTAGAAAAGGAACCTGCTGAACTGATACTCGCTGCAGTCAATCAAGGTATATTCCTTAGATATCTGTGGAAACTATCCACATGCAGTTGCTATAATTTATACTTGATTTATGTCTTACAGCAAATCAATTGGTGGCGATGATAAACTCTGCTCTGACGGTCAGTGAAACTGAGACCGTCCTCGCTGCAAGAGGAGCATCAGCGTCGACGTCGGCTTCGGCAGTCTGCGAAGCCACAGGATGCCCCGCGCCACGTACTCATTCTCATTCCCATAAACCAGCAATACCAGTGTCATCGTTACAGCCAATATGTCACTCCTTGACGTCTCAGCTTTCGCAACTCTTGGTAATTTGACAGAGTAAATTAGCACAATGAACAATTATCAGTCGTGTAACGGCATGGTATATGTTATCATTCTTATCTCCAGGAAATAGTGAAGGATAGGGAGGATGAAAGGGACAGGTTACGGAAGGAAGTACATAGAAATAGAGAACGTCTCCATGCTTTGGATGCCGACGCTCAGCGTCGCGAAACCATCCAGGTCACTACGACTACGACTCAAACGCAAACAGAACTCGGTTAGTGTTTTTGCGCAATCTCGTCATACGCGTAGGTAGGTGGAACGTCACGTTATCACATATTGGGCAAACGCACTGCTAAAAATAAATATGACAGGGCATATATCACAATAAAAACCTAATCTTATGATAAAACACTGAAGCGCACCCTAAAACACGTTTGAGTAACGCTCCAACTTTTTTTTTTCCTCAAACTAATAATTTTGTTTCCTCTCTTCTTCTCTTAGGTGAACCCTTGAACGGTGAAAGCTGTTCCGATGACCTCAATCGAGATGTAAGGATTAACAGTGTTTTATAACGATTTATGTAACGATAAATATTTCTGTCGTCACTGTCCAAGTGATGAACAATATTTATTGAACTCATTGAGAATTATTAGCGTGGAAAACAATGCGATTGATTTTTCGATAGGAATTCGTGGATGCACGCGGCGAGCCTGAAACAGAAACGGAAACGGAAGCCGAGAGCGTCGACGTTGAAACGGAAGTCGAGGACGCCGGAGGGGACAGTGTGGGTTGATACAGCCGAAACGTCATCGTTAATCGTTTGTGTTAATCTGGTGCATTTCAGAGCTTATCCCGTAATCGTTGGATGCTCATAATGGAGGAAATCAAAATTATGTAAAAAAAAAAAAAAAAAAAAAAGAAGGAATGGATGGAAGCGTATTGACACATGGCTAGTAGCTGTTTATCGAATGTAACAATGTTAGATATCTATTTGCAAAACCATGGGTCTAAATTTATAATAACGCCTTTACCAAAGATTTTATGTAAATAGATTATTAGCGTATTAAAATGGTTTATCGGTCTGACGATGCATCAGTATTTAAAACCGATACCCGCACTGATCGAACCGAAATTTCCTACTGGCAAATTCTCTGCGGATTCTTTGGTATTATCGGACGATGATATCGTATGCTCTTTTTCTCTCTGTCGCTTAGAAAAATGAGCTTTTTAATATTTCTATGTAATACGACGAAAGTCGTGAGAAAAAAAAAATGACTTAACCAATAATAGTTAATGCAAGCATGATGTAGATCATTTTTCTGTGTGATCAAGAGCCGCGCGTGCGTGTTATTGGCATTTACAAAGAAATCCGCGTGAATAAATGCAGAATCTTTTTCAGCTAGATATTTTTTTACCTTGGTTTCCGTGCAAGGTCATGTGGCACCCTGGGCATGCACTTAGAATCTTTTTTTTTTATCGTATCCCTTCTTCCACTGAAATTCTAAAAAACGCGCACGTATCATCAATGAAAATATAGCTACGACTTGGATATAATTAGTGACATGCAAAAAAATCAATACGAAGTAATCAAGATGGCGATATATGACACCTGTTGCGGAAGATCTAGAGGAAGAAAAAAAAAAAAAGACTCGTCTACTTACATAAAATCTTTGCGTGTACTAAGTACTAATAACTATCTACTTAATAATGAACTACAAACCATTATTATAAATACAGTACTATGTATATGTATAAAATATTTAATAACATTATTAGTTACTATAATTATTATGATTACATTGAAATACTTATATCGAAACGAAAAATTCTTCTTCCAGCCCTTTGTATAAACTCGGCGTCACCACCGATGCTGGTGAACATTTTCGAACAATATATTGCGGATTTAGATGAATTTATTCTTGGATTGTATTGTATAAGAGAACAAAAAAAGGAAAGGAAAAAAAAAGAAAGAAAAACAAGCATAAAGGAAACAGCGAATCGTGCTTGGTATCACTACGAAATAATAATTATTTTCATTATCATGGCGTCGTTCCACGTGTGCCCATCGTTAGGGAACGAGTCTACGGCATTTTCTACGCTTGTTTTTATATAATAATAGCCAAGAATTGATACACGGCGATCTTTCATCATTGCGTATCTCATTACGTGTCACGTACAACGAGACGAAGTGAGAGAGCCTTGGAGAGAACTGTACCTGTGCGACTGTCACTGGAGCCACTTTTTTTTTCTTTTTAATAGCAATAAAAAGGATAGACCGAGAATTTATCTAATTATTATCGCTGATCACGCAACGCCTATTTATCATAGTAATAAAATAGAGGAAGGGACATGTGTGATAAGAGATCCCCTCTTCTTTTACGCCCAATAAAGGCATGGAAGGTAAAATTCCCGTTACAAAAATGCGTACGTAGATACGTACACGAATATAGACATACCTATATATATATATAGGTACACGGAGGCTACGAAGTGACTGTTTACTTAACTATGCGTAAGCGTCACGTGACTTCTTGTGTGTGAAGCAACATTTTTTTGTTAGGCGATCCGTAGCAAACGTAACAAACGTAGTAAGATACAGACGGTGTATCAAGAAGCTTTGAAATGCAGTGCAATCCGCTAAACTTTATTCTCTGGCTTTTAATTTTAATTATTGTATCTTTCTTCGTTGCCGGTTTTTGCGCTGGATGGTATATCATTATATATTGCCTAAGCGCCTGTATCAATGGGCTTGACGTGAGTTTATAAGAATCTTTATTCTTCCTAAGGCGTGTCATTGTACTTTCGTTGTTTTTATATGTATGTCAAATTTGTTCGTAGGATGTCACGGGTATTCTTTTGAAAGGAGTTCAATTTCCACATTATTGCGCTAAGCAAATGCTGAGTTAAAGAGTAAGTGTATATTTTGAATTTGGTATCGAATCAATTTTCTATATTGTAACTTTATTAATCGCTTGAAATTTCAAATACTTTTGGAATTTGTCTCAGCGAATTCTGTTCGTACGTTAGCCTGCTGACGATTAATTTGATTTTTCGAGATAGATATAGATTGCAGTCATAGATACATTGAAATTAATTTATTTGTGTATAATTCATATTTCTTTTCTTTTGCTCTAGTAATGATGAACATAGAGATCAAGGCGTCCATCGAGGGTGTAGAGACTTTTGAGAAAAAAGTGCGAGAATTGAGTAAGAGTGACGTAATTGTTATAAAGCAGCATGATATCTTTTTTATCGTACAAAATGGCAGATTGAAATTACGATTATTTGAAGTGAGTGTATGCGAATATAGAGGAATATTCTAAAGCCCGTTTCCTTGTATATTTTACTGACATAACCTTAAAGGAATTTACGGAAGTTTTTCATCCGATTATTTCTCCCTTTAGAATGGTTCTGGAGAACTTATATATTACGAACGCCCTGATACGGATGGACCGAAAGTTTCTTCTTATAAAAAGACATCGTTGGACGTACAAACTGCGCAAGAAATAAAAGAAGTTCTCTCTGTGGCTAATGGTGTTCTAGGGAGTGTCATTAAAACAAGACACTTGTATATGATTGGACAAACTCGTGTTCACGTCGACAAAGTTGACGGTTTAGGAGATTTCATGGAACTCGAGGTAAATTAATTAATTCTAGTTTCGTTCCTTGATAGTCTTCTATTCTTGTATGGATTCTAATATTACTTTCTCTTTTATTCAAGGTTGTATTGCGCCACGATCAAGACGTTAACGAAGGAAAAGAAATAGCTGACGATTTAATGAAGAAATTGGATATTCAAAAGGAAAATTTGATATCAGGGGCATATTTGGATTTGCTTATAAGAAAGAAGTCATAATGGGATTTCTATATAGATTACAAAAAAGATACACTGCATTTATAAAATAAGAAAAAAATAATGTTACTTGAATATAGTATATAAGATGGCTTGTACACAAGAGTATTTGTCTGAAATTAAAACGAATCGAACTGCCTGATAATCCTGCTCTGTTTCACTTGTAGCTATTATTGTTTTACATACTTAAGGGGTTGCACCTGTTGCAGCTTGTAGAGAAGTCAGATAAGACGCCGTTGTCGTTAAGAACTTTAAATAACGTACAATATCACTTGCATCTATTGGATATTAAATTTCATTTATTCTCTACGTTACCTTCATATAGTTCTCCAAGTGTAAAGAACTAATTCGTCCAACTGTTAATCTCGGCAAATGCATACTGCGCATTAATACAAATAAAATATCTCTACGCTGAGCAGGCAATAGTGATTCCCAGTTACAACAATATACCGCCATTTGCACTTTCATTGCCTTTGAACACAAACAATATTTTTATTCGTATTTTATATCTTTACTAAGCATTCATAGCCGTACCTCGAAAGTAAGTATGTTAGCAGGTAAATAATAAAATAATAATTGCAACAAAACGCATCCTGCGTTCAGCGTGAGTTTCGCCAATGAATTTGCCGTTAACTTTTCCATCTGCAATTAAAGGACAATTATTTAATATATTCGCCAAATATTTGATATCACGAAATTATATAAAAGATTCGTGATACGAGTACAGCCAGTCGTGCGGCGGTCAAATGAATTGCCGAAGGTAGTCGAAGGTTAGCGAAGACACACGATATCACTTACATTTAACAATTGAAATCCAAGACAAGATACCGTTACAGTTGCTGTACAAAATAGTACAAGTACAATGTACGTGTGTATATCGTTAATATCGTTTATCGATCTAATAATTTATAAAGACTCTGTATACATGATAGAAGACGCAGAAAGATTTAAATTATTCTCTTTGTCATCTAGTTACCTGCCGATCTTACCTTAGAATTTCATTCTGATACCTTATGCATTTGCTTGTTCTTACGCGAATCGTTTTTTGACCTCTTTCTGCGTGACAACCGAGAGTTAAAGTTTGCAAAAGATATTGCAAATATTTTAACTGTGCGCAACAATGAAACACTAGCATTCCAAATGTAATCTCAACGCCAAGTGTACAGCCACTTAATTGTATCGCTGTTATCTGATGAGTATAGGCCAGCCAATAAAAGAATGTTGAATTCGTATAATCAAATGGATACCACATAAGAGCCGGAAGGACTCTTTCGTTTTGTAAAATCGGTGAAAGTATATAGTCCAAAGCCAGAAGAACGACGCTTAGCGCATAAATTCCATAAATTATTATACCAATTTTCATGTATATTTCAACGTTATTCACCAATGGTTTCACGTTACTTTCCAATGAAGCCTTAACGGATGTCATTAATTTGATTAATTTTTCACGATGCACGTTGTACATTATCACTTTTATAAAAACGTGAAAATATACGCACTGTAAATTATCGTATATATTTATATAATTCACAGAATGTATTATTAATGGATAGAATCGTACCTGTGCACTTAAGATTTCCGTTATCATTGTGGAATTCAAAGGATTCTTCGTTATGTACATTATCACTTGGAC